>VFFE01006123.1:392192-424938 GCA_008921705.1 Burhinus oedicnemus
TTGGCTCAAAGACAGGCACTCAGAAAACATGGCATGATGATACATTCCAGATAACCTCCTATTCCACCACAAGTTTAAGACAATTAAACAAAACAAACTAATGAATCAACGCAAGAAAACTGTTTCACAAGTTTACAATGTTTTTGTAAACGTACAAACAGAAGTTTTACTCCCAAATCTAAAACTTGGACATACTGATAACACCCAAAGAAAAAAATTTACAGCATTAGTTGAATGTATAAACATATTTTAAACCAGTTCTAAGCACGGAGAGAGTACCACCTTTGTAACCTTCAGTAACTTTCTTTTTAAAGTACAGAAATGTTCATTAAAGAGATTTTTTTTTTTTTTTTGCAGGGGAAGGGGAACACACACACACCATACAACACAAAAAGGTAAGCATTCAATGTAGCACCAATTTAACTCAAAATTTTGAAGACCAGTTATGGCTGATCCAAATTCATATTGCATTCTAGTTTTCTTAGGGACTATGATTATAAGCTACTTACAGCATTGTCCAGGCTCTTTGGAAGAGATATCCAATTCGAATTGTAAATTATGCAGTAATCTTTTGTTACTGGAGGCACACCATTTCCAGAAGCATGCAGGATCCCCTCATCTGCGGTTACCTGCAATAAACCAGGGAGTTCCAAATTAAACAAAATTCAGAATATCAGCATACAGATGTTCTCCTGAAAAGCTGTTAGGAAGAGAAAGAGCTGTTTGGAGAAAATTAATTTATTCAACTAATTATTTTATATAATGATTGATTCCATGAGAGGTGGGTAGTTGAAAGTAGGATGGAAAATACAGTAAAAATCAAGCCACTGTATAAAACTATTTATCCTCATTGCAAGTACAATGTATTTGTTATACGTACAGTACATGTCACCAAGTAGAATACTATCAAGAAGCCCAGGCAAATTATTTCAGATTCTGAAATTATGCACTGTGTATACAAGTGTATAATTTTACATAGAAAGCAATTAAAACAGTACATGGAAAAGTGGATTAAAGTCTTTCCCTCCTTGCAGACTCCAGAATTTCCTGTACTAATAAAAGTATTATATAGCAATTCCTGTAATATTTTTTATCAAATAACTGTAAACACAAAGAAATCAACTAGCGTACTTTAAGAAGAATTTGTGTGGTTAAGGAAATAGTGGTGTCTCGTAAGATTACTCTCAGAGTCCCTCACGTAGTATGATTTCTGTTATTTGCTAATACATATGAATTTTAAAACTTCTGATAATTTTAGGGATATCTACTTCTCCCCAAGCATTAATATACTAACAAAGGTCAGGTATCTAAGTGGATAAATGAACAGACTAAGGATTACATGCAGCCACAGCTGCAAAGTAGTGAAAGCAAGTAAGCATGGTTTTTATCTCAAAGAAGCGTCACCTTAAGAAAAGTGGGAGATGATCTCATTTTGACTGTTTTCTTGAGAGAGAAACTGACCTCAATATCACGAAGTATCAATAGATTAAAAAAAATTCAAATCCTGTTGTAAATTCCATGTTTGTCTGAAAGAACACTGAGGTATTAAGCTAGAAGCAGGCATGGGTAAAGGGGGAAAGCCCAAATGTTTGTCAGATGTACAGTGCTAATGACGAACAGTGATTTAGAGGCATTTCTCCTCAGTCCTGCGTACCAGTATTCTGCAGCAAGTGAAAACTAGAGAGAAAAGAAAAACATGTGACAATATTGTTTCAGAGGTTTATGTCTGCCTGGATTGAATAGCAAAAAACCTTCTTCAGAGGAATCTATTATATTGGCCATAGCGCACGAACATCTGCTGGGAGAACTGTGTCAAAGGGCCTGAGCACATTAACTGTTTAATATATAACAGTTCTTCAGCTGCCAGCTAAAATAAGTTGTTGCATGATTTACAATCAGCACAAAAATTATCAAGCTTCCCTCTTAAGTGCACTCACCTAAAAGTGTAAGCTAATGGCAAATTAAAAGCAATAAAGACTTCCAACAGGTGCAAACCCCAGATGTTTCCACCCATTAAAAGCTCTTTCTGCTTCACGAAGTAGAATAATACATGTTTTCTGGGTTCCCGGAAATCAAGTGTTAATGCTACACGAGCAGAAGTCTACCTAGAAGGAGTGATTACTTGCTTATTCAATACGTATGTTTTGTTTGGCAAGCTTCCCTTCTCTGGGGATGAATCAGGAAACACAGTTCTTGCTCACGAGGTGTGGAGTGGGAGGACCACAGCATGACGTTTACCCTCACGTATTCATTGCTGAGCTCTAAAGACGGTATTTAGAAGTTAAAAATTAAGAGAAACGCTACACCTCACTTGGAATATCCCCACGGAAATCCTGTTGTATTCAGCTGAATTTTTGTTTTCCAATTGCTTCGGTATGCTTCTTTCACAACAGACAAGGGCTACTAGTTTGGGTGCATGACCTTGCAATCTGCTGTGCTGCTGAACAGTATAAAACAAATCTTACTCTCAACATATGTGCAAAGTAAAAATTTCCTAATGAGCACATTTTCAATCTTGTTACTTAAGTAGAAGACTAAGAGTGTGTCCACAAAACCGATCCTGAACAGGTTAACCTGCTTCCATAGGCTGACTTGGTCCAGCATAAAAATGTTCCCACACGGCGCAGAGGCGTGACTGCTGTCCTCTCCTAAAGGGGCATCAGCATCTCCTTTTACTTCAGGTTCAAACAATTCCCAATGGCCTCTCACCTTCAAACAAATGTCTTTCTATTTTTGACAGCTGGTTCCCTCATCGTATTTCCTTCCTTTACTACCTTTAAACTTATCTTGTATAATTTTCCTGTATGATATCTTTGAGGGAGAAGAAGACATCTCATACTGTCTCTTAATCCTTATTTTTCCTAACACATCCCCATCGCTGCAGTGATACAAGCTTGGGCTGACTGTTGAGCTTTGGAGTGCACTGTAGAATACTGGAAGTTATATGAGCCAGTGGACACAGACCAAACCACGTCTATATTTACAACATCTGTCACAGTTAGCATCTAGGTAAGACGTACAAGAAACTCAAGGGTACAGAACAGGGAGAAGGTATTTTGTATGTATCAAGTAACAACATAAACCTCACAGAAATGTTAAAAGGTAGTAAAAAAACTAGGCATGAACAGAACAAGCATCATTTCATAGTTCTACCAGTGGCCTCGTGACACACAAACTGTCCCTCCTTCCTTCCTTCCCTCCAGGCACTGTGTCCCAGAGGAACGCGGTCAGAGAGCAGCAGCGGTCCTTCCCCGAACACCTACTGCCTTCCCCAGCACCAACTCTCCACGCTGTTAGTCTCAGGACACTGTTCTTGAGGCTGAATGACCAGGTCTAATGCTCACCACTGCTACAACTGCTTTTGTAGAGCAAAGGAGGAGGCAGGACACAGAATCACAGGGGTTGGAAGGGACCTCTGGAGATCATCTAGTCCAACCCCCCTGCCAGAGCAGATTGCACAGGATGGCATCCAGGAGGGTTTGGAATGTCTCCAGAGTCAGAGACTCCACCACCTCTCTCGGCAGCCTGTCCCAGTGCTCTGGGACCCTCAAAGTAAAGAAGTTCCTCCTCATGTTTAGATGGAACTTCCTTTGTTCAAGTTTGTGCCCATTACCTCTTGTCCTATCACTGGGCACCACAGAAAAAAGACTGGTCCCATCCTCCCAGCACCCTCCCTTTAGGTATTTATAAGCATTGATGAGATCTCCCCTCAGTCTTCTCTTCTCCAGACTAAAAAGACCCAAGTCCCTCAGCCTTTCCTTCTAAGAAGGACGTTCCAGCCCCCTAGTCATCTTTGTAGCCCTCTGCTGTACCTTCTCCAGCAGTTTCCTGTCCTTCTTGAACCGGGGAGCCCAGAACTACACACAGTACTCCCGATGCGGCCTCACCAGGGCAGAGTAGAGGGGGAAGATAACCTCCCGTGACCTGCTTGCCACACTCGTCTTGATGCACCCCAGGATGCCATTGGCCTTCTTGGGCACAAGGGCACATTGCTGGCTCATGGTCATCCTGTTGTCCACCAGGACTGCCGGGTCTCTTTCCACAGAGCTGCTTTCCAGCAGGTCAACCCCTAACCTGTACTGGTGCATGGGGTTATTCCTCCCCAGGTGCAGTACCCTACACTTGCCCTTGTTGAACTTCATGGGGTTTCTCTCTGCCCAACTCTCCAGCCTGTCCAGGTCACGCTGGCAGCGCAGCCTTCCGGTGTGTCAGCCACCCCTCCCAGTTTTGTGTCATCAGCAAACTTGCTGATGGTACCCTCTATCCCTTCATCCAGGTCATTGATGAACATGTTGAACAGGACTGGACCCAGTACTGACCCCTGGGGAACACCACTTGTCACAGAGACACGGGGCCTGGAGTCTTACAGGAGGGCAGAAGCCCCTTTCCTTGTCAGCAGCAGCAAACCACTGGGGTAAGGAGCAAAGCCAGTCTTCAGAAAACCCCAACGCAACCAACGACAGCTACCTGGGGCTCACAAACAGCGGGGGAGCACTTCCTAGAGAGACACAAGCTACTTGACCCAAAGGTGTTCTCAAGGCACTGACAAACTGCACTGTGCACCTACTGTTGAGCATAGCCAGTGGTGACTCCCGACACAGGAAAGTACTCTGCATCCCACCTTACCAAAACAAGGTAAAAATTATGTTAAGAACAAGCAAGCAAGCAAACAAACAAAAACCCCAACAAATGGAGCAGCGTTTAATGCACATATGCCCTCCATACTGCTTAAGCAGATCACAGAGGTTTCTGCCTTCCCCCTTTCACTGCTCCATGAGGCAGAAGGAGATCTACCAGACTCCCACAGCACCACGCACCTGCATGTGGAGAGAAGCTGCAAAAAAGCCCCACGCAAGAACCAAAATGGCACTGAAGGGGAACAAACCGAAAGCCAGGATACACACGCACACCACGACCTTCCCCCGCTTCCCCAGCATCCTAATTTAAATACCTCCAGAAACAACATCAGCCTTTATCCACTCGGGTACCCGGCAGATTTGTTACCCAAATCCGTCAAGGCGCGACTGGAGCCCGGGCCCGGCCTGCGCTCCCCGGGCGCAGGGGAGCGGGCCGGGGGGCCTTGCCCGACGCCGGGACACGCTCCAGAGCCGCGCTGCCGCCCAGGCGTTGGGAGACGGGGGCACACACTGGCCCGGCCGGAGGGCATGGGAGATACTGGGCCGGAGTCCCCTAGGGAAGGGTTCCAGGGGTACAGGGGGAGCCGTCCCGGCCGGCCCCACCACCACCCGCGGTCCTGCCACCAGCCCGCACCCGCCCGGGCCCCGGCGCCTCCCGCGGCGAGCGCGGCGCAGCCCCTTACCGGCGGGAGCAGCAGGCCCCACAGCGCGGCCCACAGCAGCCCGGCGGCCCTCATCTTCCTCAGCCGCCGCCCGCTCGGGGAAGGACCTCGGCTGGGCTCGGGCTCCCCCCGCCGAGCCTTTCACCGCCGCCGGCTCCCGGCGAGGCGCCACTTCCTCTTCCGCCCACTGCGGCCGATGGCGGCGGCAGCGAGTGCTGCCGCCGGCGCGGACAGCGGGAGGCCGAGGTCCCCCTCGCCTCGGCGGGGGGACGAGCGCCCCAGCCCGCCTTCTACTGCCGGGCCGGGCCGGGTGCGAAGAGTCCTGCCGTGAGGAGAGCCAGGGCGGCCCAGGCGTGTTCTGCTGACGGCCGGCGCTGCCCCGCGGCCCCCCGTGGTTCTCTTTGCCGTGTGCCGTCAGCAGCGGTCAGCGTGACGGGCTTCCCACCTAGCAGCTCCGCCACGGGCGGGTTTGAGGTAGTTAACGCCACCTGGAACCCTTCACGGCCATTGCAAATAAAAGGAAACGGTCGGGTTTGCCCCATGCCTGCGAGACAGATCTGAGTGTTTTGCCTGGCGCCGGCTGTCGGGGCGACCGGGCCACGGGGGGAGAGGTACGGCGAGGGTAGCGGTGTGTCTTCGGGGAGACTGACAAGGACAAGAAACAGCAAAGCATGACCTATAACAAAAGGTTGATGGGAACTGATGTTGTTTGCACTAAAAAAATTAAAAAATTCAGGCATGTCTTCCAGGCTTTGAAGGCGTGAGAAGGGCTGTGATGCAGCAGATGCAAGAGCCAGCAATGATTTGCAGGAAGGAGATAGACCGAAGCCGCTCTGTGATTTACCAGCTGAGGAAGTTGTGCAACATCTTTCCCGGGAGGTTTTCAAGCGCTGGTTACGTGCCCCAGGGCCAGGCCTGCCCCAGGGCCAGCGGCACAGGGAGGTGGAAGAGGCAAAGATAGGAAAGATTATGGGAAAAGAGGGGCATGAGGCTGTGAGCGAGATGGTGGAGGTGCAAGGGAAAAGGGAGAAGCAAGAGGACGAGAGTTGAGCCGTGGTCCAGCATTAGTAAATCACAGCCTAAAGTGGGTAACCTGTCTGCTTGAGTCACTCACAAACTAAGCAGTTATTAGTTATTACTACAGAGGAAAGAGGCGCCTGCATGCGTGGTTTTCCCTTTGCGTGAATTTAAGGACAAAGCCACGTAAAATATCTACAGCGAACATTTCGCACTGCAGTGTGGCAAATTTTCAGTAAGCTGTTCTGTTGCTGTAAAAATCTTAATAACATTTACCTACCTGTAAATAAGTAGTGTTTTGATCGGTACAGTTATTTTGATGATAACAAGCAAGGTCGTGTTCCCCTCCCCAGTGACAACAGAACAGGCTTATGCATCTTGTAGACTTGCTAGGCTGCAAAAGTGTGTCTAACAATTTAATGTATTTAAACAGTGAAAGATAACGGCACACCATGACACAGCTAATAATTCATATTCCATGCAGAATTGGTATTTAAAAAAAACCTGCCAGTACATTGTCCATCTGCGTATTTCTATTTTGGTGCTGTTGTCAGGGTAACCATGACACTTTATGCCAACTACTATCTCCACCTCTGAATCTAACAAGATCTGGATGACAAATTAATACAGATTACTTCAATAAATCTATCAATTCTGTGATCTGTAAAGAGCTAAGGGTATGTACATGATAGTGTATTTCAGGCATGGAAGCAGTGTTTAATTTGAATTGCAAGTGTGTAGCTGCTTACAGGATCAGATTCCACAGGGTGTCCTGCCCTACCAAATACTAATCCCTCTCCTTACATTCCCTAGGAAAGCACAGCAGTTTTTATTCTGTCTGCAGCTGAAAAAAAGTAGGCCAAGGAGAAATACTAGAAGTACAATTTCCTTTTATTTAAAGGAAATTGCTCTCCCAAAAAGTTTATGATTAGTTTGACCTCCCTTGCCTTGACACATGTTTAAAGATACCGTGTAAACATCTCTTAGATTAAACACGTTCCCTGCAGTCCAGTAGGACTGTGCAGGTTAGAAATACCTGTACTGAAGAGCCCTAGCATTAGCTCAGGACATGAGCAGCTCACATTCAGGACATCAATAAAAACTTCGGTAATCTTTATTGGCAACTTAAGGAGTCCCTGATTTTTACTGTTAGCTTTAATGTGTAACCAAAACTAAAACCAGATGATCTAGTTCCAGAATTCAGCACTATGAAAAAACCCAGATTTTATTCATATATGTATTTTCAATCCCAGGCAGAAAAAAACTAGGTTAATAAAGACCTTCAGAGCCTAAAGAATGACTTAAAAGCCTGAAAGAGTCTTCCCCCCCCCCAGTTTTAAACCTGAAATTCCTTATTTGGAATGAACAACACAGCTTCTATTCATTATCAGTGTAAGATACTGAAAATCCACACCAATAATGGCATCCTTTCTGTACTACTATAATTATTTCCATCAGAGAAAAGAAGAGAAACACCACCCTTAGAAAAATCCCTTTCTCAACCAAAACATCAACATGAAATAAAATCTGTAACTCAGCTCAGGCATTCCTGAAGCATTTCAAAGCACCAAGGAACAGAGGTGTTTAATGTAGGCTTTGAGTACATTAGTTAGTGGAAACTGAAGCTAAATAACCATTAGCACAGAAAATAAACTGTTTGAATAATAGTATACATACATATATTGAAATCTTTTTCAAAGGGATCATGAAATTATCCCTTCCTTCCACCTGCCTGTTTTCCACCATACACGCACACTTTTAGACACAAAGGATTTGACTCACAAGGAAAGACATCCAAAGTATCTTCCATTCCAAGGCAGTTCTCCTGACTCTCCCATTGCATTAAGTGCTACTTTATGTTTTTTTCATATTCATTGGCCTCTCGGCTTTTCAGTAAACATACTCCAACCAATCTGCCTTTTTCTGTTCCTTTCCCTGTATCTCCTTATCCAATTAAATTTGCTCTTCTATTAGAATTTGAATTTGAATTACTGTCTAATTCTGTTAATTTTGCACAAAATACCACAAGCAAAAAACAGCTGCCTTGTTAGGTAGGCAGATTTAGAAGGGTGCCTATCAGCATTAGATATTTAAGAGAACATATTGTATAATTTTTAAAGGACTAAGATTGTAAAAGAGACTAGACTCTGCTCACTAAACAGTCACATCATGCAAAAAAATCACCAAGGAGGGGATTTTGGGTTCATTAATCAATAAACAAGCTTCAAAGGGATGAAGAAAATTTTAATATGTCATATTAATTTCTAAGAACTAAGAGCGAACACTGACCCAAATACTGAATGTAAATACATTTCTAAGAAATTCAGTGGGCAGTAGAGCAATAGGGCAGAATAGAGCAGGTGACAAGGAAAAGCAAGTGGCTTAACCAAAGAAAATTTTACCCTGCCCTATAAAGTGTCTCTTTCAGTGCTTCATATTTTCACGGCTTTTTGGCTGGAGCCTGGAACAAGACAGCAAAATGACACTGTGAAACCTCTTGATTAAAGTGACATAGGGAACACTGTTACTGAAACTTGCTGTCTTTGCGAGACGTCCACACATGGCAAAGATGAGGATGTGCAACAGCCTGATGGGACCTCCCTCTCCTGGCAAGAAAATGATCCAAAACATAGAAAGACTGGTATTGAAGAATTATTAATACAAACCCATGTCTAGCACCTTTTCCCCATGTACTAACAGCCTTATCTGAACACCAGTAAATATCAATCTATGCTAGCAAGAGATACCCTAGTTCACTGGATATCATGAAGCGGAGAGAACAGCCAATTCAAATGCATTTTCAAAGGTGATGTTTAAGAAACTAGTGAAAGTTGCTCATATGCCTCATATGCCATTATGCAGCAAGGTCATATTAGCATGCATTAATGTAAACCTCACTTTTGAATTATATTTTCAAGCTTGTATCACGCCCTCAAAGGTATTGAGTCAGGTTTTAATATTTCCTGGTGGTAGAGCCTGCGAGGGTAAACATGGGTAACTGCATTTAACAGTGTATTACTTTCACCATTAATATGCAGCTTCAGCACGCGTTGAGACTGGACTTTCAAACTTACATTATTAGATCAATTTTTTAAAAATAGACTTCTGTATAGAGTATGTGCCATTGTTTTGCCTGATCTATGAATCCTTAATTGCAGACAGCTCACTGTGAAGAGATTAATTACTGGTTATCAGTGTAGTCTTCATTCACCTTTAGACTCAGCTCAGGTAAGTTATGTAAAAAGTACATGTCTTTCTTAAGCACCAGCAAGATCAGATGTATGTAAATACACTATTAAAAAAAAAAAAAATCCTGTAACCACTTTTTCTGTTCTTTGATGAAGAATCTGAAATTAGTTAGTCATCCACTTGTACAGGCCAATGTCAGCTTTAAAAGCATACCAAATTCTCTCTCAGTAGTTTAAATGTAGATTTTAAGTCCATTTTTTTTAACTTCCAGTAAGCCAGAGCAATCATACTAATTTCAGTTTAAAAGAATGGATTATTTCCTTCCACATTACTTACTTAAGATGAAGGTCTAAATATATACATATATATTAAAACACACATATTAAAACAGTAAAAGACATAATTCAATATTTTATTTTTGCCCCTGAATTAGGGTGGGCCCTTAGTAATACTAGCCTTGATTTTGTTCACTTTGGATTTATATGCAAATACCAGAGGAAAGTTAAAATTTGTTATATAGAGAATATTATTCCCATTTACATTGTTTTAATAAAAAAAAATTAAAAAGGTTCACTGAGTAGTTTCAATACAGCTTTGTGGCCTTGAATTCATGAGTAATTTAGTGTAGAGGTCTCAGAAGACACCTCAAAGTTGTTGTTCTTGTCCATCTGTTACTACTCTCTTCTAAATGGGATTAAAACTAGGTTAAGAGAACTTCTCCCATTTGAACTACATTTTTGGGTAACATTTTAGGATTTTGGTCATGCTAATGGGATGCACAGAAACAGGATGAACAAGTGACAACCACAAGGTGTTCAGTAGCCATACTGCAACACTTGATAAGCCAGTTAGGGCTGGGTTTAGGCAAGGCAGAGTCCGAAGCATACCATGCCATGGGTGCCCCTGGCACCCCACTCTCCCTGAAAGGGCACTGTTGTTTATTATAACATGAGTTTGCTCATCTGTAGGTTCCCAGGTGAAGACAGCAGTCCTAGTTCAGTATCAAGCACCTCAAGTTGGGAGCTTTTTTGGCACAAGAACACATACTAGTAATGTCCCTGCCTACTCAAAGTGCTTTCACTATTTTTTTTTTTCATGTTTCCTTCCTCTACATAGCACTGGGAGAAAAGGCTTTAATGGAAATCTGATGTAGCCATGGTGACCTCCTCAGCCTGCAGAGAGTCCAGGACAACACTCTAACCTTCTCAGGCTCAAGGAAGTCTTCCATGACCTTTCAGCTCCAACCCATCCACACTCTCCCAACACCTGGAAGATGAGTATCAGATGGATCTAGTTCATTTCCCTGAGGATTTGGCAGCATGGTGGACTGAAGGCAAATACTTTTACTACTTCTATTTTGTATTAACTCTAAGTTTTATTTGTTTTGTGTTCCACAGAGGTAGCACTGGGTGCAGCAGGCCTCAGCATTTAGAACATCTGCAACCTCACATTCATCAGAAAAAAACCCAAACCCAAAATACCATCTTGTCTTCCAAACATATACCGTGCCAGCAGTCTGCAACTGCTTAAACTAAAGCTAGCTTTCTGGGTGGCTCCGTACTTTCTGAAAACAGCTTTGTAAGCCACTGCAGGAAGAGGATACTACCATCCGTTAAAGTTACATTGGCAATCTGTGTTTCAAAGTCCCAGCTTAGTCATGCATTTAAGTGCCCAATTTCCTCCATATACCAATTATGCACACATTACGAGTATTTTCCAATTGGTATCAGCAATCGGCTCCATGCTCGTTCCTCATAAACATATACCACATTGCCTCTCTGTGGCTTCTAAACCTGCCTTATTTGTATATCCCATTTTTCTATAGTTCCTGATCAACCTGTTAGCCTCTCTGACCACTTTCCCTAGAGTATGAAGAATTAAGCAGTAACAAGGACACTTTATGCTTTCACATAGCACAGTACAAAACTGGCTCAGAGCTGCATGTGGTGATAAGTTTAAGTAACTCCACAGCTTAAGGCTCTGTTGAGGGAACAACTGTCCAACAGGAGGCCAGTTCCTAGGGAGGACCTATTCTGTACAGGACTAGGAAACCTTTTACATATACACTGTAACCACATAAATATCAACAGGAAAACTACTGATATAAGTAACTTGGGCCTTGTGTGCCAGACAAATTACTGTGTATGAAGAAAGGGCAGTTTGTCTGCAGAAGCCCAAGCACCAACCACTTACAGCATTTTCCTTAAGCACATGTGGACTTCAGCTGTAGAGGTAAGCAGCTAAAATTTTGAATTTCAAGCATTACCTGCTGCTTTGGGTCTAAACTCTGTTGATCCAGCCCTTGTATTAAGACAGGAAGGTACACAGTAAGAGTGGTACTACAATTGCAAGGAGTTAAAAATGCAAGTCTCCATTTTTTAAAAATAGATAAATAAGAAAGATTTATTCCAAGCAGCCTTGTTTTTAAAACAACATTCTATTTATGGTTAGTCCTTGTTTTCTGCCCTAAAGACAATCTGCAGTCTAATGAACCAGAAAATTTCTTATTTCAGGACTCCACACCTTTGACATTAACCCTTAGTGTGTGATTCACCCGTCTTACAGATTTTAGAATTGCAAGTTTACCTTCAGTAGCCATAAACTAGAAGCATAACCTAGTAAAGCAGAGTACTGCAAGTACTCCTCTAATCAGTCCCTCTAATATATCTGGAGAAGATATAAATGCTAGGAAGGAAGATCTAGCTTCTACCTCCTATTCCCTGTCTGCCTAACTTTATCTGAATGATTTCATAGCAGTGCTTTAAATAACTGCTTGAGATTCTTGACTAACCAAGTTTGCAGAACCACAAAGTATCTGGAAGCCTTACAGGAACCCACTCACCAGAGGAGATCTTTTTGACACCACTGTAACACAGCACTGTTTTCTTCCTGTAGTTCATCTCGTCTATCTCCACAGCAATTATGAAAGGCAGACAAGATTGTTCTTATCTTCAACTGTTGGGTTTTTATGTCAGTGTCACAGTGCTGATAGCAAAGTAAATTCAAACACAATCAAGAGCAGCCTTGAGATCATCCTTCACTGACAGATTTGATTTTTTTTCCAGTGTTAGTATATTTAATAACATATAATGAATTTCATAAACATACCTCCACAGAATTTAGCATTGTCAAATTGTGCTTATTCTTGCTGGCAGAGTAAGATTAAAGGTATTTGTTAATCTCCCAAACATTTTTTGTCTGTATGCAGCGGAAGCTACAGGAGCACCAGATAGTCCAATACAGCAAGACTACACAAATGAATAGCACTACATGCCTCGGTTGCAAGTTTTCATATTACAGGCTAACTTGGAACATAGCATAACAACCACATAATTGTTATAAAGCTGCTCTACAGGAGGTAAAAAGATAGATTAGGTTGTGAAAAAGCCAAATACCTTTTCTATGTACTGACTGCAGGTTTATGCAGCATTTTGGAATAGTTCAGTAAAGCCTAGCAGGGACATCAAGGGATAAGACCAAGGGATAAGACAGACAGTATCTAAAAATAACAGTTACTCCCCCAACCCCGACTCTTTTTTTTTTTAGGAAGCAAACAGATACAGTGCTGAGACTCTGCCAGATGACATATAAAAGACTTGACCCTGCCGCACTTGCAAGTTATTTTACTTTCGACTACAAAAAGAAACCATAAAATGCCATCAAGTCAGAGCAGTAATGTTTCATTGCCACATTGTGTTGATCTTATGATCTTCACAGCCTACAACGTAGATTAAAAAGTTGGATCCTTTGGTCTTATTTGAACTTGACTGGAATAAAGTAGAGCAAAAACCACCAAACAAACAAACCAACTCCACAATGGAGTAATAGCTTGCATAAAGCTGACACAAAGACTTTATGTAGAATTGTGCTCTCTAGTGGAGAAATTTGATTTCATGCAAGAAAAGTTCAAACCATGATGATCCATCCACTTGACCAACAGGTTTTCAGTGCAGAGAAAATATCAAGATTTTCCACAATATGAAAAGAGCGCAAGTGCCTAGTTCAACAGATTTATTATAACCAAGATAGGTTTATACCCAGTTACATGACAGATTACAGCTAGATAAGGTTTCTAAATAGACAACAAAAAAATACCTATGCATGCTTTTATGTTTGTTTAGATTTTAAAAATAATGGTATCAATGCAATAGAAAAACATTTCCTTTTAATGATGTGTTACTTTAATATCATCTTATATAATACTATATAGTCTGATGAAAATAAGTTAGTTTTACACCAGATAGTGCTACTGACATGCTCACCAACTCCTTTATTTCTAGATATGCATGCACCACTAATCTTAAACATACTGAATGGGTCTTCAGGAATACTAACTCCCATTCAATTTGTTTTCTTACAGTGTTAACAAAATACAACCCATTTTGTTCGTGACAGCTGCCTACCACTATTTTTTCTGGGACCAATGGATGCAGGAACTCAATTCAATAGCAGATGAATTAGAATCTACTCTTTAAAAGAACCTGGCCACTTTATGCTTCCCCAGCAGTATACAGGATTTAGCTTCTCTGAACTCTGTACTTAACTAGGCTGTTGGAATAAATCTGAAGTTAGAAGACAGAAATATGAAAGACTTAAAAAAGCTAAATGTGCTGCTAACTCATGCTAATTTTAAAATATATTAAAATTTGGCATGCATTCTAATTCAAGAGTAAGGATCTAGCGAGACATGGATATTAGATTTCTCTTATGTGATTGCAGAATGTTATGATGAGCTGTTGACTGTTAGAGAAAGTAACATTCTCTCTTCCTCTTTGGCCCTTAAAGATGAAATATGGGGAGGGGTTTGAATGCATACAGAAACGGTATGCATTCAGATACAGAAGTATCACAAGCCACAAACAGAATATACAAGTTAAAAGATTTGCCAGCTAGATTTTTTTTAAATGGAAAAAAGTTCATAACTGATCTTATGCCTAAAGCAAGAAGGAGGGAGTCCCAGTGACGTCCCACGTAACTGGTGCTGATATGGCAGCAATTTAAAAGCTTGTATTTAGTTGATCCCATGACAGCAAGCAGATTTCCTAAGTTTCTGCACTGGAAGTCATTCAGAATTTTGAACAGTTGTCAGTGATTGGGTAAAAGAAAAACATAGCTCTACTTCAGCAGTTTTGTCACATCACTTAATAGAAAGATTAATAAGAACTAAGTAATAAACTTTAGTTTGGGTATGGCTAAATATTTATGGCTATTTATTTAAATATTTATGAAGTGTCAGAACTCTGCAAGACACTGCTTCCATTTAATATTTTTCTGCAAGTTTTCACAATATTCTTTAAATTTCTGTGTTTCACATGGCTACATCACTTAAACCATACTTATTTAAACCATATGCAAGAAAAAAATCAGTTAATCTAAAAAAACCCCAGTCTTTCTGGCTCCTTAATTTCGAGACAAGTGAGATATTCCTTGAAGTCCTGTGTAGTTACTGTTACAGATAAGTAACAGAGAGAGTGATCTTAAATACATTTAGTTTATAATTCAATCATAGTCATGCAAAATTAACACAGAGTTGTGAGCATATTGTAGCATCACTTGAAGTTAACTGGTACATATTATTAGCTGTGTTGTAATAATACCTGTCAGTCACACTAGTGCATGTATGGAAAGGAGGCAGCCCTGTAATTGAGAGAAATGTCTGTTTTTCTAAGCCTCATTCCAGAGTGGGTATGTTTGCAAAACCTCCATTTTTAGCTACAAAAGTGTTATCACAGCAAGGCAGAAGTTTCACTGGGTTTTGCAGACTCAGCTAACTGTATTATATTAGAGTTTGTTCACCACGAAAAGACATTAAAAAAAATACCAAAGTACAGCTCAGTAGATTTATGCATTAAGTTGTAAGCCATCTAAAAAACAGGTCGAAAGTTAGACTACAGGCTGTAAGATCCTACTTAGCAATTCAGTGTAGCCCATACAAGAAGTGCAAACATGTTACATTTTCCAATGAAATCAGCCTCTGCATTTCTTGAGAGGAGAAAAAGACAGAGATCAAAATCCCAGACAGTTCATACTGACTTCCAATCCCATCCTACAAGACAACTTTGTGAGCTTTTTGGGACACAACTAGGAAGTCATCCACAGTGACAAATTACAGTTGCTACTACAACACTACTACGACAGACCATTTTAAGGATAATTTACAGTAACTCCTTCAGAAGCTATTGTGCTGAGAACCCCAAAGCTTGCATTGACCTATTTATAAATCAAGTACTCTCTCTACTCCATGATTAAGAGGTTTTAGAGAATATGAAAGCACAGCCCAGGAGGTCCTCGTAAGACAAAGCAGACTTCAGCCTTCTCTCAGTTTCCTATATCTCAACTGTTGCAGAAGTGCCATTTGTGTAGCCACCTTTAGACTTCATGTGGTCCTGAATTGATACAACCTAGGAAAAAAGTTTATTAGAACATGCATCTGATAAAATCTGGTTGCCACAGGAATTATTAAAAGCATCAATTTGAAGAGGTAGGTGAGCCATATGTTTACAGTGCTGGGTCCCAACGGTAGTAGGGAGAAATAACAACAAACCCCAGGACTGTTAAATACTATTTTAAGTCAGTGTACAAGATGGGTCTTGCTATCCAAAATCCACTTATTCTTAAATCCTTCACCCTGGGACAGCTTTGACTTCAAGGTGATGTGTTATCTGGACCTAGTATCAAGCGCATCCACAGATTCCTTATCCAAAAGGTTCTCATCATATGTAAAGATACCAGGGAAATGAGCACTTCTTGCTGAATATATCTTCCACAGTATCTTATGTTTACAAATCAAAGGACAGTTCTGTTCTGATGCTATTCTATTGATTAAAAAAAAAAAAAGTCAGATTTTTCTCTCTCTTACAGTTATCTAGTATTTTATTAGCTACCTGCTCTAAAGGTTACCGAGCAGAGATTTCTCCTTATCCAAGAGGTGCGCACTTACTGATGAATAATCACTACTCATCTCTCTTGCCCCAACATGCGCAGTGTGTACAAAGTTCATTGGTTCTCCTATCATATTCCGGTCCAGTCTTCGACGCCTCTTCTATAAGAAAGAAGATATCTTAGGTCTCTATTCAGAAAATGTGATCAGCTTTCACAGAGAAACAAACAGCTGAGTTAAAAAAAAAGACAGTCAGTAGTGACCCCTAATGACTCCTCATTGCAACTGGGCTGAAGTTTCAGACTGTTTGCAGTAAGAGAGGGTCAAAGTCACTTTCATTACTGCTAATTGAATTTTAGCAAAAACTTACTTTAATGTTAGAAAGTCAGGGCCTGAGAGCTGCAAACAGTCATATGGCCAAAGCTTCTGGCAAAACACACATGGTTTAAACACAGTTTAATAGGTCCGTTTTTAGCTTTTGCATTACTTAGCCCAAACTAATTAAAACAACATGACAATGAAAGTGTTTTCAACATAACTGAAAGACAAAATTTCAAGGCTGATAAAGGATGGCAGTTGTGCATCTACCTACCGGCTGGGGCTGTTCACCATTGCACCAATTAAAACAAACCAGGAATTCAGTCATTATATTTTTCAGTAGGTAGTAAGGTCTTGTTAAGTGTAATTATTCCTCTGGGAGTTATAGCGGTATGAAGACCAAGATACAGTTTCTAAACTGAGTTTAGGAAGGAATTGCTTTTGCAGATTCACTGGTAAAGACCACAGAAAGCATCCGATAAGTATACCTGCAAAGAGATTATTATGTAAATTTATACTAAAATATAAGTCTTGTAACAGTTATTGAGCAATAGACATTTCAGAAGACTAAAACAAGACCGTAAAATTCTTAAAACATACCTGGACAGAAGAGTAGCATCAATTTAAAATCAGTATGTTCCCATCAGAAATCAGGTTAAGAACTCTGCACATTTACTCCCAGACAGACAGTAGTGTAAGTTCTGGTTTCTTTACAGAAGTGTAATAAAAGCAACGCTAGAATTAAGTCACGTCTTGTTTAACAGTCTGTGATCTGGTTGTAAGTAAAGCTAGCCAATACTTATGAACTATTTAGTATTTTGAAAGACAACAGCTTTGAAGCACAACAGATTGAATGCTTAACATTTACAAACCAGAGCAAAAGAAAGTTTCTTTCTTACATCTGATACAGTTACTCTTCTTAGACATAGAAAAACTCAAAGTAAAGAGTATTCTACAACTCCAAAAAGCCGTTAGAAGAGAAAAAAAGAGCTTTGTGTACCGGCAGCAGAAACTGTTCATCAGACAGAGCCTAGAGCTTCCCAGAATGTGTAAAACTATTAACACAGCACTTCTGAACTGGATACACAACGAGGAAACTCACTGACTTTAAGTGCCCTGAAGCTATGATAAAAATCAACTTTTTAGTGGTAACCGACTTGACCTTTTTTTTTTTTTAATATCTTCCTTCAAATCAAACCTAAGGCTATCGTGTAGCCTTTCATATCAACTTTTTCATACCCCAGATCATTAAAACAGTATTATAACATGTTAATTCACAAAGAAGGGTTTTTCAAAGCTTACAGCGTAACAGAAGTTACAGCTTCATCAATTCGGCCTTTCTGAACCCCCACTGAAGTCTTCACAACCAAAAAGCACAAGCTTCTCCCTTCATAGACATTTCTTATGTAGTCCCACAATTATGTAATTAGCACATCTATTTCTTTCACCTTTGTGATTTTCTTACACTTCATCACTTCTCACACTTCAAGCCGATTTTTTAAATTTCTGACATGTATATATCGAAGCGTTTGTTACGTTTGCCTCTTAGCTTTCGGTGACCTATATGACGCATTACTGCAGAATGTGTCATATATTATTCCATTTTATCCTGGGTGGTTTTAATACCATTCATTATCTGGCTCAATTACCATTTTTCACCTCACTTCATCCTCTCACAATGGTTTTTATCACCACTGATACCTTGTTTGCGCACAGCAAAGAAGGGACAGTGGCCCACAAAACTGTAAGAACACACAGAAGCCAAAGCTTTTGCCTACACTTCACATTAGTTGCAGATTTTTTGGGTTTATTTCGTGTTAAGGAGACTACACCAAAGCTAAGATTTTCTTAAAAATCATGAAGTGCGTCACTGTATACTAATAACCTATTCTGAAAGCAGACTGACTGAGATGAGCATCAAACTAGATAGAGAAACATGCTCATCCCAAAACAACAGTTGAACGCCTACTCTCCTCCAACCATACCCCCCAGCATTTGGCCATCTACCTCCATGGGGCTCCATGCATACCTGGGTCTTACCTGCTGTTCCCAGCGAGTCCTGACAGGATGGTACGTCCTCATTCAAGCGCTGGCACACAGCCAGCTCTGGTCTTGGCAACTCCAGCGCATTTACAGGTCATATTCCTGCGTTATAATTAATCCTGATTGCTAAGCAAGAATGCTTCACTGTGATTCCATGCCCTGCGACGGTTCTTTCACTCTGTGAGGCGCTGCAGAAGTCTGTTGTGCGCTTCACACTTACCTACAGGTGTCAGAAAAGCAGAACGGAAAACAAAAATAGCGCCCTAGTTTGGCATCAGATTTGTGCAGCCATGCAGTTTTCTCAGCACTATCCATACAGCCTGTGGCTCACTTCCACCCCTGCGGCAGCTCTGCAGGTGTCCTCCTGGCACACAGCAGTGCTGGATGCCTTCCTGTTGTGTTTTACAACGGAACTCCTCTTTTCCTCTGCAGGAGTCAGAGTATCATCCTCCAGGACAGCAATGTTTGCGCCAGGGCATGGGACACCACCTTCCTCCCAGAGACTCAAGGTTTCCACACTAACTGGAAGAATTTTAAAAACATCTTAACTTGTTCAGGCTCGCCCAGGACTAATAAAAGCCCACAGGAATCCTCAAACTGAGGAGAAAACAACATTTTGTCACTGTTGGCACACAGACCAGAGTTGGACAATATCCTGTTGTTCTTTCTCTCTATTTTTCACCATAGCAGCAGTATCATCGAGGAGAGAGAGACAAAGGGCCAGAGAAATGGCTAGCACGCGCAGACACAGATGCTGAATGCGATGGGCAGGATGCACAGCCATTCTGGAGCCTGGAGCCTTAAAGCGTCTGAGAACTTTATGAAAGTTTAGATACACTTTACTGAGCATAACACTCAATTTGTTCTACCATTCCTGTGTATTAAAAAGTATGCAAAATATTCTTGTATTTTACTTACAAAATATCAATTCTATATGAAGTGCAAAACGTTTGCCTGAATCAAAACAAAAGAATTCTCCCTTTCCGTAGACAAGAGAGATGCACGGTAATCTTGGTAATTAACATCCACTAAACATATCTATTCTTCACCATTGGCCTTTAGACCCAAGGTCTGATTGTGACAAATCCTTGACTCTGAACTCTTACTGAAAGACAATGAGTGTAAAGTTAGTGTATATTATCACACATCAGACACAGGCTACCATCACCCTGCCCCAAACAACTTGTTAAACTGTGGTAACTTCTGAGTCCAGTTGTTGCCTTTTTCATTCCAGCTCTCTTAGTACTGAACTGATGTGAGAAGTGCATTTCAGCCTAGTTGCCTTTCTAAAAACTGCTGCGCTTCTAATTTGTTCATTATCCTTACTTTGCTCATTTGATACTTGCATCATGTTAAAATATTGAAATAGTTGTACATTTACATATTTGAACAGCAAGGTATGGTAAAAAACAGTAGAAATTGTACTTCCAGATCAAAAAGTAGTTTTGAACACAAAACTTGAGGAGTGCATCTTGCTTGGTGAAAGGTGAAGAGTAAAAAACAATAATTACCAAGACTTTGGAAGAACCTTGGAGCCAAACAGCTGAAATCCTGTTGCAGAGTGAGCTTAACTGCTTGGAAATAACATCCTGATTTTACTAGTATATGTACAAATTGAAAATTTAGTTTGAGATGTAGTCCTCAAAATTACATAACAACACTATTATGTAGTATGATTATATATCGGCCTTCTGTCATCCTGAAGCTTCACAGAAAGCTGAGAATAGGGTTCTACCTGAGACCTCCATTAATTTAAGTTTGTTGGTATTGTTAATCTAAGGAATTTGGGCATAGTCTCTGAGATTTGAAGCTTCTCCTTTTAAAAGCTAAGTAGACACACACCCTCCCACCCAGGCAGCTCCTCTATTTCAAAGTGAAAATAAGCTTAGTCAGAAAATGAAAAAAATGCATTTTTAACTAACTGTCCATTCCCCCTCAAAAAAAAAGGAAGAAAAGCCAAGAGACCAAATTATGTGTTCTGTTTGGGAGTTAAAAATAACTCTGAAAGAAATCAACTGAGATTTGCCTGGAGTCTTACCAGAAGAAAATTAGTAAAACTCAAAAAAAGATGAGAAGCAAGCTGAGTGGCTGGCAATACACCAACCACATGTTGAACCGAGTTACTAGCTTGTAAATTACGGAATTTAATGTTACTAAGAATAAACTCAGATTAAAAAAAAAAAAAAGTTTTATTTCTTCATAGAAGGGAAAAAGTCTTATCAAGAAGAGGTGAAGTGCCTCAGGCACAGCAGTTTCCAGCCCTGTGGTTTTCTGCGGTTTGCAGGAGTCCACGCACTGGCAGCCCGCAGCCGAGGGACAAACGCAACTGCCAGGGAAACGCGTGCTGCCCCAGTTACAGGAGCAGGGAACAGCCTTTCTGTTGAGACTGGGGGATTACAGGAGACAAACCCTCCGTACTCAGTTTCCCAGTCAAATTTCTACACGTCCACTAAAACTCCGTAATTTCCTAGCCTAAGGATGGATTTTGACCTTGAACGCAAAAGATGCTTGCAGAGCTGCTGGTGCGTTTTACTCTGGAAAACTGCAGGGGTCACCCTGACACCGAGCAAACGCCATCGCCCGCGGGATTTCCTCCCAGCCTTTCCCGCTCCGGGCAGCGGTGCCTTACTGAGTCACGCCGCAGGGGAGGCGATACCCGGGTGGCCCGTCCGTCCCGCTGCCTTTCCCCGCTCTGCTGTGCCTCAGCCTCACCGCTAACCACGCTAGGAGCGCAGCTCGGCCGGGGCCGCCCGCCCCAGGCGGGTACTGCCGCCGGACCCGCCATAACAGCCCCCGGGCAGGAGCGCGGAGGGCCGGGTGGCCTGAGGAGGGGGCGGCAGAACCGACACCTGCTCCACCCTCTCTCAGGGCGCTCGCCACCACCGCAAGGGAGCCCGGGAGCGCCGGGGCTGATCCCCCGGCGGGACTCGGCCCCGCAGGGCCTGAGGGAACGCGCGGGCCCCGCCGCACCACACCCACGCTGCGCGGCCGTCCACCAGCCCCCCCCGCCGCCCAGGCGCGCGGTGCTCCTGCCATTGGGGCAGCTGCCCGCCCCCCCAGGGCGACAGCCAATGAGCGCCGCCGAGCGGCCGCGCTGTAACCCTATCGGGCGTGAGTGAACGCGTCCTGCCCAATAGCCGCGAGGCGCCCGCATCGCGCGTTCTCCATTGGCTGCGGCGGCAGCAGCCGCCCAATAGGCGCGCGGGAGCGTCAGGGGAAGGCCCATGCGGCGGGTACCGGCCTCCCTTTGCGGAGCGCTCTGGTGCGGCGCGGACCAGCTCTGCTGCTGCTCCCTCCTCCGGCCACCATGGCGTTGCCCAGCAGTTGACGTTGGGTTTCTCCCCTTTCTACCTTCTCCTCTCTCTCCAGCCCCTCTCTTCCCTCCCCGTCCCCCCTTCCCCGGGTCCCGGCTCAGGCACGTAGGCGGCCGGTACCGGAGACGCCGGGTCCCCGACCCACCTCTCCCGGAACAGGCTGTAGGAGTCGGGCCGGGCGGCTGCCGGACGCGCCATGAACATCATCATCGGCATCGGCGGGTGAGAGCCACGGGGCGGGCCGGGGGAAGGGGGGCGGCTCGGGGCGCGGGGTGCTGGGCCCGGGCGCGCTTCCCTCCCCCCCCCGGCCCTCCTCGTGCCGCTGCCGCAGTGGCGCGAGCGCGGAGGAGCGGGCAGGGCGCGAGCGCACGTGTCCCGCCGCGCTCGCCGACGGCCGGTGGCTTCTCGCCGCAGGGTGACCAACGGCGGGAAGACCACCCTGACCCGCCGGCTGATGCAGGCCCTGCCCAACTGCAGCGTGGTGCACCAGGATGACTTCTTCAAGGTGAGGCGGGCGCCGGCCGCCCTCTGTAGGGCGGGGAAGGCGAGGGGTGACCCCCGCCTGCTTCCGCCCGCTCGCCTTGGCGCCCTGCCTGCCGCCCGCGCCGCCCTGCCCGCTCTTCTCCTTCCCCCTACCGTCTGCGGCGGCTCCTCTGCAAAGCTTGGCTGGGGTGGCTGTGTGGCTGGCGGATAAGCCTGCGCTGTAACACCTCCCGGTGACTTTCCATTTTCCTGGAGTGCTACACGCTGTGCTTGTGTTGGTGGGAAGATAGAGGAGCAGGCTGCTTTATCTTAGCCTCGTTACTACTGCTTTTTATCTGCATGCAAAGAAACCTGGTGGAGGGTTAAGATTCCTCTTCCTAGCTTCAGGCCTTGGATCTTGAATCTTGCTTTGAAGTGGGTATCAAGCTTCCCAGTAGCTGTCCTGACCAAGCAGTTTTTTTTTCTTATCGCTGTTTCAGCCCCAAGATGAAATAGAAGTTGAAGATGGGTTTAAACAGTATGATGGTAAGGCTTTGCTACAGTGTTACTAAAGTGTAACTCAAAAACTTTAAACTTATTTTGATCCTTTACCTGTGCTATTTTTGTACTGACTATTACTAGATGACACTTAGTGTTTAATGATGGTTGTCTGTTTTGTCTTAGTGATTAGTGCACTAGATATGGAAGCTATGATGAGTACCATAAACGCTTGGATAAAAAACCCAGTCAAGTTTGAACGTTCTCATGGGATCAACAACACACTGGATGCCCAAATCTTACAAGATAAGGAGGGAGGAGATGAAACAGTCCACATTCTTATTGTTGAAGGCTTTCTACTTTACACCTACAGGTAATCAAATGTGACTTTGTATATTTTGACTCTTACATGACAGGCACACCTCCAAAGGAATAAAAAGACCTGTTCTAAACAAAGAGTTAGCAGCTGATGCTGACTGCTGTCGAGTTTAGGTGTCACAAGTCTGAAGATAGCTCTAGGTACCGGAAATGGATGTAGTTTTACCTTTCCATTTCTTGCTATTAATGAAACAGTCCAGCTGTAACCAAACATCTCTCTTTCAGGCCACTGATTGATGTATTCCACCATCGGTACTTCCTTTCCATTCCATATGAAGAGTGTAAAAGGAGAAGAAGGTAAGTTTATTTAAGTTCCCTTGCTAGCCCAGTAACATCTGAGTCCGTTCAAGGCTTTGTTTCTCTTTAAAGCTTTTAGATAAGAAAGCTCAAACACTAGTGTAGCTGCTGTGTTAGAAGACTGTAGCTTCCTTCACCAAATGCAAAAGCTTTCTACCAAGCTATTGTTGTGTGACATGTTCAGTTTCAGCACAGATCTTTCAAGAGGCTTTCTCCCTTTCTGGTTTTCCAATGACGTGGTTCCCAGGTCTTGAACTATCCTGGGGTTTTATATTTGGCTGTACTGTTTTACATGTACACTGTTACTAATGCGAATGAAACGGGTTAAACTTGAAAGAGTTACGTTTCAGAGGAATAAGCAAGCAGGCAGCTACTTTACCCAGAGTTCTGCTAAAGCGTTAAGAAAAGGCTATTCATTTTTTGCATCTTGAATACTTTGGACCCACACATCAAATTCCAACTGTTTTGGGTATCTTTATGCTTGCAGCTTATGCTAAAAACTGACTTTTGATAAGCTCAGCACCTACATTGGAGGCAACAGGCTCAGGCTAGCATGTAGAGAAACTGAATGAACTATCATTTCCCTAAACTGTGATTAGACTACTCTTGAATAACAATGTCTTAATTTATAGTTCAAGGAATTACACTGTACCAGATCCACCTGGATTATTTGATGGCCATGTTTGGCCTATGTATGTAAAGCACAGGAAGATAATGGAAGACCTTGGAGTTGATGTGGGTAAGTCTTTAATGACAAAAGCACTTTAGAAAGCGTGCTTTATGAGGGTGCTTTTCAAACCTGGGATCTACATACTGGTTAGATGCATGAGAGGAGTCGAAGCAGGTGGATGGAGTATATTTCTCCAATACCAGTCAAGTGCATGCTCTTTAAATTAGGATCTGGCAGGCTTACAGAAACATTCAATTACAGCTCTCTTACTTTACTTTCTTACTTTAAGTGCACTTGAATGGAACAAAATCAAAGGAGGAGCTGTTTAATGATGTGTATGGACAGATCCAGAATAAGATTGAAGAATTACTTAACATGCAGGTACATGTTCACGCTTATAATTACAACTCAAAGGCAACCCTTTTAAAGGCTATGCTGAAAAAGCATGAAGCTATAACTTGAAGTATGTTCACATATGTCTTTCTGTTTAGAAATAGGCTGCCAGTGATGATTCTTGTGCGTGAAGATGATTCCTGTTTGCTCTGCGCTGTCTACCTGACTGCCACTAAAGTTCCAGCTTCTGTGAAGACTCTCAACTCTTAAATTCGACTTTGTTCAATTTTCCCTTGAAACTGAGTTATATATGGTCATGATTAAAAAGCACTTCCCCCTTGTCTGTCCTCTTAATTTGTGCTTCAGCCTAGTCTGTGGCCTCAGATAATCTCAGTCTTCTCCCAAGTGCCAGTCTATTGGGAATTCTTTTCCACTATGTTGTTCACCTGTGAGAGTAAAAGATTATAGTAGAATTGATGTGAACCAGCACAACTGTCCTAGGAGAGTGTGTATATGTATATATGTACACATACACTGCTTTCAGTTCTTTCCTTCCAATAACCTGCATGAATTTTTATGATCCATGCTTCTTGATGAAGAAATTAGGATTGGTTTTGCTCTTCAAAAATGAGAGAACAATAGGAGATTTTTCAGGCCATTTTACTACCATTGAATTATTCTCTTAAATTCAGTGCATGCATTGATGTCAATTCAGTTTAATCGGGGAAAAAACTTTATATGTAAAGTTTTAAAATTCATTGCTCCAGTAGATTTCAGTAGCGTTCTGTAGCTTAAAGCAAGTTCACGCTTAGGTTCAGACTCCTGTGTATGTACAGAAGTAGTTTAAGGCTTTGGTTTACTTACAAGAGCAGTGAAATTGCATGTGAAGGCTTAATCCCTAGTAGGGGGAAGAGTGAATTTAGGACAAAAGCTTGATTTAAAAAAAAGAAAATCTACCAGGTGGTTGTCCAAGAGGGAAGGTATGTATTGATCCATTGTGAGACTAGTCTTTTTTTTCTTCAAGAGGGTTTGACCAACACTGAGAACCAGCAGTTACTTCAAGCCCAGATGCATTAGCTTCCTGATAGGAGCTGGTCCTCCCCAGTATCCCCTAGAAATGGAAAAAGTTTCATCAAGTTTTATGTATGTACTATCAAAGCACAGTTTGGGGAGAGTGTTTTTGTTTTACTCCCGTAGGATCCCATACTTGCTGAGAGTTAGGGGGTTTGGTTTGGAGAATCAGCTTTGGGCAAGGGGTGCCCCTCTGTCTAATTCAACCCTATTCTGCTTGAACAAAGCCATTACTGGCAAAGTGCCCACAATCCTCAGAAAGTTGAGGTCATAGTCATGACTAAAGATGCACTTCATTTGTTTCTGTTCTACTTAGGAACTAAGCCAGAACAGGTATCTGTACCTGGCTTTTCCTGAATGATCACAGCAGGTCTGCCCGCTCAGAATTGAAGTACTTACTTAAGTAGTGCATTCCAGTAGAGAAAAGGCATCATATCAGCTTTCATATGGTACATG
This sequence comes from Burhinus oedicnemus, assembly GCA_008921705.1. Classification (NCBI taxonomy): domain Eukaryota; kingdom Metazoa; phylum Chordata; class Aves; order Charadriiformes; family Burhinidae; genus Burhinus; species Burhinus oedicnemus. Next base: position 418,418 of record VFFE01006123.1, read on the forward strand.
GTTACTCTCTCCTTACTTTGGTCAATGGGAAAGGTCTCCAAAGGCTGAGCGTCATAGTCAAATTCCGCTAGAATCACCTTGTTGTAGCCTGTTACTAGCGGGCAGGAAGTGTATCCATCATACTGCAATGAAGAATACCCTCTTTTAATTAATCTGAGTAAAGCCTAAATGCTGAGGTATTACAAGCCATAAGGTTAACATTCATATTTCAAAATAGGTTACTAGGAAGTTTCTGCATTTATAGTGTTAACACCAGCCAGTTTGGAAGGCTAAGCCAATTATGGTTTAATAACCATAAAACTAAGCCATTTTATTTCAAATTTAGATTTGCTTAACACCATTGCTTAAGTGAGAACTAACCTAGAACAATAGGGCTTTGTGTCATTAATTGCTGGTTATTACTATAACCAGCAGAATAGGTGACTGCTAGATCAGGTGCTAGCTTTAACAAACAGTATATAAACAGGATCTTGAATGTAGTTGTAAGAATTTCCAGAGGATTACAGGAGTATGGATGATGAGAGGCAGGTTAGTACCCCAAAGAATATTCAGAAGCCATACAAAAAAATGAAAGACAAGTCTCAAAGAGAAATCTGAACATAGTTATAGGCTTAATATCTTCTGTAGTACAAAACCTTCAATTTAACTCCTTAAAAGATCATGTTCTGTACAGGGCTGGCAAGTTTAACATAGTACAGATGTGTTAAGTTTGCAAGGGTTTTCTTGGAGTAGGGATTATACTAGTCAACAGGTTTACTCTAAATGAGTCACCTGCATTGGTGAAGAACCCAGACTAATCAGCCTTTCAACTCAGAAGTCAAGGAATTAAACAGATAATCTCTTTAACAGCAGTATCAAGAATATGAATTGTGCAACTAAATTCCTATTATGACATACAGTATTTAGCCATTTATCACCCCAACTGCTGACGCAAAGCCCTTCCTGCCTTCCAGTTCACATGGTTTAGCTGCTTACAAGACTTCCTGCATGAGAATGGAGAAAACATTCAAGATAACTCCTCCCTAAGACAAAAGCTGTAGGTACCTTTTTAGCTGGCAACTGGTTCTTCATTACCAGGGAAATAGTTTTATCAAGCACTCCAGACTGGGCAGCTACATAAGGAAGAGGGGGGGGAAAAAAAAAAAGTGTATTAAGGCTTTGTTTCAGGCAGCAATTATTGCCATTACTAGAGCAAACACTAGTAGCCAGGCATTTTGTTGGGCAATTCAGCTGTAATTGAACTTACATGTCAAATCAGTTTGGGACGTTTACAGTCCCGGGTAAGAGGAAAAAAAAAATAATTTTGGAATAATGCTTTGGCCTCACTGTTTCCAACATGCTAAAGCTTAATGAAATGAGCTATATGTTTTTAGCCTATGCCCATTCTCCTATGCTAAATTATACTTGCTCAGTATTCCCAAACTCTAAGACTCTGGCATGCTGAAGTTTTGTTTCATTTTGACTGCTGTAAGGGGAGTATTCTAGACCCATTTGCTGGACTAGTTGACTATACCATTCTTCAAGTTACACCAACAACATACTGTATAGCCTTTCTTTTTTTCCACCCTCTTATTCTCATTTTTTTCAGTTGTGAGACCATATGCTGAAGTGGTTTTATATTGGACCCTGTGGCTACAAGTACAGAACATACAATTCTTCAATAGTGACTTATCAGTTAGCTGACACATACGCGTGAGCTTCTAAGATAGAGCAGAAAGTTTTGTTACTGAATGATGACGGAATGCAAGAGTAGTACACTCATTTTATGCCATTCCATGAACACAGAAAATAGAATTAGTTCATCTGTGAGGCATTTAGAACAAGAGAACTGGGTTAATGGCATCAGCATGGTCTGTAGCTAATTAGCTGGCCCAGGAGACTTTGGTCTTTTTGGAAGCTGGAAATAATTGAAGCCAAGACCTCAGGAGTAACAAACTAAACAAAAAGCTTACCGTCACTGCCACGCTTTTCATTCCACACTCAAACACACATATGCAACTTTACCTACAGCTGCAGCAGTTTTTGATGTTGGAAGGTTGGTGCAGTCTCCAATACCAAATACATTAGGATACTTTTTATGTTGTAGAGTTTCCTTATCTACATCCACCCAGCCAATTCCATCTGAGACAGGACTGTTGATGAGTACATCAGGTGGCCCCATTGGGGGTGTGACATGAAGCATTTCATACTAGACAGAAAGAAAAGGCACTCAACGGCTAGTTTATCAGAGTAAATCATACCTGTGTTGAGTGTGGAAAAAGGTTTTCTTGGTTTGTTGGTATATTTTTTTTTTTAAAACACAAGTGCATAGAATGAAAATTTGCTCTCAAATTTGAAGTGCATCCTTTTCTTACTATGAACCTTCTCAGGCAACTCCACTTAGACTGGCATAACAGCAATTTGCTTTCCTCCATATACATCTCAGACATTCCCAAGTTATACTAACAAGGCATGTAGGATACCAGGCATGGTTTACAAAATATTTTTTTTCTTCTCTCCACCACAGTTTCAAACTTTTTAGTCTCACACTAAAGTTAGAGATGGTACTCTCAGGAGGTAACACCAGTATACAATGAAGCAGACATCAAGTTATTATAGTGTGGCAGTTATGTTACAGCATACAAGGGAAAGAAATAGGATCAAACTAGAGGTCTGAAAGCTCCTGACCTGATGAACTTCAGTCACTCCAGGTTTGTCCAAGTTTTCAAACACAGCTTCCTGCTTGTCTGCTCGAACTTCTACAAGGTTGCGCTTATAGTTAACAGCAATATTCCTCTCCTTTATTATTTCAAGTAATGCATCAGCATACTTCTTGACACCAAAAATGACACCAAGTGAAGTGTTGAACATTATGTTCGCTTTGGAACGTTTTCCTGTCTGCACAGAGAGATCGAATTAGCCTTTTCTATTAAGAAACCGTGAAAAGCTACCAGAGACGAAAGAACTACACTGCACTACTGAAGAGCTGATAGAACTATTAATGAAGGTCAATTATTATGAAATATTAACATTAGAACTCTCAAGATACAGCTATTTCACACCATGTTAAAAGCTGGAAAAGATAATCTTTGCCCTTTCTGAGTGAGGTACTAAAGATAGTCCCCTGCCAAATTACTAATGAGAAGAGGTGGCTGCAATTCTCTGAGGAACTGCTGTATGCAGGTTAAGCACTTGTAGCAGCTGAGCATTATATAGCTTTCTGACACCTTCAGTTCTATGCATTATTTAGATACTTGCTCAGCAGATAGCTCATGAAACTTAAACACATATGAAGCCTGAGACACTTCCACTTGAAGTTGTCTTTTGTTTCCACTAAGCTTGCTTTCACAGCCTGGCTAAGACTCCTCCTGATGCCGAGACAGTGTGCCACAAGGAGCAAGCATAGCTGCTTTTCAGACTAGCAGGAAGACAAATGGCAACAGGCATTGAGTCCTTACAGTAACAAGAATTACTTAATTCCAGCCAGTGTTATTTTAGTGCACCACTTGAAGTTATAAATTAGGCTGAGAACAGTTGTATATGTAGCTCACCAGAAGCAGGGTAAGCAGTTATTTCCTTATGGATTCTGAATTCTACAAGTTTCTCCAGTATTAAATATATGCTAAATATTCATGTATTCAGTTAGCTTCATTTATTATATATTAATAATAGAAAAAGCAACTCAGTCACTTTAATAATTCTGAGTCATGTTCCTCTCGTGTGTTTTTTACTTGTTTTAAAGATAATATGAACCCCTTAGAACAAGCCTTCCTTCCAACTGTGGAAACAAGCACTGGCAAAGAGAATAAAATACTTACTTTCCTCCAGTAGGCCTCTGATAAATACATGATCTTCTGAGGAGCCCCTGCGCACTTCACTGGAGTATTTGGAAAAGTGAAGATAGCATTTCCTTCCTTGAAATCTTGTAAAGCTTTCCACGTTTTCTCTACCGTATGAACTGAATAATTGGAACCTATTTTAGGGTGATGAAAACCCTCAGGCAAACCTTTGATCTAAGAAAATGAAATTAAGGTTTAAAGTACAGATGGCAAAAATTTTGTCATGATCACCTAGTATTAATGCAGACTTGAGAAACAGCTATTTAAGAAGCCTCTAGCAAAAAGAAAGCCCATACATATTGCTAGTTGGCCTTTTTGAAAATAAGCGTAGCAATCAGATATGTCCATTAGAATTTAGTAGATGATTTAGTAGATGTGACATTTACTGAAATGACTCTGGCCTGCAACATCTGTAGCGTAAGTGTGCAGTGCAGACCCAGACCCAACTTTTTGTAGACTAGCGCATGAAATTCAGAGTAAGAATATATAAAGTCACTGCCACATTACTGTAAGTAAAAACCACGGGGAAGAAAAAAGGTACTATGAAAATTTATAAGGTGAATGAAACTCTTCCTTCTTTGTGTTTTCTTCCTCCTACATACCACTACGGTCATTCTTGTGCCATACAATGGTATTAACATCTTCCCCTGAGCGCCACTGTATAAAGTGTGCAAGAAACCTAATAGAGGGGGAAGGGCCTCAGGGCCTATTTAAACACAAGCATGGTAATTCAGCTGGTCCCTGCATCCTTTAAGAAAGGTGAGGGCAAGCCAAATTAATTCTGCAGGAAAGATTTTACTGACTGGTGTGTGTTCCTCACTTCTGTTTACATTACAGATGCTTCAGACTACAGTCAGCATACCTTATTATCTCATTATTACAGACGGCCTTGAAGTTCTAGATTTAACTTGCTGCCCCATCTGCTGATATTGCCATAGAGATGCAACAAAGCTGCCTTAAAAGACCTTCCCAAGCGTAATCTGGGTTATTACATAGAGAACTGTAGAAGGAATAAAGTCATTAGGCTGTCTTCTGGCTCTTCAATTCGTATTAGCGTTTAATATCTTGCAGTAAAAAGTCTACTGAAAAGCCATTTACTTTAGTGAATCATAAGGGTACATGATGCTATTAAAACTAGTAAAAACATGATTACTGTAAAACAAATACCTTTTCGTAATGCAGACTAATCCCAAGGGCAATTATCAGATACTTGTAAGATATCTGTTGTGTAAAGGGGGGAGGAAAAAAAAAAAAAAGAAGTATTTTAGACAAAAACCAAAACATTACCTCAAAGCAAATTTAAGTTATCTGACAGCAACAGAGACATAAGGGAAGGAGATATAGGGAGCATTAGTAACATAAATGAAGGATAATTTCATTTTAAAGCCATATAAATCTCTTGCTATGAATTTTACTCAGTTCAGAGTAATAGCTCTAGGAATAATTTATAGTTAAAATGCTACCTGCATTATGAGTTATACAGACAGCCTTTGCTATACACAAAACCAAGTGGTTGGAGCAAAATATTCTATCTTTTGTGTTCGGTTCACTATAAATGGGAAAAGACTTATGAAAATGATTATTTTAAGTTGATGTTATTCTAACCTAGTTATTTACAACAATTTTTGTTAGAAACAGTTTTTCAGATCAAGCACTCCTCATAAGACTAAGTGAAGTTTCCTGGCCTCCTTGATGCTGGAGGAACGTCTTGCTTAATAGGCAGTTCAAAAGGGATCTGCGGAAGGGGACAGACAACAATGTTATTACCTTGGTATCATTCTCCAGCCAGACGCAGTTCTTATCTGGATCCAATGCTGTAACTCGAGATTTGATCCACTCAACACCTTTAGGCATTACACTTCCTGTTGGACGGGCAGAAGTTGCCAATTGCTTTGCACCACCACCAACCAGGGTCCACAGTGGCTGATAGTAATGAGTCTGAAAGAATGTTCAAATGGACATTTAAGAACTGTTTAAAGAGACTTTAAGATGAAAGCATATCACTCCAAATAGGAAGCATGTGCTTCTAACAAAAGAAGCTGTAAAAATAACCAAGAGTTTTGCTGACAAAGCTGGAGGGATGCTTGCATCTCTATCACGGAGCAACCAATTTCATGCAAAGCCTTCTGAAAGATGGCTAGTTGGCTTCCTCTCCACAGTTAAAAACATGTGGGGTTGCAGAGGGATGAGGATCAGACCAATCCGGTCGCATATGTAAAACGTTTATTCTTTTCAATGCTTTACAGTCGAGGAATACTTACCTCACTTGGCTCAACAACAGCCACATTTCCTGCCCCCACTTTCCTCTTCATCCGAGCACTCATGGTGATTCCACCAGCACCTCCACCCAACACAAGTACTTCATAATAATCCTTGGCAGCACACCTGGCTGCTGTATGTAAGCCGAAGGAGCTCATCTTCTGCATTCCTGATTTCAGCAGCCATACACCAGGACGGAGACAGGAACAGGAAGACACTACTCCAATTGCTGACATCTTTCAGTAAGTGGGAAGCTACAAGATAAGGAAAAGCACCAGTAAAAATTAAAAAAGGTAGAATTCATATTTATTTATATGCCTGGATGAGCCTTCAAGGCAAGAATTATAATACCTTCGTTGCAGCTAAACCATGAATTTGCAAATGGATTGTAATCAATTTGGGGAAGAGAGAGGAGAGAAGAAGAAAAGAAAAAAAAAAAAAAAA
>VFFE01006123.1:424958-486050 GCA_008921705.1 Burhinus oedicnemus
CCCCCCCCCTCGGCCGCGCTCGCCGGGGCGGGTCCCCGTCCTCCCCCCGTCACGTCAGGGCGGGCCGGTCGGCCCCGAGCCGCGGCCCCCGCGGCGGCGGTGCCCCGCACTTGCCTGCCTGTTGCGCCGAGAGCCGAGGAGGAGGGCGGGGAGGTGGGGAATGACCGCGCCACCGCCCCGTGCGCGATAAGCGGCGGGTCCCGTCCGCGGGAGCGGCGGGGCGGAGCGCGGCGGCGCCAGGTGCCGCCCGGCCGGCGGGCAAAGGCCGGGGGCCGGCCCGGGCGCAGCAGCGGGGTGCTGTGCCAGCCGGGCAGCCTGCGCCGCTAACTTTCAGGTATCTGATCTCACTGAAAGGTCCAACACCCGTTCAGGTAGCTGCTGGCACTCCAAGGAAAGACGAACAGATTTCAGCATCACAGCAGCGTTGCCTGCGGGTTTGTGTTAATTTTTTTCTTTTTTTTTTTCCCCCTGCATGTCCTTCCATCTTCAAACCAATTGCTCTTCCAGCTTGCCATCTCAAAAATCAGACTTAAGCCTGGAATCCCACCACGTTCAAAAAAAAAAAACAAACCAACATTAACTATTAAGAAACAAAAATCAGTCGAACTAAGAGTCCTAAGCTGAAATCAGGGTGTAACTCACCCGGATGCATGGAGAAAGAGGCTCCTTTCAGCTCAAGTACAAGCAGAGAGCAGGGCTGCCAGACATTTCTTTCTATTCAGCTAACTGCAGCCCACTGCTGAGCCAAGCCTTAAAATCTTTTCCCCTAAAACTTTATAAGGCCTTTGATTTATGACATGGTGACAGTGTGAAGTAATAACAGCTGTTAATCCACTAAGGCACATTTGTCAAGCCAAAAAGTCATGCGAAGATTAGTACTGAGAGTAACATACACGGACAAAATTACTTGTGCCAACTCATACGCATCAAGCTCCAAACCATGTGTCAGGCCATTTCCTTCTCAGGCTCAACCTTCCCCTCCTGGCACAGGTAAAACTGCTCAGCTGATACCCGGCCAACTGTGGAAAGCTATCAAGAATGGGGGAAAAGGCCCTGAGGAGTTAAATGGGAAGATACTACAAGGCTGTTCCACTGCGTGCAGGCAACTGAGAAGCAGAAGGGAATGAGACATTCTGCAGGATGCCCATGTGAAAAGCGCAGGCATGCACGCTGCAGTCCTCCCCTGCGCTTCCGAACAAGAACAGTTTCTCTGTCCCAGCTCCACAGTTGTCACTCATTCAGCACAAGCACATTGCCACTCCTCACAGCCAGCCAGCACCAAACTGGCCAATACTCTTAGCTTGCTTGTGCCGCTTGTCTTAAGCTTTGTGTTACTTTGAACTTCTGTGCGTAGAAAAGAAGCTTCAGTTGCTTTTCTCAACTTATGGCTGAAGGCCAATGATCATAAAGTCACACCTGACAATTCACCTCTGTTCTCACAGACGTTCCCTGCCAGGTACAGAGGTTGTTGGAGATGAGGCCACTGCACTTAACATCTGAATTCGAACGACTCATTTTGCCTCCTTGTGAAAACCACACAATCATTCCCAGTCAGTGGCTGTTCTCACAAAAAACACAAAATAAGTCCAAGAAGCAGATTTAGCCAAAAGATACCATTATTTGTTGCAGGATACAAGTTACCCTTTCAGAGGAACTTCTCAGTATTTGGTAGTTCCATACATGTACATGCGGTTTCTGTAACACTTTCCACAGCTACATAGAACCAGCTACACCAGACTAAAATGTGTAAACATAATAAAAGTAAGAAAGCCCAAATTTAAAAGGCCTCTGAAACAAACAATTTTTTTTCCCCTGTTGCTTGCATAAGACTTGGCACATCTAATACTAGTTCCACAGAAGAACCATGCAACGTTATTCTACACGAAAGCACTGTCACATAAATAAACCCTCCCTCCCAATTCTAGTCTGATGCCTTCCCTTTTCTCACTTCTGAGTGCATCTGGAAACAAAACCCTGATACATGTGCTTCTGTGAGTTTTGAAACAAACTTTAACTCCAATCCTAAACCTGGACCCCTGCCAAACCCTGATCTAAAACCCAGCTGCACATTCTGCTGGCACCAGTCTAGAGGTCCCACCTAGATCCACTCAGCCCAAGTCAGTCACTCCAGGCTGACCTAAACCAAAATCACACCGTTACAGTAGCTGTGACCTAGTGACCACAGATACTTCGATATCTGAACTTTATCAGGTTACCCGTAAGCAGCAATCCTAAACCTTAATCTAGTGGTCCTTTTCTATAGACAGAAAAATAGCAAAATAATTAAATTTGAATTAAAAAAAACCCACTAAACTACTTACTAGATGAATAACTAATAATAAATAAATGACCTCTGATGACAGTGTATTCCCACGTAGAGGCAAAAGCTCATTTTTCAAAGCTGCTCAACACCTACACTTTCATGGATTTTACTGGACAGAAAATGTACTGGGAGAAGACACAATCATTACCTTTTAAAATATTTGTTAATATATCAATACAAGTTACTTCTCTAAAGAGGAAAAAACCCCATGGTTTACCTTCACATCCTTTAAATCACCCCAGCTCCCCATTTTTTTAATTTCTAAGAGCTTCCTGACTTCCTGTTCCCAGCTGCCCTGGCATAGTCAGAGTACAGCCTTTTCTCATGTTTTTCGTCCTAAGAGGTTGATCCTCATCTCTGTCCACGAGAAAATAAAGTTTTTGTTGTTTTTTTATCATATATTTTTAGTATTGTCTTTAAATATTTTAATATGTTCTTTATGCTCCCATGCATATTTCCCCACAGATGTCTTATAGAGATGGTCTGCAATTTTAGTAAAGAAATTACTTTAATGAGTGCCTTAACTTAAAAACCAAACACAAAGAAACTACTCACCTGTAGCACAGAGCCCTCCTGCAGCCGCAGGGAGCGCTGCCTAACCCTCCCGCAACAGCAAAAGTCCAGGCAGGCTGAGAGGGTGGAAGCTGCTGGGAGGGCTGGGCACACTCTGCCTCATTGCACACCTCCTCGGGGCCACTGGCACCCCAGAGTGCCCGCGGGAGCGATGGGTAACTCTCCCTGCTCACCGGACAACTGGGCTTCCCTGGGAAGCCCACAGCATGCACCTCCTGGCCCATTAATTATACTGACCAGTCCAACATCTACATGTCTGTCTAGGCTTAGACTGCAAGGTCTCCAGGATGGGGATTATTCTTCCGTGCAAAGTGCCTACCTGATAGTGAGCACAATCTCAAATGAATTCGAGTAACACTGGGTGATGTTGAAGAAAAGCAGTAATTTCCTCACACCATCTTTGATATTTTTCCTTGGAGATTTTCTTCTGGCATACCTCTAAATGATAGCATCTGTAAGGCTAACAAAAAAGAAGCAGTAGTAAAAGCAAAAAAAGCAGAAGTAGAAGCAAAACAGAGTAAGAAATACATTCTCATACATACTTCACCAACATGACTTCTACCCAATTTTGAAGACTGGAAAACTAGCAACTTCAGTTGAGCGCTGAAATATTTTTTTTTCAGGTAGTGGGGTGGCAAAAAGTCCATACTAACTGTTCTACTATTACTCTTGCAGGCTGTATTTACACAGGAGGGTGTTACTCTTTACATGAGTCCCAGGTGACAGAAGAAAAGACTTGCTCAACAAGGTCATAAACTATATTGCTAATTTAGAGGTAGTGTTTTGCTGACCAGTACACGTATAGATGGTCCTGCTCTGACAGCAGTGCTGGGACGTATTTTCATTGCAACACATGAAACAAACTAGATCAGCCTTATCTTTTGTCTTACCTCTGTGTGATGACAGTGCAAAATTACTTCTGTAAATTACTGCTTTAGAGACTATTGCCTTTGCATGTGTACAGATTTTGAGATTATTCTTTATCAGGCCTGAAATGATTTGCTTCATTAGGTGTGTAACAGCTGGATACATTTGTAGCAACTTTTCCATTTGCCAAGCAGGGTGTTCTATTTCCTTTCTTAAACCCCATGGCTTGACATCGTGGAGATAAACTGATAGATAGGAACAAAACCACAAGGAAATACTGAGTTAGCAGGTATGGCCAACATTTGTGATTTAAAGCTACATAACACTTCAGGAACAACACTTAGATTCTCGGCTCAAGTGAGTCATAACCTCCCAGATCCGTGGTTGCCAACAGTTACTGCCTGGAAGAAAACAGCAAAAATTCTCCACACCAGCACTGTTGTGACACTGTCAGGTACCAGTAATAGAGCTGCTCTGCCCAGCAGTTTTAGTTCGATCACCCACACAAGGAATATCTGAGAAAGCTAAATTTGTCACATCAGATGAGTTCTTGGCTGTGCTGGTATCGCAAAGGACTGGTTTGAAGATATAGAATGGTGGTGGTGGGGATGTGACTGTCTAGTTTTGGTGCCTGTTTTTCTAGAAATCACTTTGCCAAGGACTGAGCGTACTTCAAATTACTGGAAAGCAGTGATATTTGTGCCAAAAGTAACTGTTTATTTCAACTTAAGCTACACTTTTATTTAAAAATAAATAAATAAGTAAATCAAATCATCTTTACTACCTTCATATACTGCCTTACCAGGAAACTCAGGGCATACTGTCTGTTTTGCCTAGCACGAATAGCCAGATTAATATTTATGCTGCTATACTTTGTATTCTTACAGATTTACATCACTAAATCCAAGTCCTGCAAAGTTTTTAGCAGTTATATTCACACAACTAATCCAACGAAGATCGAATAACCGATTAGATTTAATGAGGTTTTAAAAAAATTGACTCCTGCAAGGTGAGTCATCAAAGCGTCAAGCTTGGAAATAAAGAACAGCCAGCAGTGTTGCAAAGCAAGCAGTAGGTGGCAGAAAGCGTCTACTGAAGCATAATTCAGAAGGAATCAGCCAGAGAACTCTCTCAGATGCTAGAATCCCAACAGAACAACTACAGGAACAACCTTTACATTATTATTTATGCTATTATCACTTAGATCACAGCACACTGGATAAAACCAGATAAAATATTCTGTAGCCATTTTCCAAGACGAATCAAATACTTGTCTTATGAACATGGCAAAGCTACCGCTATGAGTGAAAAAGCCAGATTTCACCAAATTAAAAATTGGCTCATGTAAAGCTATAGGTGGGGGAACCCAAATTAAACATCCAGGTTAAAAATAGCAAAGATAAAAGCATGGGAATGTACAGAGTAACAGAATTACTCACTCTAGCTGCGCATATAATGCGAGCATACAAGTTTAGATGCTAGCATCGTTAAATTAATCCAATGAGGCTTTTATTTTTTATGCATTAAGACACAAGAGGAGCATTCGGAAGAACAATACCTTATGGAGATAACAAATTGTAGTTTTGACTGATATAATTTAAGAATTCATTAATTAAAAAAAAAGCGTTATGTAAACTGACCAAACTTCTCCCTACATACGTTAATTTTTCCCCTTTATTACAGAAAGGTCATTTATTAAAATTGGTTCCTTATTCATACAATACTCAGATTTTACTACAGTTTTATGGGAAAAGTTATCAATTACATTTTTACATATGTGACTCCTCAGGCAAGCACTGCAAGCTTTTGTTCCTCTGATCAGAAATTATTCCAAAGAACACTGAAATACGCAGTTGCAAAAGCATGAATTTCTATGCTTAGAATTTTGTATTTTCAGTAAAAGTAGCCATGATTTTTGAAATAAAACAAAAGCACACCCAAAGTTCCTTGGAAAAAAACCCACAGTTCTTCACAGAAAGGGACCACAACTTAAAACACTAAACTGGACTCTAGAAGAGGGAACACAAATCAAGAAATACCACAGGAATTTAATCCAGATTTGGATACTGAAGCATCTAGTTTCATGTTACACTTTAATAAGAAGAGTTTAAATTCCCAGAATCTAATTTTGAAGTTATATCAGAAAATAAAATATTTAAACAGTATTTAGTTATGTACATTCTGCTCCAAAAGTGGACTCTGGAAATTCTTTACATGTCTCTTAGAAATACATACAAACCACAGCACAGGGGACAATCCACTGGCAATTAATAGACACAAGTCAACTTAAAGTAAAAATATCTGTGGAAATTTTTAATCGATTACTGCTTCAGTAACATTGTCTCTTCAGACTGCTTCAAGTAGTTTGTTCTCCTGGCCCCAAAACATCATCCCAGTTAACCTTGCATGTTGGATAATTACTTGTTAGAGCACGTCTTTCACAGAAAAAGATGACAAATATTAAGAAAAGAGAACTAGAAGTTCAGGAAATTATAATACAGAAGAGTCCAGGCAGGTGTACACTGTGTAAATGATCTAAAACAGAAGAAAAAGTAAAATTGACCGTGCCCTTCTGATACCTTACCATACATATTTTATGGAAAACCTTACATAGCTTACCCTTTGTCTTACTTCAAAACACAGCACTTACATTACTGCTTAAAAAAATAACACAGATATAAAATAACTAGTTTGTTTGACTGTATGAACAAATACTTTAAAGCTTTTACCAGTCTAGACATCATGTACATTCATTTGAATGGCAGTCCACATCAAGTGCTGCAAGAAAGCAATTACATTCAGAGAAATCAGTATCAATCTCCACATTTAACATCAGTATACACTATTAATCTTGGGTGAGGACAGCATAACAAAAATTCTCTTACATAGCCCCGAAGTGCAAGTGAATCTGTTATGGAAAAAAACTAAATGCAGCAGATTTTCCTACAGGTAACTGAATTTCACATGAAGTGGAAATTGTTTAGTTTTGGTTTTATTTTGTCACACAAAATGAAGAAACTACAGCTTCTAATCCCCCAGAAATCTGCTTAGACCACACGGTCTTCCTGTTGAACCGCTACAGAGGCGACAGTTCCCTGTTTTGACTCAAATCTTTGTGGAAATACAAATTCATTAATCTTTGTCTTGTGCACACATAAATTCTGAGAATCTTTAGTGTCCTCCTTCCCCCTGCCCCAACAAATTCAGCTAGGAAATTATTCAGAAATTACTTTAAAGCTGTTCTTAAGTTACTTTGTGACAAAAAAATAAGACTGCTGCAGTAAAGTGAACTTTCAGGCAAACGTCCTGGAAGTTTCTTCAGTTCATTTGAGACAGAACAAACTAAGGCTGCATAAAGAGTCGGTATTTATGAACCAAGGCATCAAAAAAGAGATCGCAATTGCCTGAGTCAAAACAGTTTCAGTGAAACAGGCAGCCACCAAAATCCAGGGATGAGAAGAGAACTTGTATTCTGTCTGAAAAACACGTATGCCGGTCACCAAATGTCTCTCAGAATTCCAAACACCAGAAGAACAGATGAAAAAAAATGGATAGTTATTTAAAACTGTGATGCCTGTTCTCCTATATACATATATATATAAAAATTAAACTTATAATAATTTCAAACTGCATAGCATTACAGAAGAAGGCAACTTGAATGGCTGAAATGAAAACATTTGAATGTTACCAACCCTATTATTACCATTCTGGAATTTATAATATCAGAGACGAGACTGTTGCTAGTAACAGCTATAGCCCAGTTTAAGCAAAATCTGCCTTAATTCCAGAGAATGCAGAAATTATTAATTCAGATGAGTCCTTGCAGGTTCTGCTTTCACATCCTCCTAGCAGGTTTTGCTGTTAACTGCTTCTCTCTTTCAAGCTCCTTCTCACGTTGCTGTTCTCGTTCCAGTTCTTCCTTCTGCCTCTTTTGTTGCAGCTTAAGTGCTCTTTTCTAAACAGAAAAGACAAGAAAATAATTGCAAGTTTTACAGCTGTATTTAAGTTGGACCTACAAACAAAATCGCTCCCATTCTCGTAACAGTCTCTTCTCCAATCCATCCTGCTTATGACTGAATGTTGTATGAACTGTTCCATTTTTTCTTCTTCCCTCCCACTTCCATCTTACTGTTCAGAAACAGCAAGTCTGTGATCAATGTGGGGAAAATACAAACTGGATTCCTTTCAGTCTCACTAAAAGTCATCCTTTGTGTATACCCCACAAGGTGTGTACTGTGCAATTTATTGCCTCCAAGAGAAAATCCTTTTGTTGAATATACTGAAGGACCAATCCTGCCAGAATGTAACCAGAGACTGCCTATACAGCACGAAGTTGGTGAACTTATGCCATTTGATATTACATTAAATAGAAGAAGAAATTCTTACATTTATGACAATCTAGTTTTCATTATAAAGGCACAGAGAAACCGAAACAACAAAGAACTAGGGGGAATGGAGTGGATTAAGCGACAGAACTGAGCACGATTTTTATACCACCTAAACATGATGACGACACTGAGATTTACTAGTAGTTCAGATGCATAAGTTGCTCGAGCACAGGTAGGAGTAAATGAAAGTTAAAAACATACATGCTACTGAAAACATCCATTTAAGAAAAAGACTGAAGATTCTATTCTAATCAGAACTTTCAGCACCCACCCAAAACAGAAGTTATTTAATTATGTATTCTTGACTTCTATGTTGGAAAGTAAGAATATTTATCCCACTCACTTTTAACTTTGATGTCTTCTCATGGAGCATCATCATTTCATTTCTAATATTCACTAACTTGTTGTGATAGTGTTTAGCTTCTGAAAACTTAAAAAACGTTAACAGTTAAAGCAGTGACTGTCGAGTTGGAATAGTTGTTTTATAAAGCTGCACAGCAAAAACAGCAATCAAAAACATAGTGATTACTGGAACAGTTTGATAATGGATTAAATATGTTCAAGTTTTATATATAAAAGTTTACATATTACATGTATTAATATAGAAAACTACCATATCTCAACAGGTGCACCCAGTAATCTGCTGAATTAAGATCCATTAAACAGATAAAAACATTACTATTTTATGTACCATATAGTAGTGTTTCATGGACCCTTCCTGCTAGTCTGGACAGGTGCACAGAGCTCATGTTGGAGCCTCAGTCCTACTGAAAAATGGCATACGTCTGCTTCGGCTACTAGTTTTGAACAGCTAGACATACTACCACTGGCTAACTGAGGCTGCTCTTTCTTCCCAGTGCCCTTCCTATTTAAGGGAAATATGCTGGTTCCACACCCTCTCCAGCAACAATTTGTCCCGAATATTCGAACTGGTTGGTTCTCCCTGTAGGTCATTAAGAACAAAGAAAATCCGCAAGTTGCTACTAATGCTTCAGCAAGAAAATCTACACTAGTAGAGATTAAAGAAAGCATTAATAGTACTTACCAAAGCATTGATATCAAGAATGGAGTTACACTCTTTGAATTTTGAAATTTCTTGTTCTAATGTTTCTAGTAATACCACTTGGTTCTGTCTGAAAAAAAAAAAAAAAGCATAAAACCAATGTAAAATAGCACATATGCTTCTCAACCAGCCCTTTAAATAAATACTACTTTTGATCATAACAATATAAATACATGCTTCCCAATATCAGATTCCTTTTATGCACTGCTAGGTGATTTCAACAAAGACACAAGTAAATGGTTTTAGAAAAATCCCAGCTGAGTACACACAAATTCAGCTGGCATCGTACAGCACAATAAGATACCCAGGATGAATACCTGAAAACCCTGAACAAGCACTCTGTAGGTTGCAGTGAGTAAACACCCCCGGGCCAAATTAAAGGAAAAACAATTAGCTCTTGACTTTCCACTCAGCTGCCTCTGCGTCACGCTGCAGGACTAAGTTATTTCTATATAGAACCTGCGTGGATCCTTGGTGCTTATTAAGGATCTTCCATCCCACACAAATAAGCTAAAGTCTTTCCAGACACAGGCTGTCCTTGGCAGCAGCATAACCGCATCATGCATTGTGAAACCCAAACCAGTGTATCCTGCAAAAACTGAGATGGATCTGCGTAAAGCCCTTTCCAGTATCTTTGCATCCATGGCAGATCCAGTCTGCATTCAAAAGAAACTATTCTCAGCTATCACTGAGATGACAATGTACAAAAAATTCTTATCCGTTTAGCTCCTTAATTATATTTTCCAAGTGCATTTTTTGCAACAGTTTAGAGACTGGACAACAAACAATATACTGCACTACAGGCCACCCTGAATATGAACTGCATCTCGGCAAGCAAAATAAATTCAGCTTTCAGCAGACCTTCCACTACAAAAGTGAACAAGTAGTTAAGAAATCTACATGTCTTCTGCTACACCTGGCCTAGGGCGTTTTAGTGTTGTAGTGTTATACATTGTTCAGTCAAAGTTCTGATAGGCTACAATGCAGTTTATACACCCTCCAGTACTCCCGCAAATCACTTAACTATTCAGGATGCTATAGTCAGAACACAGAAATGCTACAATAAACTGTATTCCAGTTAAGGGTAGCTAGAACATTATACTGAAAAAAAGTAGCAAACAAAGTATGCATATGAAGAAGTTGTTTTTAAAAATTTGCTTACGTAAGTTCCTGTAGTGCTGATTTTGATCGCTGAAGATCAGGCAGATAATGAGAAATCAATCCTTCAGTTAGCTGCTCCACCGCTTTCTCATCTATTAAAGGCAGATCTTCTACTACTCCTTCATCTGGAGATGCATCACCAGGACCTACGCCAAAGAACAGCAAGGTTGAATGCAACAAGTCAGCACGCACTTCAAGTTTCACCTAGAGCAACTCTATTTTCCTGTTTAAAAATTAAAAGTATTTCAACAATGAAGTCATAATTCTTTGCATTTTATCAACTAAACTGTGCTTCCTTCTTCCTCCCCCTCTTTATCCCTCCCTTATTCCCAGTCCTATAATATGAGCTTCCTGGTGAACAGTTTTATTTGAACACCAGCAGACCAAGAAGAGAGAAACAGAATATTCCAAAGACATCTTAAAAAAAAAAAATCCAAGTTCTTCAGTTTACTGAGGAAAAAAAGGGCCAATATCAGCTGTTCTGCTATGCATCAATACCTGAACATTAACGTACCCCAATCCTTTCCTTTTGAAGTTAGGGAATAAACCTAGGCCTACCAAATAAAGGTCTGTCACTCAAAACATACGAAGACCTCATTAAAACACCACACACTGAACTCCAGAAGTTTGCAAGAGTTAATTAACAGTTACTGTGAGTTTCGTCTGGGCAAGCTATGGTTATTTACTGTGTACAGAGCTCTTGGAAGATAAAAACTTTCAAACTGTTGGCCACACCGCATAGGAGAAAACGAGGACAGCGGCATGCATTTCGTTTCCGAGTGAACCCAGCCGTAGGACCCTTGCCCGCCCCGGGGGCCGGCGGTGGAGCCAAAGCCCCGTCTCACGGCGGCCCGCCCCGCGGCCGGGACACAGAGCGCTCCCCGCGGACGCTCAGCTCTGACCGGGGCGGAGGCGGCCCAGGGCCTCCTCCTCGGACCTCCCTGCACCCGCCTTCCGCCCAGCCCGGCCGCCCCTCACGTACCCAGCGAGCGCCCGGGGCTGCCCGCCGCTACCTCCTTCTGCTCAGGCCGCTCCGCGACGCTCATGGCTGCCGCTCCCCGCGAGGCCCCTCAGGCAGGGCAGAGGGCCGCCCGGGCTGAGGCCGAGCCTGCGGCGGGAGGAGGCGGGGGCGCAGGGCCCGGCCGAGCGGCGGGGCTCCAGCCGCCCTCACCGAGCGGGGCGGCACGGCGCCACCGGCCCCGCGCCCCGGCCTCTCACCATAGAGTCTCCTCAGAGCGCACCTGGCTAGGCGGCCTGCCGCTCCAGATGCGGAAATGACGTAGGAGTGACGGTCAGCGGCCCGGCCGCTCGGCGGGGCGGAGCAGTCAGCAGTGGCCACAGCACAGTTGGGCGAGTTCTGCTTCCGAGGGAAAAACCCGGCTCGGGTCACTGCAGGGCGGGCTTCCTTCGGGACGTGCTTTCTCCTGTATTTAACAAACCTCTGTTTTACTCTCCAGAAATCCTGCAGATTATCCGCTACTTCTAGCTTTTGTTCCCGAGGAAATAAAATTCTGAGAATTTCTTATGTGTCTCCGTCTCTGTAACTCCCCCACCAGTCCGTAAGAGCAGTAATAACTTGCAAGTGGGTTGTTTTTTTTTTTTAATGAAAAAACACTTTCATATGGTATGGTATGATTTATGTTTTTCTCTCTTTTATCTACAAAGGTCTTTCCAGGAAAGGCAGACAAAACTATGGAAAGAAACCAATGAGGGAACTGCTCAGAAAGTGTCTGAATGCAGTATTTCCATAAACCCCCAACCCTTAAAGGTTGAATTAAATTCAGGGAGTCCCACTAATGCTTTTCAGAAACACATGGAAGCAAAAACTGGACTTTCACAATGAGCTGTCATCCTTAAAATTGAATTTTTAATGACAAGATTGTTGCAAATACGTTTATATTTTTCTTCATGTGTATATTCTAATTAACTATTGATCACAATTACGTCACTATTCTGTCATCAGATGAAAAACTTACCTGTTTTTCTTTCTTTTTCTGCTTTTGCTCTAAAAAAGAAGCATCAAAGGCCTGGTCTGAGGCCAGAATACAACAACAGGAACTTGCCCATTAACTTAAACAGACTCGAATCAAATTCTCACTTACAACTGGTTAGCAATTCTACTTGAAGTTTCTTTCAGTGGGAAAAAAATAAACTTTTTTGGAAAGTTTCACTGGAAAAGACTTCTCAGCTTCCAGATGGAATTTCTAGTAAGAACAAGTGAGATAATCACTCTGAAATACTCTCACTTGAGATGTGGGAGTTTCAGATTTGTGCTCTTGCTTTGCCTGTTCCAGGCCCTCCCACGTCTTGCAGAAATAGACTAAGGATTGGAATATAAAATTGGTATCTGTTTTTCTAGGCAAGTTAAAATTTAACTATTTATCAACCCAAATGCTCCAAAAAGGAGATTGATAGAAAGCCTCTCGTTCCTTTTCCGCTGCAAAATGTTCTCTGTTTCACAGTAACTGTTTCCCAAGTGCATTACCAAGTTCATTAGCCTGTGAAGGGAAGATTTTATCCTAAGAGAAAAAGGTGCTTGAAAAGGAAGTTAAGTGAACCCTATAATAAGGAACGTAAACATTTAGTTAAACAAACAAAAAGCACAGTTACCTACTGGTCTGAATATTTCATTTCAAGGAGTTGTGCAAAACCAGTACTCACATTACCATTGCTATCTAAAAATAGGATACCACGCAACAACAAACTCCATAACACATGGAGCCAGACAGTGAAACACCTTTAATTAATCAGAGAGAAAATCACGCTGAGGACATCTCTACATAATTAGCTGAATTGGATTAATAGTCCCTACACAGCAACAGAGCTACCCAAAGGAGATTGTGAAGAACCTAGACTCGTTAGCTGATGGCTCTTCTGCCCATCCGTGGGCAGCAATGTTCGTGAATCTGTGTTTAATATCCTCGTACGCTTGCTTTCTTTCTCTCCGGTTCTCCTACAGTCCTCTGTTGTATTCCTGCACTTACTCGCTACTTCTAATCCTACCGCAATTCAGCACTTACTCTCTATCACCAGATGCTTGTCTGAAGTCTGTACGCAGCTTTCTAGCTTTCTTGCTGAGGTCTTAACGCTCACAGCAAGATTGCAGGCTCATATGCTGGAAAGCTGTTAAATTTCAAACTACTGGCAAGACAAATGCCTGTGTATGAGACACTGTAACAGCAAATAATCACATTTCTTTTTTTATTTGATATTGTGGCAACTGTGTTCAGGAACTTTTAATGCAACACTGTCACCTACACATTCTGGATTTTATTCTTGTAACTGATTTAAGTGGTGACATATATAGTAACGCCCCCCCCAGCCTAGAAATCTGAGTAAAAATGGAATAAGTTAGCTTGAATTGTATAGCAAATAGTATGTTTTAAATCATCAGCCTTTAAAGTGCTGCATGACTTCAGGGATGACAGTATGAAAAGGAAATATTTCACATTAATAGGTAACTTCTTAAAGATTCTCTGTCCTTATTAAGTAAACAAGACTACAGAGGGAGTACAGCCTTGGCTGTCATAATAAAGAAATGGAGTGTAACAGGCTGTTAGAAAAGGCTCTGCTCAACAGAGGTTCATCTTGACAACGTATGACTTGGTTCTTGACAACACTTCAGAAAAATCTGGTCTTAGTTATTCAGTGTAAGGCAAGCTGGCAGACCTTGGTGCGCTGGTTTAGGGTGTTAAGTCTCCCCAGCTTACTACCTTTCCTCAGTGCTAGAAGTTTCTGTCCCTGCAGGAGGGGCAGCAGAACGGACCATGAGGCTACTCCTCAAGTCCCCAGTGCAAAGCCCAACATTTTAAGACAGAGTTTTACAAGCAGTTGTTTTGTCAGCTCCTGCCTGGCCAGTCCTTCATGCCTGTGTGTCCTCGCACACTTGTGCTAGTACAAGCGGTGAAACTGGTGAAGCACAGAGTGAGTTAAATCACCCAGAGAGGAGAACAAAAACATGAACAGTGGCTGAACTGGAACACAGCTGGGAGCCTTCCCTAGGCAGCAAGGCTGGCTTGACAGGTTCCCAGCCTCCACTGCTCATTCTGACTCCCACACCGCTCGCTGCCCCCTCAGGTGTCATAAGGATGTCTGTGCAAGTTGTGAGCACAGAAGCAGTCTCAGTTGCACGTACAAACATATCCCACCCCCCTCCAATATGTATTTTTTTTAATTCTGGCCTGTTTTAGGGACCCAGTTCATTGTCTGGCCCCAAAACAATTACGCTGGTAACCGTGCTGGGGGAATTATGAGGTGGGTGAAAGGGCCGGGGGTGGCACCTCTTTAGCCACCTGGGGAAGGATAACTTGAGATTACATGCTCAGGACAACGGCCACATTGTAAAGCGGCAAGGGAGCTCAGACAAAGTGTAATACTGTTTATTTTTGGACACCATTACAGAGAACAACAGTAAGCAATCTCCACCCAAGGCCAGTTTACCACGCACGACTCCCCTCCTGCAGGGCCAGTTCCAAGAAGGGGCTGGGTCCACGTCCTGCAGCGCCGCCCCCCCGTGTGCCAGAATCTGCTATCGGCCCTCGACCAGAAAGGGAGTGTCTTTCTCCAAAATCTCGCAGTTCTATACAACTCTCTGATCTTTACTTGGTAAATTCCTTCAACTGTGTCAAAAAACAGGATATGTGCTTTCCCTCAGGCAGATGTGGTTTTCCAGAAATGTTTATGGCTCAGGGAACGGACTGACGCAGTAACAAAATTTGGCCATGGGTACAAACTGGCCCTGAATACATGTAGGCTAGAAATGAGAAGAAAATTTATAGTAATCAGACCAGCGAGGAGGGGGAATAACCTCTTAGCAGAATTAATAAAGGCAAAAACCTAATTACTTTTAAGTTAGAGCATGGTTATGAAAGGAAATTACAGGACAGCAGAGCCTCTGAGGTTTGTTTCTCCCTACATCCTTTACAGAATGTTCAGAAAGGCGCAGGTGACTTCCCAGGACAGGACGCTGCTCGAGGGGGAGTTATGGAAACGCTATGAAGAAACCGTGCCTTTGACAGGGAGACACAGAGAGAGAGAGAAAAAAACCTAAACAGCGCAAACTTGTGACTTTGAAAACTTGCAGCCAGAGCACAGAACTCTGCAGTTCAGACTTCCAGTGTACATGAAAACAGCCGCTTGTCCATTGACAGGCTGTATTTGGATTTTATGGCTTTTACAGTTAAAAGTTTCTCCCTCGCCGTGACGTTTATCCACCGAACACAAACGCACGTGGGGACGGGAACGGCCTCTCGGGCTACCGGGGGGGGGAAGCACGGGTGCCACGAGGCCCGGCGCAGAGGGCAGCCGGACGGCGGCAGCGGGGCTCGAACCCGCGGTCCTCGGGCGCGCGCGGCGCAGGCGCGGTGCCGCGGCGGTCGGCGGGCGCGCAGGGGAACACCGGCTCCCGCAGGCCGGCCCGGCCCCTCCGCGCCCGCTGCCACCGCCCTCCGCGGGGCTGGCCCGCGGGCTTCGGCTGAGGCGCGGTCCCCGCCCGCGGCGATGCCCGGAGCGCGGCGCTGAGGGACGTGGCGCGCATGGCGGCGGCGGCGTCGGCGCTCCCCCTGCGCCGGCAGGGAGGCGGCCCTGCGCCCGGCGCCGCCTGCCCGGCCGCGCCGTGACCGGGGAGACGGGCTCCGCGGGGTGGCCCGGGGCTCCGGGGGTGACGGTGCCCGCGGCGTCTTACAGCTCGGTGTGGCTCGGTAGTGCCGGGGCGCTTGGCGGCGGAGCTCCGCGTCGCGTTCCGGCCGGCCTGCGCAGGGCCCGGCGGGGCGATGTAGGGGACATGCCCTGACGGGCCGGCGAGCTGCGCCAGCGGAGCCGCCCGCCGCGATCGGCCGCCGCCGCTATGGCTGGGCCCGGCCTCTGGACGAGCATCAAGTCCCTGCTGCGGAGGAGGGAGGACCCCCTGTTCCTGAACGACTCCAGTGCCTTTGACTTCTCGGACGAGGCGGGGGACGAGGACTACCCCCGCTTTAACAAGCTGCGAGTGGTGGTGTCGGAGGACGCCGCGGAGGCGGCGCCGGAGACGCCGGTGAACGGGGCGCCCCCGGGCCTGCCCTCCGACGACGAGTCCCTGCTGGAGCGGGACGCGGCCCCGCGCAGCGGCCGGGGCCGGGCCGACCCCTGCAGCGGCTGCAGCCGCCGGCGGGAGCGCTGCAAGCAGAGGACGGTGAAGAAGCGGCTGACGCTGGCCGCCCTCCTCTACCTCCTCTTCATGACGGGGGAGCTCGTAGGTGAGTCCGCGGTTTTGGGCTTTTTGCCGGCCTCGCAGCCAGCTGCGCTGCTCCGGCCTTGGCTTTACATAGCTACTGAGAGAAACCGCCTGGCATTTAGAGGGATCAGCCGCAAGTTCAGAGTGGGAAGGAGCAAAGTCCACCGGTGTTTGCCGTGCAAGAAAAGAAAGAGGAATTTGCAATTTTCCTTACCTGATCTCATCCATCCCCCCAAATAGCATAAAACACGCATTTTTTTGTACGTCCAACGGCTTTTTATTTCTCCTTGTAAGGGTCTCATAAGTTTGTAAGGTGTTTTTAGCAAGGGAGGAGTGGCGTTGTATTACAGACATAAATAAAAGAAGATGAACAATTTCATCCTCAGTATCTTTTAATTACTGCCATAAAATCATGCTGTGTTTGCAACAAGAGGAGGGAAATAACAGTTTCTAAGTGTGACATTTACCATAATAACAAAGCTCTAATATTGGGAGTTATTTGTCCTTATTCACACTCAGTTATTTACAACTGAAAAAACAAATCCTGAGCTATCAGTAACAATCCAGTGAAGAGGCCACTCTCTTGACAACTTCCTGATGTTCTGCTGTGCTCTGGGCTAGCATATGCTCCATCCAGACGTAAATCCTATGATCAAAGTCAATTAAAATAAGTATTTTAACACTTCTCATTACAACAGGTAAGAATACCAAGTAGCTTGATCAAATTCTTTATGGTTTTTCTTTGTTTGTACTTGGCAGAAGTATGGTGGGTTTTTACCTGGAAATTTGTTCCTGTATAAGCATCTGATTGTTGTTGTCCAAAGAATGAATCTGGTGCTCAAGTTCAGCTTTTGTTGCTCGCGCACAAAGACATGCTGTCATTTGCCGCTCAGGTTGAAGAGAACCTGTGCGTTACACAGCAGTCTGTACAAAACGACCGTGCTTTATTTCATAGGCTATAGCAGCATAGGCTTGAAATAAAATTAAATTTGAATCTCCCTTGGATGCATAGATGAGCTATTAAATGTTATGCCTTCTCCATTATCTAACAATTTTTACAAAGGATAGTATTTACCTTTGAACGGCTGTTCATTCGTCAATATCAGTGTCCTGTCCCCGTCTGTCTTTTGCATACATCCATGCCATTCAGTGCGAGTGTCCACTTGGTGCGACTCAGCCTCCTGAAGGATGCTTAAACCCTCTCATCCACTTTCCCCTGATTTGAAGTAGTGGGGAGCATTACACAGTGCCAGTGCATTGATGTGTATGTTAAGCCAGATCTCTAGCAACTATAATAATTAATTGCTTTTAAATTGCTTTCATTCTAACATAAAAGTCTAACTCAGAGCTAATGAGATGAATTATTTGCCATAATTCACCAGAAGCAAAAAAAAAAAAAAAGGGCATAAAAACTTTCTGGAAGTAAAGAACAGAGATGCCTCAGGTATGGTAGCACGGGACCTACATCCTCCTCATCTACGCAAATTTGGTCAGTAATGGCTGAAGATCGGATGTTCTCTTGTGTGAAGCGAGCTCGTCCTCTTGGATCACTTGTCCTAGGACAGTAATGAATTGCGTCTTTCAGACAAAAACTTCTACAAGATGGATAGGGAGCCAAACCATTGCTTGAGTATAAATAATACTTTGTCCCACATACATAGAAAAAAAATTCCTAGGAGAAACAGTCCATTTTTCAGAGAGAGACCAGAATGCTAACTATATCTGTACCGGCTTTATTTGGGGCCTTATTTCAGGAACATGGGTTAATGGAAAAAAGTGGGTTTGTCCTTCAACATCTCTCAGTGTGCGGTTAGTCACTAACAGCACTGCCACAATACAGCTCATCACGGACACAGCACTTTGCATAAAACCTGTTGCAGGGATCTGGTTGAATGCCTCCATTTGCCCCCTGGCTCCGGTTTTTCTCTGGTTGAGATTTTGGTTCAACATGAACTCGGGTACATTTGATAAGTGACATAGTGTTGTATCTCGGACATCCTTTAACATGAGAGTGATTTGATTTGTTTGTGTTCATATCAGAGTTCTGTTTATATGGTATTAGTTCATCTGAAGGGCCCCTTACTGAATATTTCTGGGCTGTTGGCAGCTTGATGCTGAAGTCAGGAGTGTATCTGTTGGGGGCTCCGGATCCGATTCACAGTGTTGCAGACCTCTCCATAGCTACTGCAGGGAGAGCTCTAGAAAGAAAAGGTGTTGAGAATAAAAATACTCTCTGATCACTGTCACATCATCTGTTGTTTCTCCCTTTCAGCCGGGACTTCTGCAAGCTCAGTTCCGGGTGGCGGATTTGTCTGTACCGAGCATTAGTACTGTAGTGTGGGCTCGTCCTCCTCAGGTTTATGTCTGCTATTACCAGCCCCATTTCATTATTTGGGCACTGAGGCAGATGGCACTAAGGGCCAGACCCATAAAATATTCAGGCATACAACTTCCCCAGAGAATAAATAGAGGACTTGGGTATCTTTGTCCTTCTGTGGATCTTGACCTGAATGACTTGTCATAGGGCAAGTAATCAGCAGCAGAATGAGTAATTAAAGATGGAGCCCTCAAGTCCTGGGTCAGTGCCCTACCTGTTTAATTGATTTCACTCCAGCCCTGTATTGTGTTCCGTCTGGTTGGCTTCAAATTTTGGAACTTTTTGAATTGATCTGTAGCTCAGGTATTTGGGAAACTTTGATCACGTAGGACATTTAAACTGATGTCTTTCTATGATCTTTGACAGATTAGAGTTTCTGAGAAAAAGGCAGGAGACCCTATCAGACGGTTAATTTGTTCAGTAAAAATCTTTCTGCTGTTTGTTACTGATGTCAAGATGAAGGACATCTTGTTTCAGCAGTTTTTTTGTGAAGTCGTGATTGGCATATTTTTTTCCAAAGTATGGCCAAACTCATTACCCCAGCCCACCTCAGTGTTTGTTGTTTAATTTGATGAACAGTCATTGTAAAAGTCAGATAACAACTTACGCTTTGTGGGAACCATTTTGCATGAAGAAATGAAGAACATATTGCAAGTCCTAGTTAGCTTTTTTGACAGGGTTTTGATGTTTTCAGCTATGTTTAGAGATTTCTAATTGATTGTCCATGAGGAGGACTGCTGTCCTTCATGCGTCACTGAAAATAGTTGCGAGCCATCAAGCTGTCTATTTGTAAAGGTTATAGATGTCTTTTTTTTTCCAAGTTGCCAATCGTGTTTAAATAGCTCTTAGGCAGTACCTGTAACCAAGCAATGAACCGATACATTTGGAAACAGAGAACCTTTGATTTCAGAATTTAATAAATCTCAATTATGTTTTCTTAATCTACATGCTGCATTATGATTAGCTTCAGTAGCTGAATTCCCTCTTTACCATTTTATTTTTAGTGTCTTTAGAAGTGAGAGACTACCTGAAATAGAATTGACTCACCTTGTACTGAAGTGATTCTCAAAATTAATACATATGAATTAACATACACACTTTAAATGATTGTACATGTAAACCACTGAATTGAATGTCCTTAGATATAAATTACTGTTTCTTCTGTGTCGACTATAAAAAAGGCTGAGTTGTGCATTTCTAAGTCATATTTTCTTAAATTATGTGAGAACACAAATTAATTCACAAAGGAAAGGCCTAACTTATTTTGCTCAAAAAGCTGCTGAATTGCTGAATCTTAAAAACATATTTGAGCTGTGATGGCCTTTGGAAAAGTTCAGCCTTAGAAGAATTTAACTTAGAAACTTATGAACAACTGAAGCAGGGTGCACGGAGGAAAGGAACTGGTTGAAATGTGGTGTATTTGGTAGTTACCCACAGTCCAAGCAATACTGCAGTATCAGCCATGCTGCTCGTGTCTGGCTGGGGAGGAGAGTGTAGCTCTGTCTGCAGGTGCGTACACACAGACACCCACAGCCATACACACACACACCCCCCTTTCATGACTGGAGTTGTGAATTTCCCTTTGCTATTTCCTCATGGTCAGCCTCTTCACTAAGACAGTTTTAACTGTATACGAAGATACCTTTACTCGCAATGTTAGCTGGAGCCTCAAGGCTGCCAAATGGCATGCCAGCTGCGTGCTTTGCTCAGTAGAATTCACAGGCTGAATGACAATCTCAAGGTAAAAAGAGAAACTAAATCATAGCTGAGCTGACACTAAAGATGTGAGCTTTTCTGAGAAAATGGGCTTACCTTCATGCATATGGAAGAACATAGCCTGTCCTTGATTCCCCTTTGGATAAGGGATGCTTAAGAGAGAGGCACATTGTTTAAATCTCTCACCCATCCAATAGTAGCATCAGCAATTGAACTAGAACAAAGATATTAACCTTTGATCTGAGGTTATTTGTCTCAATGCAGCTCATAATTACGAGAAAAAATTATGGTAATAAATAACAAAGGAAAACGCTATGCAAGTGAAAGTCATTGTCTGCAATATATATTGGCAGAACTCACACACCCCTGCCAGGACAGAGAATAATGAAGGTTAAAAGATAACGTAATAAAAATAAAAAGGGGGCAGGGTAAATTTCCTTGCCATTGAGTCATTGGATTTCTGTCCCTGTTCCATAATGTCAAAATATTTAACAGCTGTAGTTTAATAAAAGGATCAGCTGATTAAACACATGCAATAATACACAGAGAAAAGATACAAAACTGTTTTGGGCCTGATCCTGCAAATGTTATGATGAAGGTAGTCTCTGTGAGAATAACAGAGGTGAATCCTTTCTACGTTACTCTTAATAGAAGCACACTTCACTGCACTTGTAACTATGGTAGCTTTAAATTATAGCATGGCATTTTGATTGTAATGGCAGAAAAACCCTGTTTAGTCATTATAAGAAGGGGTCTTATGTGCTTAATGCACTGTTCTGAAAATAAATAACTGTAAGCTGTGCCAAGAGGATATTATCTAGAATCATTAATGCCATATGTCCTGACTTTTTCAACTTTGTTTTCAGGTGGATATGTTGCTAACAGTCTAGCAATTATGACAGATGCACTTCATATGTTAACTGACCTTAGTGGTATTATTTTGACCCTGCTTGCTCTCTGGCTGTCTGCAAAATCTCCCACGAAGAGGTTCACTTTTGGATTTCATCGCTTAGGTATGTAGATACCAGCTTTTGCTATTAACAGAGTATTTTAAGCAACAACTGTAAAGAATAGGTAATGAGAAAAAAAGTAGCAGCAAACCTAAAAGTTGCTTTACGTTTAACACCCTGACTCTGATGTCCTTTCACTGGCCATTGCAGATCCACTACATAGGTTGTATTGCCACAAGTGAATAGATAATAAAATAAAATAAAAAATAAATTAAATTTTAAACCTCAGGCAAAAGTGAAGTTTGATGGCAGAGTTTCACTCACTGGGAGCGGGATGAGTCTCTCCATCTCTGTGGAACTAGGACTTCGCAGATTCAGAGTTAAATTCTGAATGCTTGATTCATCTTTCATCTTAAAGAGGAAGGTTGGGAAATTTGATACACGATAACATGGTAATAATGACTGCCTACAAATGAACCATGGTTTAAAAAGGGTTCAGAGGAGGGAAGCTGTCCCCAGCAAGAGCAAGGGTGGATATGCAGCTGTGTTTCACAGCCCATCCGTAGTTACTGGGCTGTTGCATTAGGTCAGGCCCTCGTGCACCTTTGTGCTTTGGAATTGAGGCTGTTGAGCAAGAGGGACACATTCTTTGGTCATTCACTGCTGTACCACTGTTACTGCTTGTGTGACACACTGAGGAGCTTATTGGCGCAGTAGCTGTACATGTCAGTCAGTTATTGTTCACAACAGATTATTGCCAGTACCCAGGATTTACAAAGTCCCATTGACTTCAGTAGAATTATGACACTGGAAAAGTCCTATTCAATGTGAAAATGACATCTTAATCCAGAACTAAAAAGTTCTGTAGAGCGTATTATCAGAGAGCTCTGCCCTGCCAGAAGCCGCATAAATCAGTACTCCTCTTGCACTCCCCAAACCACACAAAACAGAGGTCAAAATGTCCCGTGGTTTGCAATACAGTAAGTTACTTAACCTCTGCCCATTTTAGGCATCTGTGAAAAGAAGTATAAACAGAATTATGTACTAAACTTTGGAAGGGTATTTTCAGGATTCATTACTTCATGTTTGGAAATGTAATGATAAAGAGTGTTTTCATGTGGTTGCTAACTGGATATAATAATTCATAATATAGAGCTGCAGGTCCTGTAGACATTTTGCCAAAAGCTTCAACCTTTATTTTTCATGAAATAGATCATTTCTAGGGTCACAGTTTGCTATCTCTGCTCTATGCATTCTACAGCATATGTTTTTCGAGGAATTTCCAAGTCTTGTGTAGTCATTATTTGCAATTCTTATTTTGGCTGCTACAACAGCAGTAGAATTCAACAACTCCATCACTCCTAGTCATTTGTCATCAGTTAGTCACTAATGCATGAATGCATAACTCTGAACACTAGCGAAGATCTTCGGGGCTTTAGCAAGAAAGCATTAACAATGCCAGCCTTTCCCATTACAAACTTTTCTTTCAAGAAGTTTTAATTTTGCGATAGGAGCTCCCCTAATACTGAAACCTGACCTTGCAGGTATGCCCCTGGCATTCACTTGTACTCTCCAGAAGGATGTTTGCTAGCATTTATACATACTTTAACCCTATTTAAAAATAATTTGAGTAGTTTATATGTCTTTGTAATTTTTCTAAAACCAAATAGTACACACATTGAACATGCCATGGCCTAGCTTAAAATAGGAGTTACTTTTAAGAATATTAGAAGAAACTTACTTAACCATTAAAATCTTACTCAGTTCTGTAAATTTTCACTGACTTTTCAATGAATTAATCTGAGGGCTCCATACCACTTTGTAAACATAAATCCCTGAGGATTCCTGCCACCTCACTTTCTCTTTTTTTTTTTTTCCATTTTACTGCTAGACTGATCCAGTGGTGGCCCATGGGCCAGATCTAGCCCATAGAATTAGTCCATGTCGCCCACCATCTTCTCCCTGGGCACCATCTTCTCCCTGGGAGAAGCTATAGGGAGCAGTTTCTCAGTTCTGCAACAATTACTCCTTCTTTTCTGCTGCCCAGTGCCAGTAGGTGGTCAAACACTAGAACAGGTTGCAGAGTCTCCGCAGTTGGAAATACTCAAAACCCAACTTGACCCAGCCCTGAGCAACCTGCTGTAGCTGACCTTGCTTTGAGCAGGACTATGCAGTCTCCAAGGGTTCCTCTCTACCTCAGCCATTCTGTGTGAGTAGCAGCAGTGCTGCTCTCTCTGTAGGAAGAGGAGGACTAGAGCTTGAGGGTGGGGGGAAGAGTTTCTGTGGCTGCAGTGAGGAAGGGAAGGGGGTAAAGGCCCTGCAACAGACCCCCAAACCTCAATCTAGGCTCTGCAAGTACAGAAGACAGGATGGTTCAAAATTCCTATATGCAGTTTTTTAAAGTCACATTTGTGAAGTTTATTTGCCTGATTTTAGGCACCCAGTCTGAACGCCATGGCCTGAGGGCCCAGTTTCACACATCAGTGAATGCTGGCAATGGAACAAAGCTGCTTCTAGGGTATATCCTCGCTGCAGTGCATTTTTCCAAATAATCTATATGTAAGAAGCTTGTCAGCAAATAATATGAGCTCAACAATAGCTTGAATTTCATGAGAGAGATGTTAAAACATGACAGAATGTTAAAAATAGGGTACAGATTGAGCATCTGTTGCAGCAAAAATGTGGAGCATTTGTTTAAAGCTGGGAATATGTAAGAACTATCGCATCGCTGGCCTGCTTTGCATTAAGTTTTAAGATAATCGGTACACACAGTATGCATGAAAACATTCTAATGAACAACGTTTCTGGTGCTCACTTTTGTTTGCAGAATGATGACTTTTCAAACTCATTCCCGTAAACATCGCATTGTAAAGACAACAGACCTATTAGTTGTCTAGTCAAATTCCAGCAGGAAATTAGCACTAGTTTTCATTAATTTGAATTCTCTTTGAATACATAATATGTATGCTCCATCTTCAGTTTTATTCCCTTTTCAGTGGTGAAAAGAAAGCTGACAGATTCAGGAATGGGTTAGAAAAGTGAAGACAAGATAATGGAAATTGCAGTCATGTCTAAAAAGGATTCTATTCTTGAAGCCAAAAATAGTTCTGTTTCACCACCAAGTGGAGATACCTCCTTCTCAGCAAGGCACTGAGCAGATTTAAGCATAGATACAGAACCTGGCATTTTTCCACTGCTGCAGAGACAGCGTTAGTAATGACAGAATCAATCAGGCCACTGAGACAGTGCATAGTTCATTTCACACAAAGTGAAAGATCTCAGTGCAAATCTACAATGCTGACGTGACAATGACTCTGTGAAAGAAACTGCAAGGAAAACGCTGGTTTCCATTGCAGAAAACATGGTTTTAGATTGTAAAACCATAATATGTTATTTCTTTGGTAAATGCTGATGGCTTCACAAATTTTTTAAAAAGCATTCTGGAAAACCTTCTAAGCGATGTGGGTTTTTTTTTAAAGGCTGTTGCCCTGAATAATCTGCCTGCTTTGTAAAGAACACTACCACTTGCATGGATATTTCCAGGATTTTCATGTTGCTCTGAAATCATCTGAGATTGTGACAGTTGCCTTTCAGAGCCTTGTTACTGCCTGGTAATCCTGGTACTCATCCAGGCATTGACACACTACCGAACAGCTGAATGCGTTGGTGTGAGTTTCTTCTCCCATGATGTTAAAAATTCAGTGTAGGGATCAAGTGGTTTTGGAGATACTAAAATGCTTATATAGCTGCGTGTTTTTTACTGTAGTATTCAATAAATAAAATTAAGGCAGTTCGGTGTTAGAAATGACACCTTCTGCAGTAACCAAAGTTGTACTACACGCTGACAGATTTAAAGTAGCAGGAGAAGTGAGGCAATTCTCAGATCAGTATTCTTAGAGCTATGGTACAGCCAATAGTGGAATTTTTCCCTTCCTGGGGAATAAATCAGGGCAACATGTGTGGAACAAGGGGGAAGAACAACCATTAGAATTCCAAGTAAATTAATTCCAACTCTGATCTTTGAATTCACACAGGAAGGCTAAGATCCTGGTGATCCATCTGGCAAGTGACAGTAATGAGCATTATGCATAATGATTACAGATTACTCAGGCATGGCTACAGATTTATGTGCAATACAGTGGAGCTAGCATTAAGGTTTTCTCAGTGTGTTTTGTAAAGCCTTGTATTAACTTGCTTATAACTGAGACAGTCTTTTAACTGGGCCAGGGTTTTCTCTGTCAGGTATCTTGTCTTTTTTTTTTTTTTTTTTTTAAATAATTTTCAGCTGCAACAGGGCAGTCATTTTCAGAAGATGAAGCTAGAAGGTGAAAGTACGTTTATGTTACAAGAAATCTAGTGACCCATTTGGAAGTACATATATTCTTTATAGTAGGACCTTAAAACTGTAGTGTGGACTCATCCTCCTCAGGTTTATGCATGCTAGAACCAGCCTAATTTCATGACTTGGGTACTGAGACAGACAGCACTAAGGTCCAGCCCCCTAAAATACTCAGGCCTATTTACCTCACATAAGAGCAGCAGGAACCTTGTAGAGAGCTGTAACCCCTTTCCACAGATGTAAATGGCAGCAGAAGGTGCAGGACAATGAAATATTAGGAGTTTTTATTAACTTTCTAATTTTCTCATTATTTAGATGTGTGTGCCCTTTTGAAAGTCCCTGCTGATCAAATAAAATTCCTATACCAAAATGTTGGTTGTAATACTCTTAGTTTTGTGAAATGTGAATATTTGGTAAACATTAGATAATGTTAAAACAGCATATTACAGCAACACAGAAACTTACATTAAGCAATCCTTCACAGCTGAAATCTGCAATAAATAATGTGTATGTACACATATGTCAAGAAGCGTAGGAGTAATATGTCTGCTAAGTTTGTACTGTTCAGTTTCTTAATCTTTTTATAATTTTTTCTCCATCCTAAATACAAAAGGATATATAAAAGTCATTTCTAAATCCAGCTTAATTCTTTGGACACTTGAATATTTGTAGGTGGGCTGGTGATGTATGAGATCGCCTGTCTTCCTCTCCCCTGGACAGGGCCTTTGCCTGCGACTTCTCAGGCAAAAGTTCTGGGTTGTGTTAAGAAGTCACAGTCATCGCTTGTGCAGAAGTCTTCAGAGAAAACATAATTTGAGGGATGTACTGACAGGGAGGTGTGAAGGAGTGGATTAGAACAAACTCCTTTTGTTAATCCTATTTTATGAGTTTTATTTAGCACACAACTTGTTAGTTGTGCATTAGGGTTACAATAACACATAAAATGGTTAAATTAATTAAGGTTCTGTCCACATTCTAATTTGGAAATAGAAATAGATCTGAGACTCACTTTTGTAATGTTGTTTCCTTTCTGTTTGCAGAAGTATTGTCAGCCATCATTAGTGTATTGCTGGTCTATATCCTTATGGCATTCCTCTTGTATGAAGCTGTTCAAAGAACTATCCATATGGACTATGAAATAAATGGCGATATCATGCTGATTACAGCAGCCGTTGGTGTTGCAGTTAACTTAATGTAAGATCTCCCTTTCTCTCCATTAACACTCATAAATGTATTTCTGAATAAACTGCTAATTCATTCATGGCCTGTAACTTTCTCATGGGATGTAATTTTACTGGACCTCTTCATTTTCATAAATAAGTCAAGAAATGATATTATTACTTTTTCAATTCTTTGGTTTAAAAGGAAACAAAAAAAGCAACAAAAAACCCCACCCACCAAACCCTAAAGCCTGTTTCTTGGAGTGTTTTTCTTCTTTCACTTTCAGAATGGGTTTTTTGCTGAATCAATCTGGCCACCTTCACTCCCACTCCCACTCCCACTCCCACCCTCACTCTCACGTACCTCAGTCGAACTCTCCTAACACAGCCCACAGCAGTAGCCATGGTCACAGCAGCCTTGCCGTGAGAGCAGCGTTTGTACATGCCCTTGGGGACCTGGTACAAAGTATTGGTGTGCTCGTAGCTGCATACATCATACGCTTTAAGGTAAGGAATGGCTAGTCTTTGAGGCAGGGTGGAATTTTTTTAATTTTAACTCTGGTGATTAAATTAAAAAGGGACTTGTTTTTGTAAGTTATTTAAAAAAATACTTTGTGATATTCTATTATAAGCTTCATACATTCATGCAAAATAAGCAGACTATCTCTATTATGTATTTTGTAACTATTCAAACAAAAAGAAAGATTCATGAAAGTTGGAGCTAGAAGTAACTGCATTTTCTGAGTCATATTTTTGTAAGTGAGCTTATTTTCGTATACCCTTTAACACTTTGGAACTTCCCTTGCAGCCAGAATACAAGATTGCTGATCCTATATGTACATATGTTTTCTCCATACTGGTGGTTTTGACAACAGTTCGAATTCTGTGTGACACAGGAGTTATTATTCTGGAAGGTAAGATCTGTGCACAGTCTACAGTATTTTCCATGTCAGGTACCAGTGAGCTTTGGTGCTTGTTTGACATCATGACCACCACCTCTAACAAAGTGCATTGTGTCTGGAGACCTGTTTATACTGCTGCTGCTTTAGTCTGTTGGTCCGTGATGGCTCATCTAAGTTGCAGCAGTCTTTAGGTGTCTTTGACCTCTGCAGTGAAATGTATAGAACTTTCTTGTGTGTCTGCAGTGGCTAAACGAAGTGAACATTTGCTTAGACTCAGTTCTACACTCTCACTTTAATTATGTCTAAAGTTAAAGCGAATGTGAATGCATGTAAAAGGAGGAAGCAAGCTTAGGCCAAATTGCTGGACGGATGGGTCACGCCTGTCCCGTCTTCCCCTCTCCACAAGTGCTGTTGTATTACTTGTGTGTTTCTACTGTTAGCATGGGGGAAGCTACAAATAAAGCGTGGTGTAAAAAGGAAGAAGAAAAAATAAAAGGAATGAAAAAGTTGAACATAAGCTGAAGAATATTACCTCATGTAGTGACTTAGAGGGAAAGATGCCAGCAACATTCTTTGCATTATTATAACTAACATGCCAGCTATTACTGCTTGATCTAGTACTCTACCTTATGAAAGTGAGAGTGATAGGGATGGGAGAAAAATCCTAGGTTCTAGCACCTTCCTATCTGTCTCATGTGAGCTACTATTGACTTTACTTTTATTATGTTACAAAGTTGAATCAAGGACCTCAAAATGTTCAATGTCACGTGCTTTTGCCGTCATTCAGGAGGAAAAAAAAAAATCCAAAAAAATGGAAGTTCAAGAAGGCAAAAATGGTGAAACTTGCTTAAGAAACCTCAATTAGCTCCAAGACAATAGTTAAGATTTAACTGAAGAAAACAGATAAGACAAACTAATGGTGTATCAGATTCCAGATGTTTGAGCTGTAGCTATTTGCATAGGTATCGCAGTTGTCATGAAAATCTCTGCATTTATGATGTTATTAAAAGTGATGATAAGTGGGCTTTATGTATACTAGGGAATTACTGCAACTTGAATTCAGGATCTCCAGAAAATGGACTTGCATTTATGTTGGAAACTACTGCTACCACATCAGGGTCCTTGGAGTTGTATCAGCTTTCAGTATTAATTTTAACTTAAGTTTCATCATTATACTAGGAATGCTAAATTAAAAAATTAAATGCTTATCTAATACAAGCAATGAGATTCTAGCTTTTAATATAGATTTACGAGGTGACATGGAAGTCTATCAATAGCATGATGTGAGATATCAAAATTTAAGTCCATGTTTCCTGGGAAGAAGAAAGCTGTGGAAAGAATACCAGGCAGTTAGCTAGTTATTTATGAGCTAAATAATTTTCTGTTAGTCTTCACTAGAAGGAAAAATTTGTGTAATATGAGACTGTTACGTTTTGAAGAACTCACAACAATTTGTTGTCATGTAGACAATTATTCTATCACCAGTGACCCCTCCCCTCCCGGGAAGGGGAATCAGGAAAAACAAGGAAACCCGAGGGTTGAAATATAAACAGATCTAATAGAATAATACTAAATAATTAACATTAATAATACTAAAGAACCAATATTGATCCCAATACCAATATAAAATATACAAGGATTATACTCAGCCAATGCTATCCGTAGGAAGCTGTGCACTCCCAACAGTGGACAGCAAATGTTGGACACTGTGAACGCTACGGCTTCGGGAGGAAGGGAAGGGCTCAGGGGTCCGGCACCAGGGCAAGAAGTTCTCAGGATTGCAGCCATCAAGGAAGAGGAAAAAACTCCTCAGCAAACTTTCTAGTTTGTATTGAATGTGACGTTCATGGTATGAAATAATTCTGTTGGCTGGCTTAGGTCAAATGGTCTTGCTCCTCCTGGTCCCGGCACCTGGCGAGCTCAAAAATACTGAGACCTTGAAACCCGCATACCATAGCTGCCTATGAAATAAATATTTTCACAAATTCAGACACTAGAGTCTTCTAAAAATGCAGTTTTCCTAAGCATTAGAAGAGACCTTACTGAAAAGTAGAATTACTGAAAGAGAAATTAATCCTGTGTCACTTAAGCCAGGACAGAGACAATCCATGACACTGAACTTTCAAAAGAGACGGTACTGGAATTAACATAATTTAAAAGACAGTAAAGCATCAGGTTCAGAGAGGAGTCATCCAAAAATTCTGAAGAAATTTGAGAAGCAAGTGGCTGTACTCCTCATAGTATCACAGAATCACCGGGGTTGGAAGGGACCTCTGGAGATCATCTAGTTCAACCCTGCTTTATAAAGCAGGTTCAGCTAGAGCAGGTTGCACAGGATCTCATCCAGGCGGGTTTTGAATATCTCCAGAGAAGGAGACTCCACAACCTCTCTGGGCAGCCTGTTCCAGTGCTGTGTCACCCTCAAAGTAAAGAAGTTTTTCCTCATGTTCAGATGGAACTTCCTGTGTTCCAGTTTATGCCCGTTGCCCCTTCCCCTGTCGCTGGGCATCACTGAAAAGAGTCTGGCCCCATCCTTTTCACACCTGCCCTTTAGATATTTATAAGCATTGATGGGATCCCCTCTCAGTCTTCTCTTCTCCAGGCTAAACAGATCCAGGTGTCTCAGCCTTTCCTCATGAGAGAGATGCTCCAGTCCCCTGGTCATCTTTGTAGCCCCCTGCTGGACTCTCTCCAGCAGTTCCCTGTCTTTCTTGACCTGGGGAGCCCAGAACTGGACACAATACTCCAGATGTGGCCTCATCAGGGCAGAGTAAAGGGGGAGGATGACCTTCTGTGACCTGCTGGCCACTCTCTTTTTAATGCACCCCAGGATGCCATCGGCCTTCTTGGCCACACAGGCACATTGCTGGCTCATGGTCATCCTGTTGTCCACCAGGACTCCCAGGTCCCTCTCTGCAGAGCTGCTTTCCAGCAGGTCACCCTTAACCTGTGCATGAGGTTATTCCTCCCTAGGTGCAAGACCCTACACTTGCCTTATATAGAGATATATGTATATATATATTCAAAAAATTAAACTCCATAAAACTGGAAGATAAGCAGTAAAAAGCTATGATAGAAACAAAACTATTCAGAAACAGAGTTTATTCAGTATTTTTGTACTAGTTTTTGAGCCAATGTTAATGATGTAAAATTTTGATTCTGTCCTTTGTACAGCTAAAGGGGGCAGTAGGGAAGCTATAGTGGTGCTGTAGCTGCTGAAAATACTACGGTCAGAAGGACTTGGTCAGTGCAATCATTGATTTGCAAAGATGCTATGCTATAAGACAAATGTCATATGTGTTAAGTACTGCAGATGGATTACTGTGAGCATTTGAAAATGATACCAGTTACCTGAAGAGAAGTTTCAGGAAACAGCAGGAGACAGGCCCCAGCACTTTTTTTTTTTTAGATTCTGACCTTAGAGTCTTATCTAAGCAGTTACAAGAGGTTAGAAGCTGCAGTAAAGTTGTTTACACAAGTACAGCGCTCTAAAGGATCTGATGCTGGACATTGTCAGAGAGCAGGTTCTGGATGGGACAAATTACATATGAGGCAACACTGCAGTTCCTGTACAACTTCTGTATTTGTACTGGACTTAATATGCCAATTTGCATATTCTTCTCTATTGATAACTTGGAAGTTACTAATCGCCTCGAACAGCACATATTATAAACTGTCTCTACACTGAGATCTGATTGACATTTTAAAGGCCACAGAGTTTGCAGAAGACAGAATTAATGTTATGTTTGGTATGACAGGAGTTCCAAGGCATTTAAATGTGGATCGCATTAAGGAGGACTTGATGAAAATCGAAGATGTCTATTCTATAGAAGATTTAAATATTTGGTCTCTCACTGCAGGAAAAACAACTGCTATAGTCCACTTGCAACTAGGTAAGCTGCTGTATAACATAATTCTAGATTAAGTCTAACTGTAGAAAAAAACCCCAATTTCTCTTCTTCATGTTGTTACTTAAGTTGAACCAGGAAAAAGCATTCTGGGGGAAAAAAACCCAAAAAACCTCTATTAACTATGATTTTGTACAGCGAAGTATAGAACTCATTAGCCCAGAAGGATGCAGTGGAAGTGAAAATTGTGTAAAAAAAATATATTCACACTGAAACATCCAGTACCAATTCTTTGGGTAGGAAAAAAAAAAGAATTTCTCCTCAGAAATTCCCTTATTTTGTCCAGGGAAAAATAGGGTGAAGTTCTAAAGTGGAACAATTTGACATATGAAAAATAAATATGTTTTGCCAAAACGTGCTGATTTAGACATCCAGCAGTACTATGAATATTAATTCTTAGTAAGAAAGCTCCATTTTGGGGGGGCGGTGCGGGATGGTGTCTAACACACACAGTTCTATCAAGATGTGATTCTAGTTAAAGGATATAGACCTAAAAATGTTATATAGAGAGTACATAGTGACCACAGAACAGTATTAAATTACTAAAGTAATGAGTGTGAACAAAGATTATTCTAGTGGGTGACACTGTATGATAAATTTGAGAACAGCTGATTGTCCAGGTTTCTTGAGGAGTGAATTCTATTAATTATTTTCTCGATTTTCCAGTTCCTGGTAGCTCATCTAAATGGGAGGAAGTTCAGTCCAAGGCCCGACAACTGCTGCTGAACACATTTGGAATGTACAAGTGCTCTGTCCAGCTTCAGAGTTACAGGCAGGAAATGAGCAAAACCTGTGCAAGTTGTCAGAGTTCCAGTGCCTAATTTCATATGTTTTGGGAACTGCTGCCTTACTCTTTAACTTGTAGTCAAAGACTGAGAGCAATAAATGCAAAATGAAAATGAGCAAATAGAAACCAATAATATGTGGATTTGTACTATGTAACATGCAGCAGGGAGAACTGGTGCTGCAAAAACT
Organism: Burhinus oedicnemus; assembly: GCA_008921705.1. Taxonomy (NCBI): domain Eukaryota; kingdom Metazoa; phylum Chordata; class Aves; order Charadriiformes; family Burhinidae; genus Burhinus; species Burhinus oedicnemus. The sequence goes on from VFFE01006123.1 coordinate 457,872, forward strand.
GCAGTGGTTGCCCTACAGAACATGTATTTCACTCTCTCCCTTGTACTGGTTTATTCAATTTATTATGATTTTGAGACAAAGCTCTTTTCAGATTATTGTTTACAAACTGCAGCGTGACTTTGCAGATACCTCACAAATTACAGTCCAATATTGTCCTTTAATAACTATGTACCACAAAGTACCTGCACTCCAAATGGAGCATCAAGTATTCAGTATTTCAATTAAAGTCTCTAACGCTGATCATGCCAGGGTTCCATAACATGTCACGATCCCTGAATTCACTATACAGTATTTTTGCAATAGTAGTTTTCATACAGTATCTTAAACTATAATGCATACAGTGCTAGTTGCATTCTTTTGGAAATTGTCTCTTTGGAGACACTGCAAAATACAGAATTTACTGTACCAAGACCAGAAAGTTAGCTTTAATCTGGGCATTCAGCGATCCAGACAGGAAGATCCTTGCCCAGACTTCTGGTATTTAGAGACCCAACACTGGACCCAAAGTGTTTTAAGTGAGTTATCTTTAATGGATTTTAGAATAGGGTTTATACATTAGAAACAGGTTATTTATTTTACAAAGTTTTGACTTGTAAGATGAATTTATTATTAATAATCGTGAATAATAAATCTAAACCAACATTTGATTTACATTAAAAGGCCAGTTGACTAGCATGCATTCTAATTATAGTTAATAAATGTCCTGTAATTGATCATTTTTCCAAGATTGTTTTGTTTTAAAAGGAGAATCAAATGATAGAAACTATGCTTGACACAGAGATACTCTCAAACACTATCTACAGACTTGCAAAATACACGCATCTTCTAACAGGAAAGTGGAGACCAGAAGTTTTAGATATGTACTATTCCCTCAGTCACTCATCTTTGCTTTGAGCACAGTATGGCAGTATCCTGACAGGGATGCCACTGCAATAGCAGTCCCTCACTACTTAGCTTTATGAATAAAGCAAAATCCAAGCAAGATCAGTAACCTAATGGTGTTGGACAACAGTATCATAATACTGTGTTGGACAACAATATCGTAACAACGTAGAGAGGTAGAAAGCCCTTTTCTTATTTATAGGGATCAGGCAATTTGAAAAAACTATTTATTCAACCTCAAAGTCCACAAAACTGAATTGCTTAGCCTCATGGTGGAATCACTGTACTTTGAATGTACACAGGATAATAAAACCTGACACTAAGCTATCATAAACCTCCAAGCTCAGAGTTACATCTGCTGCCGAAGTCATTGAAGCATTGAAGAAGCTAAGGGCAACAAGAATATGACCTGCAAAGTTCAGAAGACAGCAAGAATTTGGCTTCAAATGTATTTTGTTATTCTGTACTTCAGTCTTTATGCAGAACTTCCACTGACATCAAAAGTAGTTCTGTATGTGGATCAGAAAGGAAAATTTTTGCCTAGTAATGGATATCGTGATATTCAGCTGTGAATACTTAAGCTATTCTCTGTTTTGAAACTTGCTAGGATTTCACATATTTATCAGGCTGATTTATACCTGTAGTTGGTGGTAACAATCTTGGCTTCTTTTCTCCCCTTTTTTTGAGGTAGGGGTCACATGATGAATTTTTAGAGGTGAACACTGGCAGCACAGTATTAATTTGGACAAAGTGCACAAAACACTGGATTATGTGTGTATCTGCTCTGGCAAGAAATGGGAACACTTGAGTACAGCATGGGAGCACATACAGCTCAGAGGCAAAGTAGCACTGTACTTGGGAAGTTAATGCTTCAATACAAACTATCATTAATTAAGCCATATCACAGTTCATGAAAAATGTGCATCCCATCCTTACAAACTTACTGGAAAAAAAAAAATACCACAAAGAAACAACAGGTATTTTGCACATAATAATATTCAAATAGGTTTTAATTAAATTGGGGTTTACAGTTGCTGTAATTAGAAGTTGAAGTACAGTAGACATGTATTGTATTTGGAGTTTTTTATTGTAATAATTTACTACACATTTGTTTAATTGAAGAAAAAAGCAGAAATGTGTTGCTTTCTTGTGGGTTTTATTAAATCAATTATTAAACTTCCCATTGTTGTCTTATAAAATACGTATTTGTATTGCTGTCTCTTGTCATCATCTTTGATTCTTGCAGCAGCTGTTTTCTGAAGTGTCTGAACACTCAAGCTTAACTCAGTTTGGAGATGCTATATGTAGAATGAATTATGTTTCCATCTTCAGTTAGAACAATTTAAGTCTTGTTACTTCCTGTGCAATAATTGCACTTTACAAAATATAAGCTGATAAAGCATGGTGAAGGAGCAGCCATGAAACTGGCAAAACATTCTTGAAACCCTACATTCACCTTGAGGTGCCCTTGTTATCAAGGGCTATAGATTGGAAGGAGTTCAGAGAAAAAGCAACAGAAGATGAAATGAGAATCAAGAATAAAAGAATCAATGCATCTGTCTCAGGGGGACTCTGAAGTGTACATGCCCTGTTTTAAGGTCTAACTAAACTCATTTGGAAATTTGTATCTGTGTGGCCTACCTCCAGTCCTTTTCTTGATAAAATACTCAGGGCACAGGCTGTCTGGCACAGCTAGGTTTAATGTCAGAATCCAGTATTCTTCAGAATCTGCTATTAATCAACATCAAAAGTAATATGCATATTATCACTTATAATACTCCTAGGGATGGAATAAATGGGCACAACAGAATGATAAAAAATAACCACGTAGAAATAATTAGTACATTTACTTACAAGGATAGAGAAATATTCAGAAATAACACTGATTTGCAAATAAACTACCAGGAATTTATTACCTAATACACAATAACAGTACGCAGAAGCGCAAGAGCCTATGAAAGAAGACAAGTTATTTTTTATAGACGTCGCAAGGTCATTTTCAGTATCAGTTTAGAGGAAAGTGGCCTTAGTACAAACAAGAATGAGGTCTAATGTCTTTCCAAGCACCTCTCCAGCACATCCAGATTATTTCATTTACCCACACTACTATTTTCCTTCTACAAAATCATAGAATCATAGAATCACCTAGGTTGGAAGAGACCTTTAAGATCGAGTCCAACCATAAACCTAACACTGCCAAAACCACCACTAACCCATGTCCCTCAGCACCACATCTACTCGTCTTTTAAATACCTCCAGGGACGGCGACTCCACCACTTCCCTGGGCAGCCTGTTCCAATGCTTGATAATCCTTTCGGTGAAGAAATTTTTCCTAATATCCAATCTAAACCTCCCCCTGGCGCAACTTGAGACCATCTCCTCTGCTTGAAATTAAAATGCATTTACTTAACTGGATTTCTCTCTCACCAAGAGACTCGTAAGATTCACGCAAGTTTCCCCAACCAGTGTTCCTGCTTTCCAGAGCTTTGCTGCAATACTTTTCCTGTCTGAACACCTGTGAAAATTCTTTCACCTCTAACAGTCTATGTTGGGAAGAGATTTTTCCTGTTTTAATCTGTGATTGTCACCCATTCTTTTCAGAAGCATGGATACAGCTTTGATGACAACCTACTCATGAGTCAATAAAGCATTTTTATATCAAGCAGGCTGCAAAGCCTTACATCCCACTCTTACATTCTGAAAAGTTCTTATCCTAAGAAGAAAATTTTATTTCTGAATGTTTTCCTTAATGTTATGAGTTTTTTTGTTTGCTTTGTTTTTTAAATTGTGTTGACATTTAGTCCTTTCAATACCAGCAGCATTTCTTTCTACACCAGCAGAATTACCATTTAAAATATCATACCTGAATCTGGTCTTCAATTATTTTACTACTGTACACACCTGCTATTTCTTGCAGAATCAATCCCAGTTGGCAGAATGAATAAGAAAAGCAGCAGGCTGGCATTTAAAAGCACCTTTCTGACATAAAACCAAAAAACCCAAAAGATACTCACCAACTAATGAGTAGCAAGTCTTTTATTCAGGTATTTTGGCAGAATCTCACGAGGATGCTGCACTGATGCTGCACACAGCAGGGCTGTTAAGTGTTATTTCTCTACAGACACTAAAAGAACATCATAAATTAAGATAGGCTGTTGGGTAATTAAACATGATATGTACTGCAGTAGCTTCCTAGACTCCAATAAGCTAGTCTATTGTCAGAGAAGATCCCTTGAGATCTCAATGGGAGGGGACAATCCACTGTAAATACACAGCTCATTTCTCTCTATCTGTCCAAAATGGCATCGCCAAGATCTTTTTTCTTGCTGATTGCTCCAAGCCCATTCAGTTGTTCCAGGAGTTAGCACACCTAGTTCAAATGTCATGTTTCATCAGCATTTTGCGTTATGCCACTGCTCCCTGCTTCTCTCACTTTGTTTTCTTGCAATACTCTACAGGCTCCACAGCTTCTCTAATTATGTCCAGCTTGCACCTGGTGCACCTGCTTCCTACAGGGTCACTAGGAGCTTCTCATGCAGCACTGGGTGTGATACACCCCCAAACGACTTGCAAGGCATGTTCTATTCAAATATATGCTTGCCCAAAGTCCATTTCCTCTTTGATCTCTAGATGGAAAAAATCTTCTAGCCACCAAATTGGTAACTCACAAGGAAGACCAACTCTGAAAGCCTCTACGTTCTCTTTCTACCTTAAACAAAAGAAAACAAACGTCCTCCACCTTCCCCACCCTTAATCCCCTTTCCAGCTGCACCCCATCCGACACTCTCTGTGCTCTGGAGCTGGCAAATCCCTTCTTTTCTACTCTTCCTATTCCATTTTCCATGGCTGAATGCTCTGGGAAGGACCACACATGCTCTTGCGTTCTGTGAAATACCTGACACAACTTTGGAAGCTGCTAGAATAAATACTGATCCTTGCCATTTACTGCTATCCAGCTACCACAACAATCTGCTCTTAGGTATGAATACATACCTGCCTTCTATGTTTACAGTTGTAAAATAATGATATCCAAATCAATATTTTTGCTCTTTTATCTCTATTTTCCTTTTTGCCAATGTGTTCTGCTGTTTTCTCTCAGTATCACACAGTGTGAAAACTGCCAGTGCTAAATGTACAGGACAAAATAACTTAATTGCTTTTATTACAGTTATGAAGCATTTACACCTTTTATGGCATAATTTCTGTAGAAAAAGCAAGCCATTTCATAAACAAGCATAGTTTTATCCATTTGATGACTGCTTTATCACTTCCTTCCTGGTATACCTGGTGAAAAGACAAGTTGTCTTTCCAGGATTGTGACTAGCCAGTACACGAGGGTACATGAAACCAGTTAATGCAGTCTGTCCAAAGTGTGTTTCACATTAAACTCAGTACTGATATATACAGGGATTTTTGATTCAGCTGATGAATACATAAAAGCAGCCAGATGGCAAGCAGACAAAAAATTTGTTTTTGTCTCAGGTGCATTAAGAGCACCCAAGTCCCTGCACTCTTCCTATTTCTTTTTCCCAAAACACACACACAGAAATGATCTAATAAATCCCTAAATAAATTGATGAGATGTACAAAAATAGCTATTTAATTCTAGTAACTGGCTTTTTAAATAAATTCAAATAGAATTTTTGAGAAAAACACCATAAACAAACATTTTCATAGTTAAGATGATGCTACATATTTGAACCTAGCATACAATTACTCTCGATTTTTAATAGATTTCATGTGTTCCTTTTCCCAAGCCCACTGTAAGAACAAGTCTGACACAAAATTGTACAGACAAATCCTCTCCCCTCTGAACTGTCAACCTTCAAGGCCTTTCCCGAGTTTACCAGAAGATGGTGCACTAGTCTTAGCTGCAAAAAAGAGTTGTGTACAGCGTATAACTATTGAGATTTCTGTATGTCAAAGGAATATATTTTGTCGAAAATTTTTAAAATGCCTTATTAGTAAGTGAATAAAAAAACCCCTTGTAATTTTTCGCAGGGATGACACAGGGGATTTAGTTTTATGATGGATGCAATAAGGAAAAGCACAAACCTAGCACGATTTGCTAATCAATTGCTGGGAAGGACTTAAGATACTTCTTAAAGGCATATACAGATAAATATCATGCAATACAACGCTCAAATGTCTCCCTCCAGTTCCAAATATGTACTAAAAAATGGTATGAGTGCAAATTAGTTGTGGCTATGGGTATCTGAAATGCAATTAGAACAAATTATATTCATTAATGTAAACAGTATGTTATCATGCAAGCCCTTTGTTTCTATGAAGATAAGTATTGCTTCTTTGGGGTGCTGAATATATGTACCCAGGACAACATATACTTTCATTTGAAAAAATCCTTGCCTGTCTGCTTTTTTATAAAGGATCTGACGACACTCTCAATCAAAAACATACATTGAGGGAAGCAATATTGTTTCCAAATAGGCAGATACAATTATAAATGTAGAATATAATTGTGTTTACACTGCTGCAATTGCTAGTATAATGTTGTCTTTTGATCTAGTTGAACAGGCTCTACAGAGAGAAAATATAGATGTCAGAGGCATCTGAACTCAGAACCACAACTTCCTTCCAGTAAAGTCTTCTTTCATTTCTTCGAGCTGTTAAGCAATTCTGTATTTTCTAAGCTTCTACAGAAGACACACACCTTCAATGGGAAACGGAAATTACCCAACCAGTTAGACACACTGGTTTCTTTCTGCTTAGATACTTGCTTTAAATATAACCTAGATGGAACAAATTATGATGGCTTTCAGGCAGCCTAGCTGCTTGGACTTGGCATGGAGCAAAGGTCAAGTCATATCACAGAAAATTTAAAAGAAAGTAACTCTTTGCATATCAGAAATTAAAGGGCCATGTGCAGTAAGCTGTAAATGAAGGTATGTTTCAGATACGCTCACTTGTGGAGAGCTATGCAGGATATCACACTATATTAGACCTATCAACTGTCTTTCTAAAGCAGCAATGAAAGCTGAATATTATTTGTTCACCCTCAGAGTTACTACATTTGAAATTTCTCTAGAGGAAGGACCGAGGGAAGAGGTAGTCCCTAATGTAGCTGTCAGAGCTAGAAAGAAGCGGCACACAGAGCAGGGGTAATAACAAAATTAAATCCTACTAATAGGCCCACCAACTGCCATGGCTAAGTAAAGGTATTCATACTGCTGTTTGGATATTTTTTTTTTTAAGAGTTCATGCTTTGTTGATGATTGAAGGTGTGTTTGTGTACAAAAGAGGAAGGAGGGAAGAAAACAGATAAAGCCAGATCATGTGGGTACTGCAGATAGTAACTGAAAAACATTAAACTCCACTGCATTACCATGCAGCCAACTATGGAGCATACTAATATTTTTGGACCAAACTGTGGTGGTTACAAGTGAAGTCAGTACCAATTTTGTTTATAGATTGCAGAATTAGTTGATCTGCAGTTCAGCTGGGATGTCTGATGACTGGTTTGTATGTTTTACCCATCTAGCCCACATCACACGTTCATTACTGATGCTAAGGAAAAAAAAAAAAAGATTGAGTGTTGCCCCCATCTCCCTTCTTTGTTGGGTTGCCATATTTTCTTTTATCTGTTTAGGGAAGAAGAAAAAAGTCCAATAGGTAAAGAAGTTCTCCTAGCTTTTGATTTTCATAATTCTGATTACATATTGCTTCAACAAATGCTCATCTCTAGCTACAGTAATACCTTTGTGCTTTAGCATTCCTTATTGAGGAATGTATGTTACATCTGTGGTACAGCCAGCTAGACAGCTGTGAGGATTTCTTAAAACAGACAGGAAGGTCAAACATTTTGGTTCTTTATTAAGTGAATCCATCTTCGGTGGCAATTTTGTTTATTTAAAGTACTCGCCCACAGAGAGTGTATACCTTGGTCCTTTATGCCTATCAGGAAGTGATACACTCAACACATACCTTAAACAGAAATTTCCATATATGACCCTGTTTTGCATACTACAAAAGCTTCCTCTTTGAACTAATACACATACAGGAACTTGAGCAAAGACATGCCCAATTCTTAAATGTTTTTGTTTCTCTTAAGAAGAGAGAGAATTTTTAAAAAACACATACTAGTACATATACCCAACCCCTAGAAGTTTTGTTGTATTAATTCCATGCCTCCCTGAAATCAATATAAAAACATTCCCATAACTTCCAACTAATTTGCTTTTACATCTGCTTTGTAAGACGTGGTATTGTAACATTAAAATCATGGCTAAGAGTTTGGCAATGAGGCAACAAACAGAACTGCAAGTCATTATGACTAGGATTTTGCTGTATATTTCTGCTTTTGGGAGTAAGGTGGATACTGCAGTCTTTAAGCCAAATTCTGTTTTCTGATCATAGCATGTTTCATTCAAAGCACTTCACAAGAGGAAAAATAAACACAGTAAAGGCAGCATAATGCTAACGTATCATTTAATCACGCTAACAGTATTGGCAGCATAATGCTAACAGTCATTTAAAAAAATATTCAGGCTTTACTGAATTATAAAAGAAGTCATACAGCAGGAGGGAGAGACGCATCATTAAATGAAACACTCTTAACAGCTTTAATAGAAAAACAGCTTTCCCTTTGTTTTGATGTAGTGAATCAGTGATTTATTACAAGTAGATGACTTTGCTTTTCTTTGGCAAACTGATAAGATTTTCCTGTTACTACCAGGGAATACAACTAATCTGGATTTTCTGCATTTACTTCCTTGTTTGTGCAGCAGCAGCATCAACTCTGGTAAAGGATGGTGTTTATTAGTTACCTACCTACTGCAAATATGTTTGTTTCAGTTAAAGAAATGACACACAACAGGAAATCAAGAATGAGAAAGTTTTGCTAAAGTTGAAAGCTTAAAACACATTTATTTACACTTAAGTTTTTCAAATTTGTGTGGCTTTCTGACCTCTCAGCTCATCTGTTTGCATCTACAGCTACCCCCTTTGGCCTCTACGCATCACACAATGTAACATTGTGTTGAAATAAACTGCATCATGTTCGCTCTACATGAATTTTGTTATTAAAAAGCCACATATTCTACAATACTGAAACAGGAGGATGAAGAAATCCAGCTTTTCACAAACATTGTGCTGTTAACAATCCGCATAACAATCTAGTGGGGTGATAAGGTGGGTGTTCCTCACTTATACCTCACAACATGCTTGAGTCCTTTCCACAGATGAAATACAGTTCTGTGCCAGAGGCTGATGAAGTGCTCGAGCCCGCAGTCACTAGCAGCGCACCACTGGTCTACCAGAACAGATTGGTCTCGTGCCAAATACCATACAAAAGAGTAAAAATGATAGAAAGTGGCTTGAAAACCAAAGATTTCTAGAGGAACTGCTGTAACCATAAAGAGGGATGGTAGGCAGCTCTGCCTTGTGACTGCATCATTTAATGTATGTTCCTTTAGGGAATGTTGACTGGATTGCCACAGAGCTCTGCTCCTCATAGTCTAATTTTGGTGCTGTATCCTACTGACTTTTCCTCCCAAGTCTGTAGATCCTTAGTTTGCTACCATCTGGTAACAACAGTGTCTGTGCAGAATTCCTACTCACTTCACTGGGGAATTCTGCTTTAAAAATCCATTGCTGTGATAAAGTCTCAAGTTTAAGAGCTATTATCTCCTGCCCCTGCTCCAGCAACATTTGGGGTCAGTGAAGTCAGCTAGACTGGCTGAGTGAGGGCTAAGTGAGTTTGAACTTAAAGAAATCATGTTTTCCAATTTACTCAAAAAGAAAAAGAAAATACACAAATAAAAAAAGCTGTTTCACAGCTGTTGCCAGGACAGCCACTATCATGGTTTGCAAGGCTACATGAACCCCAACGATTCACAGCGCTTAGAATTAAAAACTGCCAGACCACTTCAAGTTTGGAGTTACAGAAGATGAACAAGTTGTTTTGCTGTTTTCTTGTAAGGAAATAGCCAGATGAATCAAATTTCAGTAAAAGAACAGCTCTTACTCAAAGCAAGAGATATTTTGATAGAAATGGGTAAGGAACAGACAGTCTCCCATGGTATTATTAACATACATGGCCTTTTGTTTTTCTGCAGTAGCATAATTAAGAAATAGCTTTCAGTGGGATAGAGACCCTACCTAACAACATAATGTTAATATATTAACAAATTTAAATAAAAACTGCAAATGTTTTTATATTAGTCTATTGAAAGGCAAGGCATGCTTACGTATACGACCTGAATTTCTATTTCATTTTTTTCAAAATGGAAAGACAAGTACTTACTGTTATTTATGCATATACTGAAAATCTACAGACTTTTGCTTGAAGAATTTACAGACTATGCATCCTTACTGTTATTAGTAAGGCTCCTCTTTTTTTAAAAATGCATTTATTACAATACCCTCAGCATACATAGAGCAGAACAGGGAGAGGGAGAAGGAAGGCAAACGTTACAAGCAGGGCCTTTTTTGCTTAATTTCTGAGTTTAAACCACCAGCCTAATTATATTCTGATGTACTCATTTTACATGTGTAACTTTCTAGAACACAGTGCAGGTGTACTAATAAATAGTATTAACAGTAGAAATAAATTAGGCCAAGAAAATTTTAAGTTTTTCTGATGCGTTTGTTTTGGCAGGCAAGACAGAAAGACAGAGATTTAGCAAGAAGAAAAGAGGTGTCAGAAAGGAAAAGAAGGAAGGAGTCTCAGTAGGAAATGGAGAGGAGGGTGTGAGAGACAGAACCAGAGTCTCATATAGTCCTGATCAAATGTTTCAAGTTGAAAGGACTAGTTTTCTACTGCTTGACAGCTAGTAAAACTGGAAGCATGTTTATCTGAATTTTAACAGACGTGCACAAGCACTTTTTAAACCTTATAGAAACAAGGTCACAAAGATGACTAGCTTTGTCTTAAAAATACCGCATCATGAAGGCTAAACTACTTACACAGAATGCTTCTTAGGGAGTGTTACACGAGGTCAAACCTTGGCTAAGAGCAGCAGAAGCGGTGTGGTCACCCAGGAGGGGTGCACACCCGCCAGCCCAGGGGAGGAAGAGCAGAGTCCTGCTGTGAGCAGGGGGCATTTGGCACCGCCCGGGCGGGAGGGCCCCGGCCCCGGCCCACAGCGCCTCTGTGACGTGCTGGGCCAAACCCTGGAAGTCTCCAATGAAGGGAAACCCAAAACCAAACCAAAACTTTTGTGCACGTTCCCATTACTAATAGATGAGGGTTTTTTAAAATTAATTTTCTAGACTGGCAGCATCAGCCAGTACGTGGCCCATATGCTGAAGTCCAGACAAATTATTTCTAAGACTCTCATTTGTTAACACAGCTCCACACCGAAGCTCTGCCATCCCCCAGCACCTGAGTTACAGTTTCCTTAGAACTCCCTCATTTCCCACAGACAAATCCTTTACCTTGCGTGCTGTTGAATATCTAGGCAGCACACCACCACAGAAAGGGAGCTCAACTCTAACCACACACCTGGAAATCAGGCATTGACAGAAAACAAGGAGTGGGATGTTTGCTTTGCTTCTGTTTTTTGGCCTTCTTCTCTCTGCAATCACCAGTGCTGCTGAGGGCTCACAGGCTTTAGGCACTCCCAGAGGTGATCTGCCAGTGATGGCTGTCGGGACTCGCCCCTGGGACATGAGGGAGCAGCCTCTGCTGGGCTCCTCAGCAGAGGCCAGGGGGGAAAATGGAGGTGAGGTGCCTTTCAGTACCTAAAGGGGGCCTACAGAAAAGGTGGAGAGGGATTCTTTATAAGGGAGCGTAGCAATAGGAGGAGGGCTAATGGTTTTAAACTGAAAGAGGGGAGATTTAGATTAGCTATTAGGAAGAAATTCTTTATGGTGAGGGTGGTGAGACACTGGAACAGGTTGCCCAGAGAAGTTGTGGGTGCCCCATTGCTGGAGGTGTTCAAGGCCAGGCTGGATGGGGCTTGGAGCAACTTGGTCTAGTGGAAGGTGTCCCTGCCCATGGCAGGGGGGTTGAAACAATGTGATGTTCAAGGTTCCTTCCCACTCTAACCATTCTATGATTCTAAGAAAATCTCCCCACCCCCATGGGCAGCCCAGTGCCTGCTCCAGTGAGAGCCCTCTGAGGGAGATGGCAATGGCGGGAAAGCAGGGTGGCTGCCTTGGGCTCCCTCACAGCCGCAGGCAATAGCAGGTAATGGGCACAGAGGCCCAGGGGCAGCTTTTCACTTGTAATGGCTTAATTTGTCACAGGCCCCTGGCTCTCCATGTTGCATGAGGGGCTCTTAGAGGGACTGCACGTCCCTCAGCCCTGCAGGACACTACATCCTCATGAACAGCTTTGGCCAGAACATACGTGTAACAAGGTTATCTAAAAGTAAAAGCTAATTAAACCAAAATCCTTTGGTCATCAGGTCAAGGTACAGCATAAATATGGTTGGTACAGCCTCTGTGAAGTGCGCTGTAAAGGTGCACAATCTTTGATCGGGGTGAGGCACCATAGGGGAAGGGCTCTTTAGGCTCAGTGTCCGTGCAGTCTTTGGACTTCCTTTGAAGGGTGCAATTAGCAGCGATGGCTGTTTTATGATGGGAGATAGCTTTCAGCAAACAACCTGCCCGCTCTCCAGTCACATCGGTACCTGAAGGTCAATAGTTACTTAGTCCAACTGCAGTGCCCCAAGTCCACTTCCTTGCTAATGCTTTTTTATTTCCATTTCAGTTACACTTGTAGGTGATCTCATTATCTTGTGTGCTCCCCGTATGGCAGGGATGTGCTGTACAAAGACTTCGAACAGCAAATTAGAACTGTGCTGAGTAGCACGGCCATGTTTGTTTAATCTGAAAGCTTTTTTGGGAAATGTCCAACACCAAATATTGGCCAGATCCAGTGAATCATTCCCATTACTCATGTTTGTTTTCTACAGCTAGTCCTAGGAACAACAACCCTCTGCATTGAGTGAGACAAATGACAACTGCAGGATGAACAATTTCCTTTAATGATTGCATCAGGCCCCTCTGTTAAGTTACTATTTTCTACAGAAACCACACGCACCAATGAAGCAACTAGATAATATAGTACTATACTAATAGCATCTTGCGGTAGAGAAATGCGCAGGGTATGGGACATCAGACAGAGAAATGCTGACAACAGGGCTATCAAATGCAAAGAAAGCCAAACGAAAAACTCAACATAGCTCTTGGATAATGGCAGATCTTGTATCGTTGTGGTTAAGGCCTTTAAATATTATTGTAACAGCAAAAATTAGTAATTAATTAATAATTGCATGTATACTGCAGAAAGCAACCTTCTATTTTTCCAGAAAACTACTTACAAATAGACTACTTAAGTTACCACCCACCTGCAGTTAGAAAAGCATGACCGTAGATTCTAACAATGCATTAGAGGCATTAAAAAACATTTCTAATGGTTTCTAATCTATATTTGAAAATTTAACAAGCCAGTGAGCATTTTAATTAAACTTTGTAATTAACATGGAAGTTGGAAGTGATGCAGTTCCATGGAAAAGTACTGGGCAGGGTGAGTAAAGATAGTCATTGTTAGAAAAAACCAAAACCAAGAACAGAATGCAGTAGGAGACAAAATGGAGAGAACAGAATGAAGAGAAGGAAGAACATAGTTAATTTTATTTCAATAGCCTCTAAATTGTCCATGGAATAAAAAGTCACGGGTTTGCATAACACAGGACATGGAAGTCTTATTGTTCTCCTAAAAGTCAGCTCATAAAATTCAGCCAATTAAATTTTTACTACAGAGTTACGACAGAACAAGGAAATAATTTGTATATTGCTTTATAGATTTGTGTTGAGTAATTGTAGGGGGAGATACAGTAATTGCTCTTGGTGTGCTCTACTTACAAGAAAAAACTGATCTGTGCAGGAGATGAAGTATTTTTAGAGACAGTCTGAGAACACACAAAATTGTTCAAAGAACTTTAACAATACTCATAATCTTTTTGAAGTGCAGAAGAATATTTTCTCACAGTATGTGAACACTCTCCCCATAAATCTTAAATCTATATTTAAAAAAAAAAAAAAGATCAGCTAACAAAGCAAAACATTCGATTACCTTTGCTATTATGCTTCAGCACAGGATAAGAGAAGCAACAACCTGTGACTGATGGCAGTCACACTGCTTAATGCAGTACTGGAAGACACCACTGAAAAGTAGTTAAGTACAAAAATTATGTAAGAATGACTGACACTTAATTTCCCTAATGTTGACAGGTACTTAGGTCATAGTATTTACAGGCCATACAAGTGATTTACTGAAGAACAAACTCATTTAATTCATGTATCAACTCACTGCATAGCACTTTTTTTTATTTTGTTTGATACAGTCCAGTAAAAATACGGAAATACAGGATAACTTACAGCAAATATTTTAAAGTATTTTTCTATTAAAATACTTAAAACTTGTATTCCTCAGCGCATAGTATTTCTGTGGTTATATCCTGTTGAATCATCTTGTAATGTCATTCCTTAAAATGAAAGCTAAGAATGTATTCTGAAGACTTGTAGTTCCTCTCACTCTGAAACATAAATGCTGCTGAGTCATCCTTACTTGATAAACAAATATTTACATTGCATGTGCACACAAATATGGGATAAAATAACATCTTAGCTTTTTTTTTTTTTTTCCTCAGCATCAATAAATCTGAAGAAAACATAAAGCTCCTGGAGCCAAGCTACCTTCAAATTCGGAAGACAGCTTTACTAACTTAAGTTTTGTCTTTCTGCAGCTGAGGAACCTAAAGCACTTCACTATTACTCACTTAAGGGGACTTTTTCCAATTAGAAGTTGTTTCACTTTTGCTTTCTTCCTCACAGAAAGTAGTATGTGTTCTGAACATCCATTGTAAAAGCAACTGTATAATGTATTATGAAACACATGCACAAACAGAAAATACCCATAAAAGACTGTTCTGCCACTGGATGCATATATTGCCTCATGAATTTACTGGGGGTCTGCCCACGACATTCCTTCCCCCGCCAACCCGTGAGAAAACACACAGGTGCTTAAAGAGGAACTGTCTCTTCATAGAGTCATTCCTAATTTTAATCTCTTTTTTCTCTTTGTTACAGCAGATGTCCCTAATAGCATGTATCTAGAAATGTTTAAAAAATACTGTTAACTGCACAGTACATTTGAGCTAGCATTTGAACTACCTTGCACAAAAAGAAGAAATTAACATTATGTAATTAGTTTTGCATAATGTAAGTTTCCTAATTCTAGTAACTTTTGCTGATTTTAAACATGAACAATATTTAAATACAACAGAAATTATCTCATTTCCAATTCTCTTTTAGCCATGCTTAATTCTTATGTTCTAATCCTGCAGTCTCAAATATACCCTTAAATAACCTACTGGACTCCTCAGTGGGTTAAGGTGAGCGCATGTGTAAGTTTTCGTATTAGCAACAGAACATTAGTTTTGACTTAAATTGTCATCACATCTAACGTAGAAAATAAATGCAAATATACTTTATGACCACGTGTTGTCATACAAAGACATCCTCTGGCTATGATGACTATTTGGTCTGTATACAGTACTGAAATACAGTACAGAGAGGGAGCAGACCAGGAATCCTAATTTAGAAGGGCTTTTGGGTAATCTCAATTAATGGAATTTACATGGAATGTTGTAAAATTTAAAATATATTTTATTAAAAAATATATAAAATTACAAAATTAATGCATTTTGAGAAAAAAATTCTACAAAAAGTGTGAAGGCTTTTTCCATCTGTAATTACCATCTGAATATTCAACACTTGACATCAAATGCCTACTGAAAAGGAATATTTGAGACAGATTTTTGGACTGTGTGGATGTTCTTTGCCAACTTCTAAGGCAACATGAAACTCCTCATCCAGAGTCCAAAAAATGTAGGGAGACCCTAAAAATGTAGCAGAAGCATTTCCGCACACTGATTTCAGTAGTCAAGTTTGTGCAGAAGTGATTCCACTAGATTCATAGGGTACCTTTTTGAGGCAACAGAAACTTGTCACTTCGTAAGCTTTTTGACATTTTCCAGCTCTTCTATAGGTTTCCATTTCTGATGGATTGTTAATAGCTGGAAGAAATTCAAAGGAAAATATGAAAGAAATTAGCAAAATCCCAGTGAGCATTTACTCCGCTCCCACCCCTCCCCATATTATACATCAACTTATCAGTGAAGGATTTCTAGTAGCTGTACATTTTCCTTTCCAAAGTAAGTAAAAATAGCAACTGATGACATATTTAATAATTTGCTGAACAAAATCACTTGAATATTAAATAATAATGCAAAAAAAATTATTTTTCTTTATCCTCGATGCTCTACTAAACTAAGATTTTTTTTCCTTCGGGGTACAGTACTCAAAAACATTCTTAGTGAATTTTGTAATTCAGGAACAAGGCAAGGGTAAACTGCGTTTGCTCTATACTCCAAATTTCCACTGTTATCAATAGAACTGAGTAAATGGATATTTGGGGCCGGGGGGGTGGGAGGAACACCAACCAGAACTACGCCATAAATTCAGGTTCAGACTTAGAATGTAATAGCTGAATCCCCATCGTTAAATAATACCAGGAAGATACTTTACATAAAATAACAAATTAAGCAGTTAGTTCCACTTTTAAATATATGTATGCCAGCTTTACACTTTTTCCTCAGTAATATTTTGCTACTTCTTACACATTTAAATAAAGTTATTCATTGTGCTGGAAATATATGCTATTTGTATTGACTATATTATTTGTACAAATTACCTTCTGAGGCTTGCTAGGATCGACGGTTTCCCATGGTTCTGGATTGCCACTCTTGTTAATGCTTTAAGAGAAGATAAAGCAAAACACGTACTATGTTTTAGGGTGTGATCTTGCATAGGTTCTT
Source organism: Burhinus oedicnemus (assembly GCA_008921705.1). Lineage (NCBI taxonomy): Eukaryota > Metazoa > Chordata > Aves > Charadriiformes > Burhinidae > Burhinus > Burhinus oedicnemus. The sequence continues at coordinate 474,602 of VFFE01006123.1, forward strand.
CTTATATGAGCAGTCTATCATCAGTTGAACTACTCATCTAAGTAAGTAGATCCCTGAAACACAAGTTTACAGGTTTGGGCATCTCTGTTTTAAATTCTGGGTAGGAATCGGTGATGGCTTGCTTTATCTGCAGCTTCCAAAGCACCAGACCAGCCAACATTGTTCAAGTACAATAATGTGTTATCGTAAGGGAAGCAAACTGAAAAATCAAAACTGAATAAAGACACAAAGTAAGGGGATTCTTACTCTGACAGATAAAATGTCTATTCCAATCACTTTAAAGTAAATATAAAAATTCCTAAATGCTTAAGGAGTATAGGACTTAGCTCCAATTACTAGCCAAGCCATTAAAATATTAACTTACTGTAAGTTCATATTATCAAATGCTGTTCTTTATATACAAGTCAGTAGCCTGGCTGCAACATATCTGCATGTTGTCTACCTATCCGATGATTTGAAATTCTTCACAAGAACATTTAAAACCTATTACACCTAAAGCAAAGAAAAATTATAATCTATTAAATCAAAAGTTAGGAAATAATTTGGACTATGCTCCAAAGCAATGAATTTCTTAAGTATTTACAACCTGCAGGTATCTTAGTCGTTACTAGAAGTCTGGAACATCCATATGGATTTTTTTTTTTTTTGGTGCAAAACCTGATGGGCAAATACCTCTGTTGAACAAAGAAGGTTAGGGTAAACTCCAAGCAGTAAGTATTTTGCTTACATCACATCGGATTTGCTGAACAGGGAGTAGACAGAAAAAGAGAGCGCCCCAACCGCTGCAAAGGACAGTACTCCAACCAGGGGAATGAGCTGAAAGACAGAAAATGGAGAAGAGAGTTGAACTGGTGTCCTGGCTACGGAGCCATGAATACAAGGAGCGAGAGTTACAAGGAATTTAGGTGTGATTACTTGTTAAGGTGTGTTACCTCTGTATTACTGTTCACACCGCCTCACCTTCAATGCACGAATCTCAACCTACACGCGCCCCTTGCTATCACAATTTCCTCCGTAAACTGCTCATTATTAAATGGCACCTGCTTGAGCCAGCCAGCATCCCCTCACCCAAAGGGCTTATTTATGGCAAAAACCACCTCTCTGGCAAACTTACTTCTTTTTTTGCTTTTAGAATCTGGAAGAAGCTCGAGTGCATCCTCGCTGCGGCTGTGGACCTGGAACAAACGGTTCCCCCGTTACCGCACCCCGGGCTAGGTCCGCCCCACACCGCCCCCGGCTGCGGGAGCCGGGCTCGGCCGCCGGCCCCGGGGGAGAGGGAGCGACGCCTCCGTTACCTGACAGAGCGAAGAAGGACCGTCAGCGCTGCCCAAGGGCACCAGCGCCGGCGGAGCCTCCTCGCCGCCTTATATGCGCCCAGCAACGCCCGCCAGCGCTGGCTGCGCCCCAAGTCAGGTAGGCGGGACGGGACAGGCAGGGAGGAGGGCGCCCCCCGGCGGGCAGGCGCGGGAGCGCTCCGCGGAGCCCCGGTCTCACAGGGGAGCTGCCCCGTGAAAGCGGAGGACGCGGCGCGCGCTCTGTCCGCAAGCCCTTGCCTCGCCGTTACTGCGTCACGCAAACCTTGCTTCTCCATTTCTCCTTTGTCTTCTTGGTTGTCCCCTTTTCCGGGAGTTGCCTGAAGAGCAGCGTATCTAGGCAAACGCCCAGGCAAGGCCTTGGCCTGCCTCTTCTCAGAGCTCGGCAAGGTGCACAGTGACCGCAACAGGAGCCCCATTTCACTCTGTCCCCCTTTTGCTGCAACAAAAGCTTAACCCTGGCCCAGGCTCCCACCACCCCACTCTGTTACGCAGCTCCTATCACTTCCCAATAGCCCTGTCTGCAAAAAACTCCAGGCTGGAGGTGCGTGGTGCCAGCAAGCCCCTCCTGTAAATCCGTTTCTACCACTGGAAAGCAATAAGCAGAAGGGGACAGGACAGGGCACAGTTAGCTCTGTTGGTTCTTCTAGGGAACGAGTACAGAAGTTAAGCAGCAGGATGTTTCAAACAAAGGAGCTGACAGCATTTTGCTGTCCTAACAACTTTCAGGTCTGGCAATTCTAAAAGGAGCGCTCTCAAACACTGGAAAGCAAAACAGAGAGTTACCCTGAAGGTTTTCATACTTTCATCTCCAGCACTGCTGCTGAGAAACGTTTGGGTGTTTGCGAAACTCAGTGGCACTGGTCTAATTGTTGCCAGCAATAAAGCAGCACAATGGTCCTTCCTTAGGAAATGGTGATCAAAGCCACCAAGCTGTAGGACAGTCATTTATACCCGAACCCTCTCCCTAGTTTCAACAGCCTTTACTAGTCCCCTTTGCCCTCCCCAGTCGCTAACTGCCTTGGAACTTCCTTTTGTGATCCTTCTCACTGTAAACCGCACTGCAGTGACAGTCCCTAGTGTCCCCGTTATGAGAAAAAAATATTTGTTAATGGGTTTATAACTTAACAACTTCAATTGAAATAAGAAACTATCTTTGACAGTGGAATACTTCATTGACAAGCGTTTTCATGGGGAAAAGGAGAAAATAATTAAAAACTTCCTACCCTGGTAAGTTAAAATGCACACTTACAAATATGTAATAACAATTTCCTTTGATATATCTCTGCATTTTAGAAGACAAAGAATGGTTGCGTGGGGAAAAGAACTCTGCAGAAACTGTGCTAAAGCAAACTCCCCTCTCTAAAGAAGAAATTATTATAGTTTGAATTGTTTCATTACAGACTTAGTATTGCTTACTCAATCCAAATGTTTGTAGAGTAAGCAGTAACTGATCTAAAGTTATTCCAAAAAACTCAGACTCCCAAACTTAACAATAAGGTATTAAGCACTGACCACCTTTTCACTGCCACTGTCTTTTGGAATCTGCTTGTTAAGAAAGCGAGCCTGTAGATACACACAAATAAAACACCTTGCATTTTACATAGTATGGGACTTGCTTCCTTCTACTTAACATTCTGAAAGCTTTTCTATTTTTTAAATATTCACTGTTCTCTGGAGACTTCACAACACATTTTAAATTAAATATTCTTATTATACCAGTGTTTGTACTGAAAACTAGGAAGTCTACAGTGATACTAAGCTGTTCCACTATCCAAGTATCTCAATTATTTGTTTCATGAGATGGAGGAAACCTAGCCAAAACAAACAAGACTTGAATTTATTCTCCATTATTGAAATCACAGATTTTTCATAAGTGAAGTTTTACTGTATTTCATATACACTGAAAACTACAGTAAGCACAGTATTAAAAAGCAGGAAAGATGTAAGCCATTGCAAAGTGTTTGTAATATATTTAAAAATACCTATGCCACATCACTCCTTTTTGATTCAAGAGGCTAATTCTTGTTTATAAAATTTTGCATAAAATTCCAAATCTTTTACAGTTAAGGATGGTTTTACAGTCCTCAATGATTTTACAAAATGCTCGTGTTTTACAGCAGTTGCTTCAAGTCCATTCTCTTGCAATGCCAACAAAGCAGCCTTTAAAGGAAAAAAAAAAAGAAACAACTTGAAGTGCTTATGTTTTAAGATGCAAAGAAGTTATTTTAAGTATTCTAAAATATTTTACATGAAACCAAATTTTACATAAAGCATCTGAAAACAGCATTGTGTAAGTTATGGTTATTTAACAATAGATAAACATCAAATATACTGTAACTTCTTCATTTGCTTTTTTGTCTTGATTAGACAATATACCCTTGATCATATATTTTTGGATTTTCTTCCTAGTCTTCTCTCTTTTTATGTAACTTATCTCAAATACCTACAGATTTCTTTTTTTTTTTTTTCTTTTTTCTTTCTAGCCTTGACAGTACATGCTAGTTTCAGCTAAAAATGCTGCAGTTGCTTGCAGTACACCGAATGCAATTCATCTAGATGTGAGCTTGGATAAGGAAGGCCCATGTGAAACAAAGGGTAGTACAGTTCCTTAACTTCTAGTAAATTATTACAAAAAGCCTTTATTCTTATGTGGCTTTTTATTTGAAAAATCAACCCTTGGTCAGTTCTTCTGTTTTACTCGTTCGCTTTATATTTTCATTCTAAGCTGTGAAAGAATGTGTACTACAGATGGCTCGGTAACATCTGTGATTTAGCTTTTTTTCATTGAAAGGTTTCATTTACAGTTTATTTCACAGATTAACCATGAATATTTCTTACCTCCTTGCACAGATTTTCAATATCAGCTCCAGAGAAGAAGTCTGTTAGGACTGCCACATCTTGTAATGACACATCAGTATCTAATGGAATTTTTTCTGTGCAGATTTTCAAAATGGAAAGCCTTCCCTGTAAGTTGGTGCATATTATACAAGAAAACAAAACCAAACCAACCAATAATTAATCCCTCTCCAAAGCAGTACAAAATCTGAAATTAGAACTAAGGAAAATCCAGAATAGTACCAAACCCAAAACTACGTGGTTTTGGTAGAAGAGTGAATAAAATGCTATTAATGGAGACAACAATAAGAGTAAGTATTATCTCATATACTAAAGCCTGTTATTCACAGTTACTCATTACTTCATGAAAACACAGTATTTTAGACTGAAGAGTCCATATTTGGCCTGCTATGGGTCAACTTTTTTTTTGGGGGGGGGAAGCTCAGGACAAGTAGCTACACTACCCTTGGGAACAAGGCACAAGAATGACTTGAGGCAAGGGCAGTCAGCTTGTTATGGTATTTCCTAAACTTCAGCTTGCTTTTGTAAATACAGAATTATTCCAGATTTTTCTGTTTTCTCTATGTAATAGTATAGCTACGTACACCAGTTAAAATATTACTGGTGTTTAAATTACACATCTAATCATTCCTTTTTAAACCTCTTCATTGTACCCTGAGTTTGGTGACTGATCATCAGTGAATCATGCATCAATTGTCAAATATATTATAGGAATATGTCCCCTTTGCTCTTAAAGTAAAGTATGCTGGCAATTAATACCTCTCCATTTAAAGCCACGTATGGATTTGTAATACCTCACCTTCAGATCTGGAGGTGGAATACAGATCATCTTGTCTAGCCTTCCAGGACGCAATAAGGCATCATCCAACATATCTGGTCTATTTGTTGCAGCAACTACCACGAAATCTTTGTTCAAAGTTTCCTGAAACTCTAGCTGAGTAAGAGATGATATAAACAAATTAGTGCAACGTGGTTTAGCTATTATCTGAAGACATTAATTAACTACTAATGAGAAAAGGGGAAGGGCGAAAAGATGATTTATCTTTACATATAGTTATTTTCCTTTCAATATCAATATTTTGTTTTTCTTGAGGTAAAAAAATGCTTTGTTGCAGGCCAGATTAGATGACAAGGAAGAAATATAGTTAGTATCTGCCTTGATGATAAATACAGATTTTTCTTTGGCCAGATTTTAACAAAGACCTGTTACATGCAAAAATTCAGTATCCTACAATTCTGAAACTATTTACTGCAGTGCTCCCCCAGAGAGTATGATAATATGAAGACAGAAATTTAAATACAGAAAAGCTTAATATTAAATGTTGTAAACAATTCACTAACAAGTCCAGCTGCAAACTTTTTGTTTAAATAACTGATCATAACTGTACTGGTTTTGTATAAAATATGTATGTATGTATGAGAAATGTATGTATGAGAAAGCACTACAAATGAAGTAGGGGAAATGCTTACAAGAAGTTAAATTCAGGAAGGAACCTGTGTGACATTTAAAACAGCACAATTAGTCTAAAAAATTACCTTAATGTCAAGCAAGAGGATTTTTGTGACAGAAGATAGGCACCAACTAGTAATGCTCATTATTAGCCTGTGTGGGTATTTTGTTCTAACAAACTAAGTCTCATTGAAGAACAGTGTATGTAAAAACAGTTAGCCTATATATGATATTTTCTAAAACCTAGAAATTATGACAGAGTAGAAAAGCATTTTGCATATTTTTAAGTTTGAGGATTTTGAGTTTAAAAAGTGGGAATGCCAACAACTAAATTTTTTTTTTTTTTTAAAAACTGGACAGCATTTATCATCATTCTTATATAGAAGAGGGAACATAAATACCTTTCTTTCCTCATCATTTTCTTCTTGACATTGACCCTCAGGCTGTAGTTTGCTTCCTCTTCTTTCTGTGACTTTCAGCCCAACACCATCCAACTCATTGAGCAGAACAGAAAGAACCCGCTCTGAGACACCATGGCCAGTTTTGCAGTGTGATCGAGATCCCAAGATAGAATCAATCTCATCTAGGAATATTATTGCTGGAGTATTTGCTCTTGCTTGGCGAAAAACCTATTTTGAAAAATTAATAAAGTAAAACGTTAATACATACATTCTATCAGGTAAGGTGAAAACACCTATTTACATATACTCCATATTTTACTTAACTTTAAAGATACATTCATAAAGATTCACAAGAGCTGTTCTGGCTTATGTTTACTACAGGCAACTTCTGATTCTTATTTCAATTCTTAAATGAACTGAAAACAAAATGGTAGAAATACTTTCAAAGTTTAAAACTGGTATAATTTTAGGGCTAGATTCTCAGTTGATGTAAACGTGAATCTGTAAGCCATTTCTATTTAATAATCAGGTGACAGCTTTATCATCTTTTCATTAAGAAAATTTAGGCCTAACTAATACTTTACAAAAATCAAGCAAAAATAAACTATAGACCTTACACAAATTAAAAACTGTACCTGAGACAGTATCTTCTCGGAATCTCCAACATAAGGTGAGAAAAGGTCAGCACCACTTACAGAGAGAAAGGAACAGTGACAACTTGTGGCCACAGCCTTCACCAGTGTGGTTTTGGCACACCCTGATGGCCCATAGAGAAGAATACCCTTTGGATGAGACAGGCCCATCCTAGCAAATGCCTGAGGAAATTTCATAGGCCACTCAATACTCTGTCAATACAGAAAAAAGGGATGAAATTCTTAGTAATGAAACTAGAGTTCATAGGCAATCAGTAAAATTGCTGAGCACATGATTTTCTCTCCTTGGTACAAACATTAATTTGAAATCAGAGAATACTAATTTGGTCTTCCTTCATATAATGCCCCCCTTCTTAAAGTTTCCTCTCTGTCTCAAACAGAACAAAAGGCAATCCTTGAAAGATGATACACAAGAGCCATCTCTGGCTACAAATTCAGGAACGGAAAAATTATCTTGCTACAAGTTAAATGTTTTTCAGCTGCTAAAAAACATGCTTATTTTCCCATGATAATAAGCTTGGTGGTGGTATCTTGTGACTGGAAGATTTCTAACTTAGAAACACTGTAATAACTTAATGTAGCATAAAAAAATGTTTAAAATACAATTTATAATCAGGTAATTTACAAAAGAATTCATTTCCACAATGTAGCATATAGAATACCTCGGAGGAGACGGTTATTAAAAAATAGCTGTTTATCTAAATTTGTTTTATACGTTACCTGTTTTAACTTTAATTTCACATCTTCAAGACCACCAATTTCTTCCCAAGCGACAGGTTTACACTCTGTTAGTCCCACTGCACTTCGAAAAGAGGATGGCTGAATTTTTTTAAAAGCTTCCTGGAAATCTGCCATGTTAATCACTGTTTCAGTTGAATCCTGAAGAAATCCAGATAAAGCATATTAACAATATTTTTACGTAATAACTTATAATGCTGCACTAGTATGCAAAACACTTCATAAAAGGTCAAATGCAACTAATAAAGAAGCAAATTCCTACCCTAACAAGCTTAAGCACTGCAGACACAAAGATGTAACACAAAGCAGAATATGTCCTCTTTAATGGCAAGTTTTTACACAGGAAAAAACAATTTATCAGGTATTAGTATTTTAGAGAAAATTACTGTTTTCCCCTAAATTAGAGTTCCATTATGCAGTGATCTGCTAAATTGCACAGTTGCTAGTTTCAGGGTTACTCCACACCAAATCCCAGAATCTCCTGAATACAAATAAAATATTATACCACACATTTTCACTGCATACTGGAGAAAGTAAGGCCTTTTATCTCAAATAGGCTAGAAGATACCATTATTAAACTACAGATGCAGTAACAGAACTAAGATGTATTTACAAAGGCACATGCAGTTCTCAAGGTAAACAGGCCATCTACTTATTCATTATTTTCATTTGCCCATCTATTTCTTTCTGGGATACCAGGCCCAAATTATTTTGTTTATTATTTTCAATATTTGTAAGGTATCTGGAGGAGATGGACGTTCTAGAAATATGATGCTCTCTTTTTTCTACCTCTGAATGAAGACAGAGGGTTCTACCATTCTCTGTAGATGCTCCGACTCCAGAAATTTTGCAAATATGTCTTTAAATTTCTGCTCAGCCATTCCAGATAAAAAACCACAGCAAACATATTTTACAATTCTTGTAAAAGTCAGAATAGATAGAAAGAATATTAAGAAATAGATATTATAGATATGGAATTAGAGAATTGCTAAGAAGTTACATTTCTGCACACTGGGCAATTGTGTATCTTGTGTCTACAACGTTATATCCAGCCATACAACTCAAATGATAATAGTTATTATCACTAGCAGTTATATATTTATGTGTCAACCTAAACTTTAATTTGCAGTTATTATTAAGAAGTAGAATTCTAAATGGCTGATAGCTTCAAAAGAGACCCTTGGTGGACATTATAGTTTAGTTTGCCAAAAAAGACTAAAATCTGTGCTTTGCGCAATCCTATAAAGATAAGGAAAAAAAAAACTTTCAGCACAGCTTTTCACCCAGAAAAGAGAAAACAGTCTTTTCAGGTGAGAATTGAAAGGTCTAGCAAAATGGCATATTTATGTTTATAACACACGTGGTGTTTTTCAGTATTTTAATTTGTGAGCTCTTCAACTTGTTGAGCTTTTCAAGTAAACTGAGTATTAATGGGAAAAGGCTGGTACATATATTAATGACATTCTTCGTGACTAATTTGCAACCATACCAAAGAGCTGTGGAACACAGCCTGCATAGCAGCTTCTCTGCAGAGTGCTGTAAGGTCAGCTCCAACATACCCAGTTGTCATTTCTGCCAGTTTAACCAAATCAACGTCTGTACAAATCGGCATACTAGATGTAAGCAACTGTAGGATGGATCTTCTTTGTGTAAGTGTTGGTGTCCCAATAATAACCTAAACCAAATATAATAAAAATTTTAAGTAGATATTTTGCTATGTTCCTCTTATTTTATAGACCTAGGCCAGCAACTTTATCTCTGCTTTATACTGCTTACTGAAGATTTATACATACTTATACCGCAACTAAAGAATTTTACAAGAAACTTACTACCAGCACTATACAAATGACAACTATTTAAAATACTCTTCATTTACACTTACTTTCCAAGTGAACGGTGTTTGTATAAACAGTTGTTCATACAACACTGTCAGCTGGTGTCCATCAAGTCCTATTTTAAGGTAGTTTCAACATAAGATGTAACACTGAAATAATAGTTTCCTTGCATCACAAGGACGGAATTAGATTAATCCAAAAGAAAAAACCCCAATTAGATAAACATTCATACATTATTAAAACCCTGGTAAAATACCACCATAAAATATATCTCAATTATCTATAAATCCTGGAAAAAATTAAAATTGTAATTGTGAAAGCATAAGAGAACTAGACTAAACTGGATGAGCCAGGAGTGCATTTAGCCAGCAAAATTAAAAAATGTAAGTAAAAGCATTGTGCACTGCATAACTGCACATGTTCTTTCTTCTTTTGACCATTAGGCTAGCAGAAGTCTTCCAGAGTAGACCTAGCCCTTGTTACTGAAATCTGAATAAGAGTTTTTGACACAACAGGTTACTAGTTCTCTGTCACAATAAACTTTTAAGGACAGACGCATAAATCTTCCATCTGTGATTTAAATGAGAAAAATCTAAGTCTGTAATGCAAAGCATCTGTAAGCAAAAGAAAACCCTCAAGAACAGGTCCGTGTCTTTATGATAAAGAAGTGTAAAGACTCTCCTTGTCCGTTTTCAAGTATCTGGAACTCTCAGTTTCCCTGACTAAAACATGTTCCCCACCTTACTCAAGTTGCACCAAACACGTCTCAAGTCTGTAGGATCCCACTATGAAATGTGACTAGTAGACATTAAAAAAAAAAATTAAAAATTACTTTATTAACTGCTCCCTGCTGTACGTCAAAAAGGCAAAAAAAAAAAAAAAAAAAAAAAAAAAAAGAAAAAAGCATACAAATAACAGGGTTTGCTTACCTCTATGTCAAATCTGCCAGGTCTTCTCAGGGCAGGGTCTAATGCATCAGGCCTGTTTGTGGCTGCCATAACGACCATCTTACCCTCACTACCTACACCATCCAGTAGCGTTAGCAACTGAGCAACAATACGATCTTCAGGAGCATTGTTTGAACTTCCTCGCTTTGGGCATAAAGAGTCAACTTCATCAATAAAGAGAATGGTTGGGCCTTCATAGGACATTTCTCTGCCCTTTTCAAAGACTCTTCGCAAATTCTCTTCACTTTCTCCTGGTCTCGAACCATAGAGAGCTGGGCCACTGATGCAAAGCAGATACGCACCCACTTCTTTTGCTACTGCCTTTACCATAAGAGTTTTCCCAACACCTGGGGGCCCTATTAATAGCACCCCATTAGGGACAGAAAGCCCTAACTTCTTGAAAGTTCTTGGGAAGCGGAAAGGCAGACCAATCATTTCTTTCAAAGACTTTCCCACATCATCTAGACCTGCAATTGAAGCTTTTGCAGTGTTTTCTGATAAACGTCTGTACCATTCAAAAGTGACCACCTCCTTAATTTTTATGCTTGTTTGGGGGGTTATCAGTCCGGCTTCATCCGTCAAAGGGTCTACAGAGAGTATTTCAACACACACCACGGGATTTTCGAGATTTGGGGCAACAGTAACAACATAATGAAGCGAAACATAAACATTTCTTAGCAGTTCTCTGATGATCTCCTGCAAGACTGCTCTGGGAGTCGACTTCTTCACTGCAGAGCTCTTAAGGACCACTTTCACAGTCGCCTTTTTTAACTGGCGACAGGCCAGAAGCTTCAGCTGGCCGACACTCAGCGTGAGGCCCTTCAGGTCCCTTGCAGTAACACCTGCCGTTCTGCAGGTCAGGTCAACCTGCAGGTACCCGTCCGCCAAATCGTGCCTGGGCCAGGCCGTGCACAGACAGCAGCCGGTAGGCAGAGAGACCCTCAGCGGGGCGCCGATCCTGGCTCCCAGGAAGGCGAGGGCGGCAGGTCCTACCCTGCACCTCTGGGTGCCTTCATCTCCCGGGTCCAGGAGGAGCAGCTTTAAGTCTGCCGCCTCCATGGCGTTCCCTCCGCGAGAGAGGGCAACAACTCTCCTCCTCTGGGCGGCCCCGTCCAGCTCCTTACTCACCCCGCCTCGCCTCCCGCTCCGCCGGCGCCAGGCCCACCGCGGCCGACCGGCCCCCGCGCAACAGCGCTCCGCCACGCCTGACCACCGCGCATGCGCCACAGCGGAGCACGCGCACTGGGCGGGGA
>VFFE01006123.1:486070-626412 GCA_008921705.1 Burhinus oedicnemus
CGGTGGGGCGGGGCGGGGCACTGCCTGCTCTCGCGCAGGTCCCACAGGCAGCGCTGAGGGACATCGTTGCGCGAGGGCTGTTTGTGAGGTGAACGCTGTCTTCTAATGACGGGCTGCCCGGCTGCAGGCCCTTTCTCGGCTTCTTATACCCTCTTCCCACAGCGGAAATGTGTTGACACCTCCTGCCCCCCGTTGCCACTCGCCGCCTTCTCCACAGAGCTGGTCTTGGCGGGCCTCTCTCATTTCACCTCCCACTTGTTGGGTTAGCGCTTCTTAAACATTTTGCCCAAAGTTGGGCTTCCCGTGTCCCCTGGCATCAGGGTAGGACCTTTTTCACCAGCGGTTGGGGTTGAGCCAGCTGTAGGTGCTGGTTAAGAAAAACAAGTGGGGAGACACAAGGGAGTTGAGAAGCTGCCGGTACCAGTAATTAGGATACAGAGATTTATTCAGCAATTGGTAAACCTGTAGTAGTATGTTGCTCTGACATGTTCAGTCAGCGTTCCAGAAAAATTAGTTGTGTAACTTTTTGATTCACTGCCTTCTTAAATAATGCCATGAATTGTGCAGTACTTTTACAAAAGCCTTGGAAGGTTTACAAAAACCTTGACAGGAAGGAGACCTGTCAGCATCGTGGGATACAAGATAAAATCATGATCTGTGAAATTTAGTACGTGCATAATTTTATTCTTGCAAGTAGCTTCATTGTGAGTAAAGTCACTCGTACTGAATACATACAGACTTCATTTGAGACCACATACGTACAAGAATTGGGATCTCAAGCACACAACCCCAGTGAGATGTAATTACGTTCACAGAAAACACAGAGAGGGTGGCTACAGCACGACTACGGTCTGCCCAGCATGTATTTTGAAGGCCTCTGGAGGGGAAGCATAAGGAAATATTTTTGATGGTGTCCTACTTAATCACATTCCTTACTGAACCAAGGGCTGTACACAAATGTTTTGGCAAGACATATGAACAAAAGCAGGCAATGTTAACAGAGCCAGTTCAGCTAATTTTAAGTGCTGAGTAGGAACTCAGAAGAAAGGTGTAGGGCTGAGCAGCACGAAAACCAGCAAGCCTTCACTTTAAACCTAATTATGTGCAAAAGGGCCCATGTTCTATTTTATTTCGGTTCATGACTAAATTTTCTCCTTTCAGTGTTTATTTTCTGTTCCTTTTCTCCTGGATATTTACTTAATGTTTCTTTTCATAGCACGTTTTTGTACTGCATGTGTATGCAAATGCTTATATAGAATATGCACACTTACTAGGTATTTAGTGTGGAACAGACTACTGTCTGTCCAGAGAATGTACAGATGAAAGATTATAAGGAGCTTTCATTCCAAGAAGCAGAATGTAGTTTCAAGCCAATGTCTTATAAACACATTCTCTTGTTTTATTTCTTTCCCTCAAAGGTTGTCATAAACACGAGTGCCCTCGAGCACATACTCGATTAAACAAAAAACATACCCTGTTTAAAATGGCAGATTTGTGTTTCAGAGAGTTCCAAACTGTAAGTGGTAGACCCTCTGCTTGGTTTTAAGAAGCTGTGCTTAGGGAAGAAAAGTATGGAAAACTGCATATTTTAAATGAGCTCTGTGGTTTCTATTCCTATATAGTTGTTCTTTGTAACAGACTTATTGTAACATCTGGAAAGTCTGATTTCTTATGAGAAAGAAAACACCTGCAAATTTAATCTTGAGTGACAAAGAATTCCAAATAATAGTTGTTAGAATTATTGATTTGAGCTTCTGTTGGCTTTATTGAGGATGAATCTTTTTGCTGATTTTTTTAATGACATATGCATGGAAGAGGTGCTTTGCAGTCATCCATCTATTTTTCCAATTTAAAATTTTATTTGATACAGAAAAATGCACATGTAATTTTTAAGTGGTATGAAAATAAAATTTACCCCCAACTCAGTGAAACAATAATATCTAGTTCTGTATACCTTTTCTGTCAGTATTTCCTGTGTTATAGGACAACAGTGGAAAATATGCATATTTTTACATATCAGAAAAGTGGGAAACAATTTTGGAATATTGTTGAACATTTTATGTATAGAGCTAAAGTCTCTTTGAAGTCCTGGACTTGAATTATGCAACAAATGACCTACCAAATGTAGATACTGTCAATATGTGTAATTGTAGTAGGTGGAAAAGTTCTTGATCTCTGTATGCCTAATTACGTGCAAAATAAGTTGAGGAACATAGTATGTTTGAATTACACTTCTTTGCCACTAAATATGTGTCTATCTAGAAAAAATGTTAGGTGTCAGGTGTAAGACTTGGATTTAGTGCTTAGAAATGTCTTAGTTGACGGATGGAGAAAAGGCTTGATATAGGCATTCACGTGGGGTTTTGTTGGGGAAATGAAGGAAATAGAATCAGGATTGGCAAAGTTCAGGCCAGCTGGGCAACAAAAAGCAAGGGAGTTATGGACAAGAACACAGAGATTTTTTTTTCTTCTTGTTTTTCATGGTGTTCTTTTAAGAATTCTCCCAGAGTTACCATTTTCTCCCTGAGTTTTGATTAACATTGAGTTGTAGTTAAAAAAAACCCCGAACAAGTTAAGACCACTGGGAACTTGCAAACTCAAGAGTAGAGCTCTATGTTTGCCATTTGTTTGCTTTTTCTTTACATGTCTATAGTGGAATTATCTGTTGAAAGCATTTGTTATTATGGCCCATTGTTTCATAAGAAAATAACTTCCTAAAATTTTCACAGCTGAAGTTAAGTTTTATTGAATACCTACATTACCAATATTTGGTTGCAAGTGACTGTTTTCAGCACAGGGAAGGACAACCGATAAAGCTGATTTCCAATTTTAGTATTTTTTAAATTATTGACAGTGCAAGCGAGTCTACTCCTGAACAGATTTGCATAAATATAATTGGATAAGTAGCACAGCAATAGTCTCTTTTCCTTCCTGCCTTCTGTTTATCGTAATTCCATAATCAGTTTAGACAGTAAAAGAGAGGGTTCCACCCTTTATCAGCTTCATTATATAATTCCTGTCCTTCCTTTTGATAAGAAAAGCATCAGTATGGCAAAGGTAATGAGCTTGTTTGGTGTAGTACTATTTTTTTTTTTTTGGTGAGTTAGTTAACTGGCACTAAATCTTGATTTTGTGCGTTGCAGTGCCATGAAAATGCTTGTGTCAGTGCAAAGAATGGCTTGAAATGGGCAGCTGGAAGAGGATGGAAGGCTGTGACCTCTTTTGGTGGCAGTTCCAGCTTGTGTCATCACATTGATTTTGGAAATGCAGGTGATGGTTTAGGGCAAAAACAAGACAAAGCCTCCAGCCTGCTTGGCAGGTATCTACCAGTAATAATTTCTGAAATATGAATGGGAACACTTCTTGTTTCACAACAATATGAAACGGAAATGAAGTACTAATTAATGAAACACAGTAGTCTTACATGAGAATAGTGAATTTGACAGTGTTGATGCACACTGGTTATATTTTTGGGTTTATTCTAGTTATCTATATATTAATTTGCTACTAAGTGTAAAACATACATATAACAATAACACACTTGGTGTCCAACATAAAAACTATGATATTGTCGCTTAATGTGCGCATTTCAGTCAGCGAATTTTAGCTTAAACTTCTTCAATTTTTAACTGCAGTATATTGTTGTAATACTGAATATTTCACTTTAAGACACTGATAGTTCAGTTCTTTTTAGTATAATGAAGTGGAGCCCTAAAAACACTAAAATGACTCTTTGAAAGTACGCAGGATTGGCTTTTTTTGGAGCAAACTGTGGGATCAAGACCTTATTTATATATTTTAATAGAAAACATTGCTAAGTGACATTGCTGTGCTTTGGAATGTATACCTTTTAATAGCCATGCTCCTGAATCATTTACAGACCCCAAAATTAACAATTACAAAATGGCAATAAGGTATTCTGCCAAGAATCTAATTTAAACTGTCAAAAAATTAAAAATAATGTTTTAAACAGTTGTCTTACTGTTCACTAGATGGCAGCTGATCTTCAAGAATGGCTCTATGTCTCCTTTCAAATCTGTTAATTTGAAGGACATAGTCATCAGTTCTTGGAGAAATCAGATATTGTCCAGCATTGTCTTCACTTTATTTCTAATATGAAACTGAAAAACCAGCACAGTGAGTGTTCAGATAATTTTCAACTTCATTACTCTTTCAGCTTTTTCATGTTGGGTTTGTTACTGTTTATTTCTGGGAAAGACTGTTCTTTTATTCTTTGCTTTCATATTTAGTGGGCCAGATTAACTTCTTTTTAAGGGGAATGTACAATACTCTAATAATATTCTAAAAAGAAAGAATAATATTCCTATTTTCCTTTTGGATATACCTGTTGGGTTTTGGCAGAATAAAATACTGTTCAAAATTCCCAATTATTATAACTCACAAAGTAAAAATAACTGTGTCTTGTCACAATAATTCCCTGCACACAAAGTAAAGAAGATATTAAGCTGATTATAGTTTCATTAAGTTTGACTATATAGAGTATCAGAACTGAAATTTTTATTTAAAACTGTCAAATTAACGGTGTCTTTAACAGTCTTTTTTAATAGTAAATGGATTTGAAAATGTGCTGGGGTAGTCTATTAATCAATAAAGATAGCTCAAAGTGGGTAGATGGCATGTATATACTTTAGGGCAGGATTTTTATATTTGTGGATGTTCTGTGACTAAGAATAGATGTTGTATTATACTTACGCTAGATATTGCACATTTCAAACACCAGACTCTGTTATAACAAAACTTCGTAGATAAATTGTAAAGACATGCTTGGAAAAGGAGTGGAAAGAGCTTTTGTATGTCTGCATGTCTTTATGGGAGGGCCACCCTCATTGTGTTTACTTAATTTTCTAGTGAACATCCAGTCTTGTATCTTTATATGGAAAAAGTTCACATTGCAGTTGGTAGGAATTTTGGATGTTCAAGACATGTGAGGGTAGGCCCTGCATTTCTCAGAGTGTGGGAAATCTCTGCCTGCTGCCCGAAAGCTATGGTGAAGTAGGTACCTTAGCTAACGTTCATGCTGCATCTCTGCTGGAAGTTACTGCCATCACTGCAGATGCATCAGAAAAGAACGTGTGTCTGCAACTGAAGTCTTCCAGGGGAAACTCAGTGGTCTTTGCTTAAGTTGTCAAGGAAATGATTTTATGCTAAGACACTACATATTCTTGGGAGTGACTTGAGGCCCAACTACACATTACATTCTCTTGACACTTCTTTGAGGTGGTAGCCTTTCCAAGAGGGAAAAAATGGACAGCAGCAGATAACTTAAGAGGACACATTCATCAATTTGTCAATATTTGTCTTTAGCACCTTTTGATTACTGCTTAGAGATGCTTGGTTATCTGTTTCAGCATAATATATAATCCAGTCGTTGACTAGATCTTATTTTGGGTGTGGAACAGTGAGATCCTTGTGTGGTATTCAGTACAGGAATGAGAGCAGACTGTGGAGAAGTGCAGAAGGACCATAGAAGACTGAGGGACTTGGCAGTAAAATGGCAGGGAAAATCAGTATACATAAATGTGAACTGATGCACAAAAGGAGGAGTGATCAGAGGGAAGGGTCACTTCTATAGCATTAGGATAGATGATGCCATGAAGATGTCAGCTCACTGCTTGATGTGCAAAAAGCAAATCAAATGTTAGCATTAACTGAAAAAGCAATAGAGAACAGAACAAAAACCATCTCAATCCCACTGTTTAAGCTTGTGGTTCACCTGTACATCAGATATTGTGTGTACTTTTGATCTCCTCTCCCCAAAAATCTGTATTAGAACTGGGAAAGGTTCAGACAAGGCAACAAGAATGATCAAAGGTATGGAATAGCTTCAGTGCAAGGAATGAGTAAAAGTAGGCTGTGTCTCTCAACACAGAAAGAAAACTTTGAGGTGGCTATGGAAGAGATTTGCAAAATTGTAATTTGGATAGGAAATGCCTGTTTTAAGGGTTTCTTCCAATGCCAGAACAGCTGATGCTACTCAGACCGGGGTTCAAAACAAAGAAAAAGAGGTAATCCATCACACGGTGGGTAGTAGATCTGTAGAACTTCACTGAAGGATGCTGTGGATGCAAAATTGTGTGTAGGTCCAAGGGGAGACTGGACAAGTACTTAGAAAAAGATGCTGTTTGTGAGAGTTCTCAGGATTGAGGACATCTGCGTGAGAAAAGAGCTCAGAGGATTGCCGAAGAGCCACACTCCTGTTGGTGTCAGAAACTTCTGCAAGCTGAAATCACTGGAAACTGGGAGTGTATGAGAGAGGAAATGTCATGCATGCTTGTTCTGACTATCTATTTCTGACCACTCACTTTTTTTCTTTTAAAAGACACATTCTTAAAGCATCACATGGTTGTTTTTTTAGACTATGCAAAGAATTCTGTAAAAATAATTGGTTTCAGGCATACAAAATGTGAGGTACATGTTTTGTATTCACATTTTCCCTCTTAGAAAATCCCACATAGCGGTTATACATATTAGTGTATTGTTTCTATAGAATTGTCTTGCAGCTTTCTAGGAATTTTCCCAGTGCTTTCTAGGAATCTTCCCAAATGCTTTCAAGGAATTCCCGCAGTGGTTTCTAGGAATTTCCCTTGTGCTTTTAAAGTATTTGCAAAAATTTTCCTTAGGCTTAATAGGAATTTTCCTGATGCTTTCTGGTAGTTTTCCTTACTTGCTTTGTAGGGATTTCTGCCAGTGCTTTCTAGGAATGTTCTATTTTCTCTTCTGCTTTCTAGGGATTTCCTGAGTGCATCCTAGGAATTTTCCTGGTGAAACAGCATGTTCCCTATGCTTTCTAGGAATTTTCCAGGTGCATCCAGGAATCCCCTCTGTGCTTTCTAGGAATTCCCTCTATGTTTTCTAGAAAGTCTTTCTAGAAGAAGAATTTCTAGGAATTTTCTCTGTGCTTTGTAGGAACATTCCTACATTCCAGGAGTCTATCCAGAACCATTTAAGGATTCTCCCCATGGAATTCATCTCAAGGAATCCTTGCCACGCCTGCCCTGAAGACCAGCAGGAGCAAAACTTAAAGTACTTGGGTATGAAACTAGTTGTTCAGTAGATATTTTTTCCCACCCAGAACTTCCCTTGAAAAATACCTAACACTTTTTTTTAGACTCCCCTTCCTCCATGCCACAGCTACACATTGTACTTTTTTCTCTCTCTTCTTTCCTCTGGTTCAGATAGATCTTCTTTTTTTCCTTCTTTGCGTTTTATGATAGGTCATATTGCTTTCTTCAGAACAACTATTCACGCATTCACAGAGTATTCATATCAGACTCTCATTTAGAGCAGGATTGTATATGTCATTGAGCCTTAACTTGAAATCTTCAGATAAGATTGTGTAATTTACAATTTTTATTGATAGATCAGTAAAAGACATTGATCTTCAGACAAATGTTTGTAATATAGTGATAGCACAAAGACTAAGTACTGAATCAGAAGGTAATTAAAGTAATTAAGAATGAGTTGTACGTGAAAAACATGTATTACCCTAGCTAGCATCACCTGCACTCAGGTTGTCCTTTTTTTCAGGTACTTGCTTTGCTCAGAGTGCTCTGACAGGCCTTAATTACCTTGGCCAGTCTCACCTGGGGTCTCCACCGCCACCTCTGCCTGTGAGCCCAGGAGCTCTATTTAAGCCCAGGCCTGGGCCTTTGCCCTGTGATAGCCATGTTGTGTAGGTGTGCTTATCTTTAGAGTAAGCTGTGGTGTGGCTGTGGACCTTGTTTGGGGCTGATTTCCTGGCTTGCCTGTGGACCTGTCTTGTTGCCACAGGTTTTTCTGATGGCCTGGCTCCTGGCTATTGTTCCTGGGCTCATGTTGCTTGGGTACAGTGGGTTTGGGCTTAGGCTTGTGAGGCTGTGCCTTGCCAGCCTTATTATCTGGTTTGGCTACTGGTTTCCTCTCCCTTACAGAGCTGCTGCTCCTTGCTGTTCTCTGGCAAGACCTTTTTCACAGCATTGCTGACATATCAATAATATGTAGCAATGTGTACATTGGAATTACTCTTTATGAATATGGACTTTATTGTTTGGGAAATGCCTCAGTTACATGTAAGGTTTTATGTTTTACTTGCTTGTTATCCAAGTTCTCAATAAACAGCTGTCAGTTGGTACGCGTGTCTCTAACTACATTAGAGTTCCTGAGTAGATGCACCATACTATCATATCTTGTTACTTATTGTTGCAGTGTCCTGTTTGTATACCTTTATTCAGGCTTTTAAGAATCTGTTGTATTTGTACATACCATGAAAGCCAGATCGTAAGTGATTTTTCTGCTGCCTTTAGGTGGCTAAACTATATAAGATATGGTAATGCATAATGGTATATGTTGGTTTCTTTATTTTTTTTTTTGTGAACTCTGACTTGCTGTAAAACTGTCTGTGGTGCTGGCTAAGTCTTACTTAAACCACTTGAAACAAAGAATCACACGTTGTAGTTCTAGACTAGGACCCTAGACATGTGAGCCTTCTGGATGCTTTGTACTGTAGGTGTTTAATAGTAATTCTTACTCACTAGTCTAGTGCTTGCTGCTGGTCGTTGCTCACCTTGGGACAGCTGTTTTGTCTCTTATTCATTTGATATAGAAGAGTTTTTTTCCAAATTTTAAGTTGATTCTTTAAGTCTGTCTTGTGTTCTTATCAGATGCTGATACTTCAGAAGTAGAAATGTAAATAGCTCTTTATCTGAGGTTGATCCTCTTGAACAATAACCATGAGCAGCATGCCCTTAAAATGGGCTGAAAATCTGAAGAAAATTGCAAATTATGGGTTGCAATATTGACCATCAATAATGAGACTAAACAAAATTTAAAGAATATGAAAGCTTCTACAAATTATTGTCATTCTATCTTCTGTCAAAGATACTTATACAAAGACTTGCAATACAGTTATTAAAATGTATGTAATATTAAAAACTGTTCAGCAAAGAAAAACAATTGTAAAGAGGGACATGGTTGACACAATATAGAGAGAATATGAGCAAAAATTATCAAATACAAGTATGAATATGAATTAAACTTAATTTGGATTGCTAAAGGCTAGCCCCTGTAATTATTCTTTATCATCTTCCCCTTTTTGTTTTCTTTGCTTTTACATAAATAGCCTGTGAAACTTCTCATCTTTCACTCCCATAAGGAACAGGGATGTGAACCATAAGTTATCTTTTTTTAATTTTCTTTCAACTATCTGAAGAAGTACTTAATTAGTAAGCAACACTTTCATGATATGAGCTGTTTTGAGCTTATCAGATTTTCGTTGCTGAAGGAGAGGCAGACCTGTTCTCATCTGGGGTCTCCCACTGCTTTCTTTGGTCGGCCTTAATACTTGTATAACTCCTTTGTCACTTGATTCAACATGCTAAACTGACAGAGTTTTCCTTTAGTTTTTTCTTTTGTGTTTGTGATGCTAGTGATGAATTGGCTCACTGAAGAACAAGGTCAGTGCATGGGGGGAAACCTGAGAGGTGAGAAAAGCATAATTGCTCCTTTTGGTAGCAGTGAGCTGTTGAACTGGCTTTAGCTACTGACTGGACAGTACCTGAGAACCTGCATGGGTATCTCTTCTTCCCCTTTGTTTCATTCCTTCTCTTTTCCCTTCTAATAGCTCAAAATTTTGAGTGAGAAGAAGCAAGTGGAACTGACTGAAGCATGCTGAGTAGGTGAATAACAGCTCCATTTTGTGGCAACTTGTGAAGTTTATAAGGAACACATTAAAAAATCAACTTTCTTATAAAAGAATATTAAATTCAAAATTGCAGATCAGAAGATAAGGACAAATCTTGGGCTCCTCTGTTCCAGATGTTACTGCCCAATATTCTAGCTGTGTGTCTGTTTCCCTTTTCTCTTGTTCTAAAACTGTTCCAGGAACAGTTTTGTGAGAATCAGTGCTTTTCATGGAATACTTTCAGTTCAGTAAATGTATTTTTGTAGCAATGTCTGACCAGGTCTATAGATGGTTTATATGGAAGAAGTTTTTAGATTTGGGGTTTTATTTTGGACACTTGCCTAATTGGTGAATGTGTTTATTTAAACTGTAATGTTAATAGTGAGTCTTGTTACTGTATTTTCATTGCATACTTGGGAAAGGTAGCCTCTCCAATACTACTTATGTATTACTTTTGTAGTGCTTGTCAGAGAAACAGCTTTGGCCAGCAAGGGGGTGGTAGTTTCTGCTTGAAAGTAATTGGTTTAATTATATCATTGAATGGAATGCAGAGTATTTTATTCCATTTTTTAAATAAGGAAACAAACACACTCTAAACACTACTTGTGATTAAAGGCCATTATTACTATTTTTGGAGATGCACTGAAACTTGTGTGATTTCCCCTATGTACAGTGTCCTTACAAAGCATGTTAGTATTGCCATAGCAATCCTTTAGTGTTTTATTTATGCATTTATACAAATGTTTAGGAAAAGTACAGGAAACAAAGCATTAATATAATCATTCCTCTCTTGGAAGGGAGTGTTATTGTGCAGACTTAAGGGACATAATCGTAAGTTACATCTAGATCATCATTTTGGTTAAGACCTGGATGGAACTATTCTTTACAAATGAGCCAATTCTCTTTTTGAACCACTTTATTATACTTTTGGCTTCTACAAGTTCTGGTTCTTGGGCAAGTTTTGTGCTCATGTGTGTAACTGTTTTTTACTTTTTGAATTTGGCTGCATGTGAAGTTCTACAAAAATGTTTCCACTACTCTTTAAAGTTATCTGTTGCCAAATAATTAATTTCTAATAAATTTTAGTAAGGCTAAAACATCAATTTAAAAATATTAAAATAATGATCACATGTCCAAACACCATAGGTCAGTTTAATTTATAGTTCCTAATGTCTAAAGTGCTTTTAAGAATGTATTTCATGGTCTGAAATTCTGAAACAGAAAAATGGTGCTATATTCCATTACTTAGTAAACTTTCTAAGGGCTTTGTTTTTCACTTATGGAGGTAGTCAGGGTCTGCTTCTGTGAGAACTAACTTAATGCAATAATACCTTTTAGAGAAGAAATTTTTAAGTAAGTTCTTTCCCATGAATGATTTCTGTATAGGGTGAACAAACGCTGTGTCTCCAATTTCAATTACTGGATGGTAAACAGCTAATCTTATTGCTGATATATTTGCATTAAAAATGGATAAGCTGTGGTGTGGTTTTTTTTATAAAACAAGATGCTCTCTGAAAAGGCAAATGCAGATTCTGTTTGGTTTAAGGATTAATGTATTGCAGAAATGTACTGCTGGAAAAATTTATTCTGTCATTGCCTGGAAATTCAGTTATGAATTAATTCCTTCGTTCTTGTTTTGGTGGTTAATATAGGAACATATTAAAACATCTGTTAGAACAGTTCTAAACTGAATAAGATTAAACAGAACTTTCTTCATATGCTTTCCACTTTTTTCTTGCAAAAGGGGGACAAGATTTCTAGGAGAGGTAATACTATGACTTTGTTGTATAAATGTTTATTTTTGTATTAAGTATACTTGGTTACAAGCATAGTTGATTAAAGGTAGTTACACTAATTCACAGCTTGCAGTAGCCTATTATTGATAGAGTTGAAAATGAGAATTTATTAAGATGGCATTGCTGCCATGTATACTTATAATGGAAATGAGGCTATGGTTGCTTGCTGGAGGAAGAGAATTAAGCATGTTGTTTAGAAAGAAATACAAAACAAAAAAACCTCAAGCAGCCTAATTGTGGGAGGTATACGAGCACCTTCAACTTCCGGTGACAGCTGAGGTCTTGGCATTACCTAAGAGATGCTGATTATGTTGAAAAAAATCTGACTTCAACTTAGTACCAGTAATTTGATACAGATATACCACATGCAGTGGTAAATCTTGAATTCTATTAGTTAAACTATTGTGTTCTGAACTGAGTACAATGTATTTGGTTTTTTCTGCTATACCAATTGTCTTTCAGACATCAAATACAGTACAGTATTAATAGAAGTCATCTGTGCTCCTTAAGAGGAAAAAATGACAGTCAAAGTAGACAGCAAAGAAGGTCAGGAATCTTGGAATAAGTTCCATGAGGGTTGTATAAAGTAGGAAAGTCAGTATGAAGGGAAAATCAGGAGTTCTTTGAACAAAACCCTGCAATTTTTCTGTCCTTACAGTGGTACATGTATTATTTATGGGACTGTGAGTGATTCTACAGATACTGGGTTGTTATATATCAGAATAACTGTGTATGTTTTATCCACATTTATGCACATCTCTTGTACTTTAGCTGAAGAGAAATTTTTGAAAGTCTTTGGAGAGACACTCAATCCAACTGCTGGGAGGAGCAATTGTCTTTGAGCAGTATAATAGTTTTACCCTCTGCCTTTGGGAGGAGTCTTATGCCTTCAGCATTCCTCTTTCCTAAAACAAAGATCTTGGAACATAGTCATGCCCAAATATCCACATTTTTTCCCTTGTCATCATCCCTTAAAATTAGATTAATTATTCTAGGCTTGTATGAATTTTCACTTCTGTGTCTGCATTTTTGCCTTTCTGTTTTCAAGCTGTGTTATTTTCACTTATTGCTGTTTTAAAATTCTTAATGCTTCTGCAATAAGTCACCTTTTCTACTTCCCACGCCTACCTTTGATTACTGAACTTACTGATGTGAGTCTGTTAAGACTTACAGAGGAAGTGGGAATGATTTCAACACTGCCAGAAGAGTTTCATACCTCAGAAAATATTACAATGCAAAATATTTCAGAGGATGCAATAATCTTTTAAAACGTATTGACTTTCAAATACTAGCAGTTAAATAATGTCATCCAAGTGCTGTAATGAACTGTAATGAAAGAAGACCACAGCAAGAATATTCAGTGGCTGACTTAGCTTCTGCTATGCCTGGCTACGGAAGTTGGGAGATCTGGGGGTTTTTTTGAACAAGATGAGGTTGAGGATTCACACAGAAATAATGACTAAGTCATATTTCCAGATTTCTGGGTGTGATGTGAAGTTCAGTAGACTGGACCTGAATGGAAAGTGGTTAAATTATTGCTCATGCTGCCCTATCTTTGTCTTTGTTTCCATTTGTGCTTTTATCCCTTGCATCCAGCTGTGTAGGTGGATGGATATATGCTGAAGTTTTCCTTGATGAGAAGTATTTGCTTTTTCACTTAAGTCAGATACCAAGTAGCGATAATTTGAATCTTTGCCGTTTGCTTTTCTTACTGAAGTTGGTGTAATCTGTGCTGGCTCTTTCCTTAGTGTTTCACATGGGCATGCATTATTGCTGTCCCATCACAAAATATACTTGCTGTAAAATCTTTAAGGCATGAATATTGACAAATGCTGAAACAATCAATCTGACTTAATTCAACTATTGTGAGCTATATGAAGTGATTCATTATAGTGATGATTCCCAGGTATTTGCTCTCTGAGATGTGGAGAGCCATTACTGTCCAAATAAAAGAAATCTTATCAAACTAAATTGATATTATATCAAACTAAATAATAACCCAAACCTCAGGATATTCTCTCTGTAGTTTTGATTTGATCCAAAACAGGAGATCACTTGAAAAAATTAAGCAATAGGTCTTGATGTCCAAAGCTAAAATTTGAATACTCTTATGAAGTCATAACATCATTGTCTTGTCTAATAGAATTCCTTCTATTGAAAAATAAATGAATATTCTCAATAGTTATGTTTTTTCTTGTTTTAGAAATCATTTGTATGGGCTCCAAGGTACTGAATCTCTGGCTGGGATATTATCTACAAAACAAGTTAAACTGAAAATTGAAAATCATGGTTTACAACTTTCCTACTGTTTAACATACCACTCTGGGGACATGATGAAGCATGTTCAAACAGTTACATAACTTCTAGTGATATTTCAGAAAACATTGATTTATGAAATGTTATGTTACTGTTTGTGCTGTTCGAACGGGCACTGCTGAAAAATGATGAACCAGGTAAGGTAAGTAATGTCTATATACTGCACTTCTAAAAATGGATTTAAAATGTCAGTCTGTTAATGAAAATCAGTGATGTTTGGTTTCTCAGGCTGTATAATACATTTGTCTTGAATGTTATTCTGTTTTGATGAAAGCATCTGTTGCATGCTGTAATCTGTTTCCTCCTTAATAATCGTTAAGCATGTGACAACAGAACTTTTTTCAAGCTGTCGTGGTTTGGCCTCAGCCGGCAACAGAGAACCACGCAGTTGCCTGCTCAACCCCCGAGGGCGGTGGGGAAAATCGGAAGAAAAAGGCAAAACTCGTGGGTTGAGATAAAAGGCAGTTTAACATAACAGCAAACGAACGAGGAGAACAACAACAACAACTGACGGAGGGATGCACACACAGGGTTACTGTACCGACGCTCACCGACCGGACCGCGCAGCCCCAGCCCGCTCCCGAACCGCGCCTTCCTCCCCCTCCCGGCCAGCTCCCTTTTATGGACTGGGCATGGCGTCACGTGGTATGGAATACCTGTGTCCCGGGCCAGAAAATTAACCCTATTCCCGCCGGAACCAGGACACAAGCATTGTTACATCTAGCAAAGGTCAGCTAGTATATACGAGCTTGGTTGCTTAGAAGCAGCCTAGTATCAGAATTGGTTTGGAAAAAGGATCAAACTGTACTTAAAGGGTGAACTCGCAGTACCAGGAGAAATAAAATTCAAAAATTTACAGCAATTTTTTTGTTAAAATTTCCCTGTGGAAACTGAGGGTGCTACACAAATGCTTGTCAATGACAAGACAGCTTAAACCCTGTTATGAAGAAAGTCCAGATGTACTGGTCTGTTTTTCAAAATGCAGCTATTAGCTAGACTTGTACATTACTTCTGGTTAGAATTGGTTGTTGCTTAGATGCACTTTTGTTTACTTACAAAGGACACAGTTATTTTTCTGAATGCAGAAGGGGTCTAACATTTGGAGATCGTGTTCATAGTGCCTACAATTAGTATATAAGGGACAGAGCTTTTGGATTTTCTTGAGGCTGCACAAAGAATTCTTACTACTTAGTGATATTCCTCAAGAAACCTGGTAAACCCTGTCTAATAGAAATCATTTGACTTCATGAGCAGCATAATCTTGCCTTGATTTTAGGGTAGGGACAGGTACTTAAGCATCTCTTATTGTAACCTTAACTGAAAGGTAGCAGTGGATGGGCCTCAGCCAAACCTAGTCCAGTCTAATCTAGGTTCAGCATAACCTTTAGTTACCTTCCATAGTGAGTTAATGTCACTGTGGTACTGTGAATAAAATGACACCTTTTCCTTTTAAAATGGCATTCTCTTTTCTGCATCCACAGTGCTCTAGTTCTGCCAGCTGCAGTTAGACAGTACAGTGTACAGCACATATTAAAAGAAAGCATCTTGTTTATTCACATTACGTTGCCTTAAGTTGTCTTCAGACTGTTCCTTTGAAACAATACCTATAGCATAAAATAGACTTTTCCAACTTAAAATAGTGGCATTACATATAATAAAACTATTATATCATCCGATGTAATGCTCTTGGTTATTATTGAATTTCTAGCTATTGCATCAGTAGAAGATGTAACCAAATACTTGTGTGCATAATTTAACAATGGTTGATACCCTTTAGAAGAGTATCAAGGTTGCCAGGCCCTCAATACTTGGTTATGTTGCTTAAAATCAGTTCCCTTTTCCTTTAGCTAGTGCTATGGAACTGAATTGAATTTCATAGCTACCAAATAATTGGAAACAGATGTTTAGATGTGTAAATCAACATCACTGGGTACAAAAAAGTATTTAAGGCATTGTGAATAACCTGAAATCTGTGTGTATATTTCTCTGGGCTTTGAACTTAGACACACTTCTAAGAATAAAGGAGTTACTGCCTGCATTAATAATGTAGAGACGTTGATGACTGTAAGGGATCAAGAATGCAATGACCCTGAATTTACATCAACTTCTAGGTGTTACCAAGGCCAGCCATGTTCTTCTGTAAGTACTGTAGCTGTGTCTTATTTTGAAAAATTGCTGCCAGGATCTCTTTTTTCCTAACAAAGGTGTGTTCTTTTTCTTTAACTTTTCCTGATGGAAGAATTACAAATTCATCCTGTCTATAATGAGATCAACTTAGTGCTATGATGCAGATGTCATAACTAGACTTTGATCTTAAGTTAATTAGCTTTTTCACTGAAGTAACTAAGCAACATTCTACTGATAGTGTCTGTTTTGAGATCTTGCCTTGTGCTTTAAAGGTGCTTTAGGGAGTTAGCTACCTAAGCCTTTACAGAAGATGATTTGATTCAGATATGTACCTTGTTATTTTGAAATTTCAACCTGAATAGGTATTCAAGTAGGAATAGAATTAGCAGAACTGAAATAGGGAAGGGCTAGAATTATTTGCAATAGAAATACCTTTTTCCTCAAAGGTTTAGACTTCCCTTTAATTTAGTGTGCAATGAACAATCCCAATGAGGTCACAAGCATAAGAATACTTTTCCAACTTCATATTACATGGACACACGCTTATAGCATTCATTGGCAGTGAAAATAATATGTACTACTTGTGCTTTGTTTAGCAACCCAACAAAAACAAAGATAGATAAGAGAAGGGGGACTGACTTTTGTGTTTCAACCTGTCAAGCTAACAGTATGATCTTAGGCGTGGTTTATTATATCACCCAAATTGCTGTTGCAACTTGAAAAGCGTCATGAATGTCAGTAGCCTGAAGGAAATGTTGTTTTTCCAGAATCTCTCCCAAAGGAGGTTCCTGTCAAGTATAGTTTTGATTGTAATTGAAAATGATTACAGTTTGTGAAAGATTAAAGTGCATAATTAAAAAGTAATAAAGCCACTTGTCAGATAGAATCTTACTAATGGTAAACAGCTGTTTGTTATTGTGCTGAACTATGGTCTCTGAAGCAACATCAGTGAAATAATTAACCTATTGAGGTTAGTGGGGCTGCATCCGGTCGCAGCAGATCTGATTGACTTCAAATGTCCTTGTATTTGATGGTTAGCAGAGTATGAATATATTCCTTTCTAGAGTGCAATTGGTTAAAACTTACAGTTCTTTATTTCATAAAGGTGTAGCATTAAAAGTAGAACTGTTAAAATTGTTGATGCATTAATAAAAACTTCTTACCCTTGCTATGCATCTCTCTTCTCTTGAATAAGACAGGTTCTTTAGTTAGGAAATTCTTGGCAGACTCTGCCTTTCAAAGAAACAAACTATGCAAAATCTAAATTAATCTCAAAGGAAACTTTAACTTTTTTCCCTTAGGGAATCCTACAAAATCAGAACTGAGATAAAAAACTTGCAAATTAAACTTAGCTTTCACATGAACCACAGTTTAGAGCTAGAGTGGTAGTCTGGTGAAGCAAGGTGGTATAATCGCACATGGCTGAGTACACTGTTAGTAAAGTAATTTTTAGTGAAAATGTCCAGAAAGAATCCTTAATGTATGTTAGTTCATGTAATTTGTGACTAGGCAGTTACACTCATGAGATACAAGTGGTGGTTCTCTCCCATAGATCAAAAAAATGGAAAGTGACTATTGATTGAATAGATCTGAAGATTAATTCTTTCTGAAGATTAATTCCTTCAGTCTGAATGTTCTAAGTAGGTCTGGTTCTTGAACACGTGCTTTCATAAGACAAGATTCTGTTCTTGTTTTTCCAGTCTTTTATGAAATGAAAGATCTCAGTAGAAACACTTTTCCATAAGACATGCAGTGTGTTTTTTACCCACTTACTGCTTTTTTCTTCTCTTATTTGGCTTTATTTTGTCAGCTTCTTTCAAAACTGTTAGAGGTTTTGCTATTCTTGCTATGATCTTCATTTTCACTTAAGAAAACTAGGGATCAGACCCTGCCATACCCCTTCAAAGTTCTAAATTCACTTCATTGAGCTCCAAAGCTAAATAAGCCGTAGTCACTTCCTACAACTTTAATTAAAGTAAGAGGCAGAGTAATAGCTTGCATGTAGATTGGAACCAGGCATTTGCTATATTACATTACCACACCTAGCAAGAGGTTGACAGTTAAGGTCCAAATTTGTAGAATTCTATTTGCTCTGTTGCTTATAGACAACTTCTTTTGCAGTAGAAGCAGCTGCTCAGTAGAGGATCAGTTATCTCTCAGAGAACTAATTTGAAAAATCCTACCAACTTCAGTGTTGGACAGAGCCCTGGCAGCCAATCTAGGAAAAATGCCTACTTTGCACAGTACAGAATGTAACCATTCAAAGCATATTTGCTTGAAGCTTGTGGAGTCCTACTGTGGAAGTGCCTGTGCAAAAATTACCATATGCATTTGTTTCTCAAATTAATGTCTGCTGATCAAATTATTTTTCACTTTAAGAATGTGTTTTTAACTAATATACATACACATGTTCTTAAAGAGGAGCTGAGGACCTGCTCCATTAGTCATGTGATATCATTTAGAATGACATTGAATAGAAGAGAGGGAATAAATAGCTAGCTGGTACAAACCTATTGTGAGAGTGCCTACCCAGAGTATATGCCTATGTCTTTATTAGATCCCAGGTTTGGTACAGAATGAGTGGATATATAGTCTCCCAGCTTCAGATTCCCCTATATCTCTTAATGATTAATTGAAAAATACATCTCTGCTAAATAAAATTAAACATATTTCAGAGTAATTTAGATACTTTTTTGCTGCTTTGTATTATGCATTGCATTATCTGAGGCCAATTTAAAACATCTTTACTAGCATCATTTTCAATAAAAATGAATTTACAAAGGAGATTAGAAAGCAATATTTAAAAATGCCAACTATACTTGACTTCTGGAAATAAATGTCTCTGAAATGGGAGTACTCTAAAGTTTTAGAAGTCACAGTATATTTCACCCATATTCTGACTTTCGGCAGCTCTTTGGATAAGTTGCTCTTCATTCAGATTATTTCTCTTTTTTTATCCTTGTAAGGAAGCCTTTTCTCCTCTCATATGCTTTTCCCAAGGTTTTTTTGTGGGGCCAGTACCTCTGCACATTTGATCAAAATGTTTGTGCACCTTTACTGTTTCTTTTAGCCTTAGTGGTCAGCTGGAATGATGTTGCAGATAAGCAATTTAAATTTCCAGTAAGTGTTTTTTAATAACATACATGGATGAAGTTTAGCAATCGGTCAACATGCAAACCTTCCACTCTAATGAGGTATGCTTTAGCCTGTGCTAATAGTGGAATAAACAAGAACATCCAGTAGGGAGATCAGGTAGGTCCTGATGAAGAGTCTATAGTACTAGGGAAAGGTGTGGTGAAAACTATCATTGTGACAGTGACTATCTTCTGCTGCACTGGAGAACGTGCCAGAGGGGGCATGCTTGTCTGAGGACTCCTGTCGCTCCTCTTGGAAGCTGGCCCCAGGGGAGACTGCTTTGTTGTGTTATGCCACACCCTCACCTTCCCATCCTGTAACTTTATGGCCAATATATGGTGTCAGTTCAGGGACCGCAAATAAAACCTTATGCATGTAAACCTATCTCAACATGCTTTATGCATATCTCATGCAACAGATGTGGAATAGAAAAATGTTTTAAAGCTATGGAGTTTAACAAAGGAAAGTCATCCATGAGAAAATGCTTGACAAAATATCATAATTTAGCAGCTCAGAAACAGACATGTTCAAGGCTTCTGAATGAAGAATACATAGCATCCAGAGTATTACCCTTGGAGATGTGTGCTGGTGCCTCACCAGGAGTGTGTAACAATTTGTTCAGGGCTTCTGTGTCTCATTTCCTTTTCATAGTGATAGCTTGGGTGGTGTTTTTGTACCTTATAACAGATGCACATTTGCAAGAACTGGAGAAGTACAAATTTGAGATCAACTTTTTATTGTTTATTTTGTTTCTAATATGTACTGTAAAAGGACTTATGAATAACTTATTTATAGTTTTTCATTTTTATGGCTTAAACTTGAAAGGACATTTTTTTGAAAAAATATAATGAAATTACAGTAGTGAGGATAATGTGTAGTAGAATACTAAGATAAATCAAATGTACATTCTAAAAGGAAATGGAAAGAACTTTTATTTTCAGGTATCTCATCCTTTCTTCCAAATTAGAATTTATAGCTGTTGTAGGAGTTAAGCCAAAGTTATCTTGTAGAAATTTACACTGAATTTAAATGATCCACAAAGTGCCTTTTTGTATGGGCAAATGAAACTGTGCGGCTTGTGCTGCACTTTAGAATTCTTTCAACGTACATGCCTTCTCTGCACCTGCCTTGCAGTGACATCTACTGGGAAAAGCAGGAAGCCTTTATTGTAATTACAACAGTTTAGAATGAAAGAGAGCTAATCTCAAAGGCTGTAAGTATCCTTTTTCCAAGCATGTATATATTTCCCTATATTCAAATCTGGTGCTGATGATAAGATGTAGGTAATAGAAAGCATTCCAATAATAATTTTTTAAATGAAATCCAAATCAGAATTGCAGTTGTTTCTTAGCTACAGCTGTATATATTGTTGACATATTAAGGAATAATTACAAATTACCCATAATGCTAAACTTGTGACAATATTTTAAGTGGCATACTGATTTATATGCCAAAGAAATGCTTATTTCTTTTTTCTTCCAATTTTACAGGTAATGCATAACTCAATTTTTTTGGTAAAATGTATTTTGATGTTATTTTTCTTTCTGAACAAATTTTGATCTATGTGTTACATCTATATGACGGTTAATGCAGTAGCTTTAAATAAAGAGAAATATTTCTGTGTTGAGGATATATGGGGATTCAAAGGTAGTTTATAGATGACAACACACAGTGAGTCTTTCTGGTATGTGGTGGCACTCGTGCCAAGTTGACACTGAAAAGACTTGAAATGTAGGGCAAAATCTAAGTGATGCAGAGGAGAAATTGCATTTTCTTTTAGGAGAATTTCAGAAGTGAAACATGCCATGTTTGGCAGTCAAGCAGTGTGTGGAGATGGAGATGGGACAAGAAGTTAAGAGTGGTCCCTGCCCCTCAAGTAATGCGATGAAGTGGAAGTGGTATTATAAATATTTAAAAAGAATACTTTAAAGGGGGAAGCATTATGGAAGATAATAAAGTAAATATTTTAATAATGTTATAAAGTAACATTATAAAAATATTTTAAGCATGCATACTTTTATTCAAGGATGTTAAAGAGCTTTGCAGATATTTTTTCTATCAGCTGATGACAGCTAAGTAGTACATTTTATGTGTGATAACTGAGAACTGTAGGTTTGGATTATTCAGTAGCTCAGGGCAGCCATGTGCTAGTCACAAGATTTAGCTCCATTATTAGAGCTCCACTTGAATGGCTTGAAGGTTGCATTTGTCTCAAGCACCACAAATTGGCCATGCTTGCATTATGTGACCATAATGGTGCTTTCTGGACTACATATAAACAGATAACTCTAATTTGCTTCAATTTTTAAAAATGCTTGAAATATTTTTAACTATTGAGCTTGCTTTTTCCTCGTTTCCTCTTGAATGCCTCTGAAAACTAATCAAATGTGTAACAAAACACAGTAAGATGTAAGAAAAGTCAAGCACAAGATACTGGGGGAGAAGAAAAGAATTTTGTGTCCATTCTCCCATGTTTATGCAGAATTTGTGCTTTCTCTCCTGTGCAGGCACAGCTATTGTGTCCATGGTGAGAGACAAAGTAATTACTCTTTGCAGCAATACTAGGAAAGATTTGGGGTCTCAAAAGTGTAGTGTAGACAAACTCAACCTAGTTTTAATCCTGGACAAAATATGCAAAAGTAGCAGGTTGGCTGTGGTAGCATAGAGCTGAGTAGAGTGCATGAAACTAAACCCAGAAACAGTCCTCTGCTGTGCTCGTATCCTTACATGCAGCATAGGTGCACATGAATTTTATGAGAAATAAAATCTTGTCTCCAAAGCCATAACATGTTTTAAAAAGTTTATTGTTCATTATAGAAATTGAGCTACCAGAGCTACCTAAACTGAGCTCTGCTCTATCCAGTGCCTGCTACATAAGCATTATGCTGGCTCAGAGAACACGCTAATGCAACTTCCTTGACAGGAAACTAAAATAAGCTCCCTCTCTATTGCAACTGCAGTTGTAAGAGTGCTACATAGTCATTAATGTATTTATCTCTCATTTCATAGTCCACCATCACAGAGCTTAATGTGTCTAATGTGATTATTTCAGTGCAAACTTAAATACTGAAGTAAATCTATAATGTTGACTTCCCTTGGGACATCTGAATGTACGTAGTGGGGTGCCATGGGTAAGTGGAAGTAGCACTTTTTCATACAGGAGGCAGGAAAAATACACACATTGAAATACTAAAGTTGGCTATGTATCTAGTATCTGTGGAGAGGCTGTGTAAGTGTTGTTAAACTACAAATGACAAACATCAATTCACAGAAAGAGCATTCTTCTGAGCTGACAGCCACAAGGCTAGATTCTGAAAGAAATGCTGCAGCAGTGATCTGCGCACTGCTGTTGTCAAGTTTTCAGTTCAAGAAGTCACTAGTAAAATGCTATTATTCTAATAACTGTAAACAAACACTATTTTTAGAATTATGTCAAAGATGA
Organism: Burhinus oedicnemus; assembly: GCA_008921705.1. NCBI lineage: Eukaryota > Metazoa > Chordata > Aves > Charadriiformes > Burhinidae > Burhinus > Burhinus oedicnemus. The sequence continues at coordinate 508,566 of VFFE01006123.1, forward strand.
GTTTTCTGACACATCACATACAAAGTGTGAGGAGTTTGAGCCGTTGATTTTGAAGGGAGGCATTAAATGAAAAAGCAATAAATTAAAGGAAACTATTTTCTTTGTATGCTTTATTTAAAGGAAGACATCTTATTTGAAGATCTGGGTTGCTTTCCATTTCATTAATGTGTAGCAGTAATGTAGAAAGATAGACAGGGGAATGGGGGGGGGGGAACTTGTTTTAGCAAGTGGTTTCTCAAAAATAAGTTTTTACATGTACCAGCTTCAAAGAAAGTCATAAAAATGTAATGGTTATTGGATGGTGGACTGAGAATGGTTTTTTGTTGTTAATAAAATAAGAATTGACCATATCTCTGTTAGAAATGGAAAGAGCTTGCTGTAGCCCAAGAGTTCAAATCCTAGAATGCTGGACAAGGTTTTTCAAACTTACATGGAGCAGTATATTTATTCAAAAAATAGGCTTATAGACCGGATATTACAGGATTTAGCCCTTTAACCTGTAACTGGCTGCTTGATCATTGACAAGCCACTTCTGAGAAATGTCAAGAAGTTTTTAAGTAACAGTGGTAAACTGTACTTTGGAAAATATGTAAAATAGTTATATTTTCCGTAGAAAAATTAAGGTGTGTTCCAAATACTTTGTAACTTGAGGTCATAATTCAGAATATTATAAACATTGACAAAAGTATGGACAATTGACTTATACAGTTAACTAACGTTTTTTAGTTGGAAACTAGATGAAGGACTGCAAAAAAACTTATTAAGCCTAACTGGACATACATTAAAGTGGTGGAAGCTGCAGGAGTATTTCTGAGACTGGTGGCAGACTTACATACTTTGAACAATAGTTTGGAGTTGTTTCTATGTTAATTTAAATCAGATATGATTTTTAATGATCTGAAAAATGCTAAATAATTTTATAGAATACTTAATGTCATTAGGTTTACATTCAGAATGAACCTGCATCTCAAAGGATGGGATTTTATGTGCCAAGACAGTTCTTTAATGAAAGTGCTGTATTTTCCTTAAATGTTTTGCTGATGCTGGTGCTCACTTATCTTCATGTTTAATGTTGCAGTTTTGCCATAAAAGTGATAACCAGGTGAACAACTGACAATCTGAAGTGTTTTTTGGTGACAAGGAAGAAAACAATACTGCTGTCGATGACTTAATTTGTAACTATGAGTTTATATTACCAAAGTCTTATGACTGTGCATTTGCATTTTATACTGTTGAATTATACACTTGAAATGCCAAGTGATATTTTCTGTTTTACTTTTGAACAAGTTCAGAAAAAAATTGTGCTGAGAACCAGCTTGATATGATTACAATTCAAGATCTTTTAGTTTAGTCAGTTCTTTCCATATGATAGCACTACTCTTGAACAGAGTGGTTAAGGCAACACTCAATATTGTTGCGTACTGATGTGGTCCTGTGGAGCTACTGTGTTTTTCTGTGCTGTTTGTATTGCCCTACCTTATTCTCTTCTAAGAACTAAAACTATCCCAATTTTGTTCAGTATATACAGTAATGTAGCTGTTAGTGCTGAGCTTTCCAAGTTTAATGCTCCTTTTATATAATTTTATTACGCAATTAATGAGTTCCTACAAAAATGAGAATCACAAACACAGATGTGTGTGATACAATGCCCACCTTAGCAAGTGTGTAGTGGTAAAAACAAAGACACGAGACTGCATTTAGGGAGGCGTGAATTCTTATCTGGCTGTTTGTGTGGTGGTCCTTATCTAACAAAGCATTGGAAATGTGTATCTGTGGGAATTTTATAGGAAGGATGGCAAACTGGCCAATAATTAGTGCTGTAACCTGGAAGGTGTACAGCCTGGTGCAGTTTCCTGCTACAGATTTTTCACAATGTCTGAGCAACGTGGTAAGTGGATATTGATTGATATCATGTCAAAATAGGACAGATTGTTCTAAATAAAAGACTACATGGAGTTTTACACAAAGATAACGGGAATTGTGAATTGCAGCTAATTAATTTAGTTTGTTTCCAATTACTATATTGAAAATCCTTAAACTAAATCAAAACTAATGGTCTGAGATTTCTGGAATCCATATAGAATACATTTTTTGGTAAAATTCAATCATCGGGTTAATTTCCTTTTTTCTTTTTAAACGAAGCTATGTAGAAATGCAAGGAAATTCTTCTAGAAATGTGTAACTTTTACAGGATAAAACTTTGTTCCACTTAAAAATAATGAGCTGCTGCTAACCTCAAGAGTTTATATCTTTTCATATATAATACTATATAGAGAAAAGGAGCTATTATCCCAAGCTGTTTGTAGCCCCTTTTTATTTATGGGTCATTGTTAATCTTCTTGACTATGGCATTTCATATCATATGTAGAAATTTGTGTAGAGCTACTTAAACTTAGGTATTTCAGTGAGCTCTAAAAGCGGAACTCTTAGAAGCTATGCAGCAAATTTCTTGAAAGAGATCATATCAGCAGTCCTTTTTCAGCTATCCTTGAGTCTTAGTGACTTATGTGTGTAATAATGAGTGTTAGTGCTCTTTGGAAGATCTAGTAAATAAAAACCTTGGTACTAGCTGTCATATTTGTGTGTTTATATATACATTTTTCAATAGAAGAGATTAAAATTCACAGGACTACAGCCCTAATTATGCAGTGTTAAATTCATAAAGTCAGCTAAGTATTTAATTTTATTCCTTGAGTCAAATATAAAAAGAAAACAACACAGTCCATCTTAAGTGATATTTAAGAAGCCTGGGCTTAAACATGAACTGAAATGCCTGCTTTTGTCTTGCCATGTTTTAAGTGAAACAATGTATCCAACGAGAATTCAGAAGTCTTAAATGTGTTTTAGTGAGTAGTATTTGAAACTGCTTTTTAGATGACCCAGTTGCTGAAGCAGACTAAAAGTTGGCCTCTTAGTTACTTGATAGTATCTGTTGCATGGCCAAAGCAGATGGACTGCTTGATGCTCAGCATTTTTTCCCTGTCCTCTCTGATGTCTTGCCCTTAATCTTTCACCGCTTGTACACCACATGCACCAGACAAAGCATCTGTCAGTGCAGTTAGTCATAACCAGATAAGTGAGATCAAAATTCCTGATTTCTGGTATCTTCAGCTCTACTCTATTTGAAAAATTTTTGCTTATAAACAGATGCTAGCAGTTCTAATTCAAATCTTCTCTTAAAATGTCTTTGCATAGCACACCATATTAAAATCATGCTGCTGTTATTAGTGACACACGTAATTCACACACAGAGCAGTAATGAAAAGCAGTCCAGTCATTTTTAAATTTTGTATGCTGTCATAATTACAATGATAACCTTTGCATCATACAAGTGAAATTTGAATAAATAGGGTCCTTACTGGGAAGAATATTATAGACTATCTCCATTCTTGTACTTTTCTTTCTTTTTTTAGTGTTCCTCAAACATCTCTTCTAATAGATTTGACAAAACTGGCAACACATTCACTTTTTCATTAGCGACAGATTCTTTTGTTAAATAGCTTGAAAATTGAATAATACAGAGCTTAGATCCACTGTCCTTATATAGTAAATGATGTGGGTAGTTCTGAATCTTCAAAAGCAGTTCTACATTTGAGTATCTGTCCATATGTAACTATGCTGTAAGTGTGTCTGCCCAGACATTCAAGACAGAATCTTTCCTTTATAACTCTCTTCGTTCTCATTCAGTGCATGAAGACAGTGGTACTATCTTGTTTGCTTTCTACTGTCCAGTACAGACACATTTTTCCATTGTTCATTTTTTGAAAATATAGGTACTTTTCCTTTCATATTTTAGGCATGCAAACTCAGTAACATTATATAAATGTCTGAGTGATCTCCTGCATTTAATGGAGTTCGCTTTTCCCATTCTTGTTATGACTGAGGACCTATGTCTGATACCAGGGTGATTCTCCTTGGCTGAGACTTGCCTGATGATTTTTTCCTTCCAAACACAGAATTATGGTGTTAAGGAGCTGATGAGTCTCCAGTCAGTCTGTGATTTGTAAGATACTTGGGTGATCTCTGCAATGAGGTACCTTTCCAGTTGTGAAGACAGTTAAAATGCTGTAGTTTTTTGGGTTTTGTCTTAAGTCTAATATTTAACACAGTTGCTATGTAGACAAAACCAGAACTTTGTAATCGGATTTATTTCATGTCTTGTACAACAATAACAAAAATGATAGTACTACTTACAAAATTTAACTGTTGGAAAGCTGCGGGAGAGGCGAATGTGTTTGATAATGGAAAATGACTATGTAACAGAACGATGCTGCTAGTGGACTTCATACCCAGCAAATGTGATATAACGTAGGGACCTGAAACTTTCTGGAAATAAGCAACAGAGTCATTGCACAGACCAACTAGCTGTTCCTATTGAGAAGGTAAGACCTTAACTTCTACCCTAACCTTACTGGTTATCTGCAGTAGTTCACTTCAGCTGTTGAAGTGATTACATTTTGTTTTATGAAAAAAGGTTTGGTTTACATTGGTTTCCAACTTTTATTTTACCCATCAGGACATGAAAACCTCCTGTAATAGTGGATTTGATGCTCAGTAGTTTTTGAGATGACTCTGCTTATTCATTTGAGGGACTTCCTCTATGGTAAGGATGTTCTCAGTGACAGAACATCATCAGTTTCTTTGAATTTCTCCTTCTGAACGGCACACCATCATTGCTGATGGAAGGGTGCTAAATGGAGGTCTGCATCTCTTCCACTTTCAGTGTGAGTAAATTTTATTCTATCTGTATACATTGTTATTGGCAATGGGCATCTGTTTGATATGGATATAAACTTATGATCACACATGGCTTAATTTTGATTCTCAGCATCAGTTTGGTATCTCTGCCAGAATTATGGTAGATACGTGATAATCTGAGATTGAGGCTCCCTTTCTGGTCTGTCTTCCTACTCCTATGAGGAATGAGGTGGGTTACCATATCTGTATGTTTGAAAGCTGAACTGATGCTTGGCTGTTACAACGACCAGAGATTCTTACAGGAGCTCTTTCTGTTGTCCTGTCTCCCTGTATGCTTTCCCAGGGTTTGAATCGGTTTATACTTGGCAGTGTGTTTTTAGTGCCTTACTGGTGAAGGTGTCTATTCGATTCGGAAAGGTAGAACTAAAGCAGAATTTGCTTTACAGTGCTGGTTCTCCAGTCTCTCAGCAGACATCTTATGTAATGCCAAGAAGGTGACTGATCATGGATTTAGAGAAATTGTGCCTCAGTTTGCTGTTGTGGTTTGGGCCAGATTGGCCACTGGGGCAGACGACAGATGCTCTCCCCCACCTCTCCTCAAAGAGAGGAGGGATAGAGAGAAAGAAACTTATGAGTTTAGAAGGAATTAAACTACTTTAATGAAATATGTAAAACAATAACAATAAAAAATAATGAAATATATACAAAACCATATCAAGCACTCAGGATGACAATCATGTCACCAGCAGGCACTGGGGAAGTCCCAGACTGGACTCAGTGACAGAGGGGAACTGGATTCCAGATCTGGATTCAGGATTGGGATCAAAGGCAGGTGAACAGATGGTGTCCTCCTCGGATGGCAGCCTTTGAAGAAAACGATGCTGACCCTTTGATCCCTCAGCTTTTATACTGAGCATGAGGCAGATGGGATGGAATACCCTGTTGGTCAGTTTGGGGTCACCTGTCCTGTCCGCTCCTCCATGCAGGTGTGAACCCTCTACGCTATTCTGCTTCCAGACCTCCAACGGGGCAAATAACAAAGTGGGCTGGCCTTGGTTGTTATAGCAATAAATATAAGCAAGAGCCTCTCTGGATACCATTCCTTGGCATCAACTATAAACATTGGTCTTATCACTCTGAAAGCAAACAGTTTCTGCGAAATATGCTGCAAATTTCAGTGATTAGAAGAGGCCTAGCTAAAAAGTAAAATTACTGAACAAAATTGGTCCTGTTTTACCTCAAACCAGGACAACTAAAGTTCAAAATGATGATTTTTGACTTCACAGAAAGGGAATAGATTTATAATTCCTGATTTTTTTTCAGGATTCCTGTTTCTAGGTTATCTTTGGTTTTAAATCAAATATCTTAAAGAAATTTTATTTTTATAGTGGCCTAGAAACATTATCAGAACAAAATCCTTTCTTTGGAGAACGAAGATACTTTGTGAGGTTACTGAGTTCAGTTCACTTGGACATTAGATTTCACATGAAACATCTAGAATTAGTATGAGAGAATCCTGCCACTGCAGGACAGCGTTCAGACAATCAGATACCCTAAACACTGATGGTCTCAAGCTTTCGTTCAATGATTAGATCAAAATTTCTCATAAGACCATGAGATCCTCTGTGATCAGAGTGCAGTCAAGTAGATAAAGTGATGTCACTGACAATACCAAAGAAAATGTGTGTGCATTCTTTGCACCTGAAGAAGAGCTCGTGCACATTTTCATAACGCATCGTAATGGCAGAGATGCACAGAAATAGCTTTGTATTTGGAAAAGTGGTTCAGCAATTCTGTTCACATGAAAGACTCAATACCACCTAAAATAATTTTGACAATGTGGGGGTTATTTCTTGGATGTCAGTCACAGTCCATGTGTACAACCACTTAAAGAAAAGAATGAAACTTACTAGTTACAGGAATACTTCAAGATGTTGTACATACGTATGCTCCACTTTCATTGTCCTTCAGAGTCTTTCAGAATCTTTCTCAGATATTTTTGTTTCCAAATTTCGCTTTGGAGAGAGGCCTGAGGTGGTGCCTGGTTCACTTCACCCTAATATGCTCAACATGGGGAAAGAATTCACAGGAGTAACTGGGCATAGCATGTCTCTGAGAATCCCTGACTGGGGTAAGCAGTTCTCTTTTCATGGCCAAAGTTTTTTCTCTTGATAGAGTATGTTGCAGTTTTTTTGGTGTTCTTGGTTTGTATTCTGGTGTTTCTTTTTAATATGTGTGTAAAACCTCTGGGGAAATATTTACAAATGGAGTGCATAATTTAGTATAGAAGTAATGTTTACATGTTTTTTGGTGGACTTCATAATAGCCTAGAAAATTAAGCAAGAGAAGTATATTAACACAGTTGTCAGAACAACAGTATATTTTGCATAGTTTTTCATGAATACTATATAGAAAGGGCAGAGCTGGATCCTACAAAAAAGGTATCATGCCAAAAGTATATCTAGGAAAGGCAATGGAAAAATTTTACCATTTATGCATTCAAAATTTTGTACAGTAGTCTACTTGTGGAGGATTAATATAGTTCAGATACACAGATATAGTAGCAAATGCTTATTTTGACTAAGGAATTTTGCAATATTGGATGTCACTTGTGGTGCATATTGACAATGTCTGCATCATTGTCATACTTCAGGGATAAGAGGATGATCTCTATATTCCACAGCTAACTTCCTGCTGATTTATTTTCCCTGGTATTCTGCTCACAGTGGAATATACACTAGCTTAATACCTGCGGTTCTTTTCCATATGAACATCTTTCCCCAGCCTCACAACATACCCAATAAACAAATTCATTTTACAGGGTTATGAGTTTGAGTTCTTTTCAGTGTTCACAGTAGCTTCCTGTGGGTTTGCACAACTATCTTCGTACTGAGTGTATACGTTGAATGAAGGGTTATTCATATTGGTTTCCCCAAATGTTTGTTTTTTTTAAAAAACCCTTTGAATTAAACTACAAGTATTTAAAAAAAATTTAAATACCTTTAAGATTTTTTGTTATGGCTTTCAATTGTTTAAGAACCCTGAAATATAAAAGGCTTTGATTATATTGCAATTTGTGAATAGATTTGCTAGCATTTAAACTTTTTTTTTTGTTCTTGTTAAAATTACATTTTTCTTCTACCACAGCATAACTGAAAATTGTCACCCTTTATCATGTTTGTAATTGGATTAAAAGCTTTTGTTCAAAAAATAAGTATTATTGACAGTTTTGGGTACATTTCTGTAATCATCTCCCATAGCTCTTCTGATATGCTACGAGTGATTTTATCTTAGAGTTACTTTGTCTTAAAACACAAGTATTCAAAATGTGTAGCTCACACTTTTCTGACTATAAAAGTATGCTAAAAAAAGAAAGCTGAAGGTAATGCCCTCTTGATGATCTTAAAGCCAGAAACCTTGTAGAATACCTGTTAAGGGGCATCTAGCATTAAAGAGAAATGAGGAAAGGTGAGAGGATTCAATCTGGAATTAATTACTGAACTGGCAAAACTTAAATTGTGTTTTGAAGTATTTTATTCCACTGCTATTTTGTAATTCCTCTAGATTTTTTTTTATGTCTCAAAAAAGACTATTTGCAGACCTTTTGAGTGTTGTGCTCTTTGGCACTTAGTGCATAGAGAATAGGTTCTTTTGTACTAATATCAGATGCCAATACTTTCCTGACTTGACCCATTTTGAACTAAAAAGTCCAAGTTGTTCAGCCACCTTTCAGTATTCCTGTTCTACAAAAAACATTAAATTCCTTGCTCTGGTATTACTAGGACCTGGATGCCTGTTAACACCAGTCCTGTTTTCACTGGCATTTATATAGTAAGGCATTGGTTTGGCATAAGTTTTTTTTTTTTTTTTGCATAGGTTAGAGTTTATTGCTTTTTTTCTATATGACTGTAGGGAAGATAGTGGTTTGGGGAAAGACAGAATCATTGTACAAATCTGCTTGGTACACAGGATGAAGTGTAGGGGGCAGATCTCCAGCTGAGGATCTGCTCATAGGAATCTTGATGATATACAGACAACTTTGCTGATACTTTTGGGTTCTCTTTGATCCAGATTCTTAGCTCATGAGACATCAACACTTATTTTTCATTTTCACATCAACTGTTATGTTTTCACTCCAACTCCCTGACAGCTTTAGACTGTCTGGTCATGCTATAGGAGAAATGAAAAGAACAGCTTTATCATGGGCAGAATATCACTGGTACTGTCTCCTACTGCTTTTCCTGTTTCTTTTGGATTGGAAGACCTATTTTAATGGTTTGTAGGAGGTTGATGGGCCCCAGATACCTTAGGGAATTAATAATAAACCACAGAAAATATAGCCTGTCTTGGAAACTTAGGAGAAAACTGTTTTGTCTTATGAAAGCAATGATTTCTCTTGTAAATTTGGATCCTGCTCTCTCTCTCTCTGTATTAGAGTAGGTTTGTTCAAAGCAATAGGAGCAATTGTATTTGTAATGTGAATGAAAATAGACCTATATAAAGTGCATGAATCCTTTTTCTTTTTTTACCAGAAAAGGAATAAAAGATCATTCTGTATCCTTTTAATTTTCTGACTGTTTAGGTACTGGAACATTATAAGCATTCACGAAGTTGTGTTTTGCTTATGCTACTTCTTAGTAGAATCTTGTCTGGTATTCCATAGTGTCATTTGGGCTATAAACAGATGAAAGATTTAAGAATTGGTCTGCTGCATATATTTAACATATATACGGTAGTTAAAAAGCTATAAAACTATTGGAGTGCCTCAGGTGTTTGCTATAGAACTTTCAAGTTTAATTTATTTGAACATACTCTGTAAGCCCTGTGGATGGGGAAGTGCTTATAGTCAGTTGTGATTCCATTCCATTTAGGGATGGAGCAGAATGACAATTAAGAATCTTTTGGATATAGTTACTGCCCCAGGATGATAACTACAAAACAGTCTAAGTATTATATGATGCCAAAGGTTATCAATAAGTTTGGCAAACTAATCAAGGAAATACTATCAGTTTTACTATGAACGAAAGTCTTTAATAATCAGAGGTCCCAGTGTTTAGGTAGATTTCTAAAGGCTTGTTTAGAATTCTTCTGTCTGTGTATGTCCAGCACATATCTGTATTTCTTAATGGTTTAAAGAAACATGGTTTAAAACAATACTTACTGAAAACCAGCTTGCTTAGAAAGAACATCTAGTGGCAGGAGGTGTAAAGAAGCTTTTGAAGCTTTGAAAGTCATACCAGATGAGGGAAACTAAACTTCAGATGCTGTGATGAGGAGTATCTGTACACAGCGCAGGCTAACTAGCCTGTGCAGGTCATTCTACTAATTTAACTTTACTGCTTCTAAATATGCGTCAGCACATTAGCAGTTAATTAAGATATCTCTGCTTGGCACTGTGTTGTTCCCTTACCAAAAAGTAATGGATGGTTTGTATTGAGCTATGAATGACTTACTCAAGAGCCTATTAATTTCCTGTGTGGGAAAAACAAAAGTATTTGATATTTCACATGTATGAATAGTGATTTTCTGTTTACTTAAGCTGCTGTGTCTGACTCTATTCTCAGTCAGCGTGGATGCTTTAGCGATGCAGTGCTTTCCAAGCAGTCTCTTCTGTGGAATTTTACATTATAAAGGGGAAAAAAAATGTTATGAAATGGGTTTCATAATAAACTTCATACTTGGACTTTTTTATGTCTAAGCCACGTATTTACAAACAATTTCCTTATTAACAGAAATTTAACATGTGAATACCTGCTTGGTGCCTACTTTGCAATTCTCTCCACATCCCTGCCAAAGTTGCTGAAAGGTTAGTTAGGTGACTTCTGACAAAAATGTGTGTAGAAGGGAAAGAACACAAAAATAGTGGTCCAGGCAACTGTTTATACTGCATATGCTCAAGGTCAGGCTTGCTCATTTCCAAATGAATAGTTACAGCTTCACTAAAAAGAAAAGACTTCAGTAATGACAGACACTTAGCTTTGTCAGCTAGAGAGACTGAAATATGGGAATTCCTACAAAATACTGTATAGAAGCCTGCTGTTAAACTTAATGCTGGGTTTTGATATGTTTTTTAATGTAAATTTATTTTTAAATTGATGCACAAATTAAATGAATGCTTCCTGTATAAAGCCACTGCAGTTAACATTTCTCAGTTCTTTGACTAAGATAAATGTGTGGGCACCCAAACACATGTACAGGAGCACATACTTTTTAAGGTGAACTTAAGGTATGTGGCATTGCTGCACAAAGTACTTGCACATATAAAAACATGTTTGTTTTATGGAAGTGAGTTTCACACTTTGAAATCTGTGGATTCAATGGGCATCATTTCCACAGCATGAGGGGAATTTACTTGCTTCTTGAGTAAGCATGATCATTGTTTGCCTCTTACAGGTTTGCCTTTTATAGTTATAACACTAAATTTGTGCGTGTAAAGGTTTTATGTTGGTTCATTCTACTGTTGTTAATTTAAAAGACCTTGAAAGAGAAAGCTTTTCTTCAGAGATGGAAAGTCACAGTAAAAAGTTTTAGCATTGTGTTTGTTTATGAAAGTGTCAGACTGGTTAACTACTACCTTAAAATTTTTTTCTAAATCTTCCTCAAGCTAGATTTTTCAGAAATCAAAAGCAAGGCTTTGTAAATCACAATGATCTGTTACTGTTTGCAAATCATATTCATGTGAAGCCAGTCACTATTTCTTTGCTTTAAGAGCTGTCTCTCCTGTTCCATACATAAGAAAATTTCAGTACCAAATATGGAAACATAACTTTGACTTATCGGACTCTGTTTCATAGGATGTCATAGATACCCGTTGTTAGCAAGTAGCTGGGGTTTTTAATAGTGCTTATTGTTTCCTTTTGAATGTTGCCTGTGGGTTTCATGGTGACTTATTACTTCCAGGGAAGGCAGTCCACAATTCAGTATGTCTTCATACTGATTAACTGGAATAGGATTGCTTAATTTCTGTATTGAGGACAACTTGGTAGCCAAGCTCTTGTTGGGATTAGTACTCTTTTATGGCTGATTTTGTACTTAACAGATGAACAGTAGATTGTCTAGGCAGTGTCACTTAGATATGAATGAACTACGATATATAGCATTCATTTGGGATATAAAACTGAAGACTGTGGATCTAAGATTCCATTTAGATTCCTAGTAAAGATTAAAACTTCCATCTTGATCAACTTCTCTTTTGACCTAAGCTTTGTTCTACAAATTATCTGGGGAAATAATACTGAAGATAATTATGTTTCCTACAACTGTTTTCTTTAAAGATTATCCAAATGCATTAGCGCACCTGTACAACTAAATAAAATTAAGTTAAATATGCTGCAACTAATATACATTTACCCACTTAAGATAAAGTACAGAAGACAATAGAAATGGAAAACTAGTGCATTCTGGCTCTAGATGAAAATGCTGCTATTGAACTCTTTCCAGAACAACATGTACTTGGATCGGTATTAAAGGGAAGTATTGTGCATGTCTAAGCCAAATGACCTAGTACATTGATAGTGCAGAGCATATTTCACAGTTACACAAATACCTAAACTGTTTTTTCAGTCCATAAAACAAGTAAATTAGAATTTAAGCGAAAAGCAAAGCAAACCTGTCTTCCTTAAGTATTTTTGCTCTGAAATTGACTCCAGTAGCTCAGTACTGTTATATTACTGTTGTAGAGAAGCACTCTAACTCTTAATGATTTCAGGAGTCAAGATATGTGACACGCTCCTCTATTTGACATTAAAGAACCCCTCAAAGTTGCGTTGTTATACCCACTGTGCTTTTAGGTAAAAATGTCAATAGGCTTCCACTTTATTTCAGTTCTTCAAGTTAAGGTAATACTTATCAACAAACAGGGCTTTTTCCTCAGTTATAATGAACGCCAATATATAAGATCATTGCAAATGCTGGCAACAGGAAATATTTTTCGAGGAAGTGAAAAAGAGCCTATTGTCTCATTTCTGCTTTCATTTCATTTATCTACATCTTTCACATTGCTTTGCTTGTTTTCATTTCCTTTCTCTGTCAACCACTATTTTTGCCTTGTAATCATGCATCCAGGGGTTTGTCAAAGACTGTTTTAGTCTATATGAATCATCGAGGAATCTTGTGGTAAAAGTTAAATACTTAGATCACCAATAAAAGTATTTCATACTTCATTTTACAGAAGGCTTGTTAATAAATGAGCACACTGCCAACTTCAGTAGATGATATTAAGCATCCATTTTGTATTTTAATGCTACAGTTTTTATACCACTGTAAGTTTAAATAATTATCTGTAACTTAAAACATTATTAATTGTGAACATTTTCTTTTATATGTATTGCAGAATTAAAAATGGATGAGTGTAAGAGTTAGTGACATAATTAAACTTCAAACTATATATATTTTGTAGTGCTTGTGACAAAAAAGATGCTGTGATCAAATGCCAGTATGGTCTTGACTCAAGTGCAGCTCCTTAAAAGACTCTTGAGCTGTAGCTGCGTGGCCCAGAGAAGAAACAGGAAACAAACCCTTCAGCTTTCACTGTTCTGAAGAGTCCCTTAGTATTATAAGTGCATTTTGAAATACGCCCTATTGTTCTCAATGCACAGGTTTTTTTTTTAACTTCAAACATTTAAACATTATTTAAACAATATTTTTGTTAATCCTTTGTCCTCTTCCTTCAGTTATATTATCTCCTAGTATTTTGTAGAGAAACAGTACAAACAAGGAATCTTTAATTTCTAGTTATGTTTAAAATTTTAGTGTCTCAAAAGTCCAGGTTATAGTCTTATATTTGTTATACATCATATGTTGTCTTGAAACTGCTTTCTGGAATGTGTGGTAACATTTCATTATAACAATATTTAACAAAAGTAATAAAGTTACAAACATTCCAAATTTGAGTAGTAGAGAACCAATTGCTTAGGTCAGAGTAGTAGCCATCAGTTTTACGACTGAGCCAACTGATACTTTGTCAGTTCTTTCCACAGATGTGATGCTTCTAGTATTTTCCAGACAATACAGTGCTAATTTTAAATTAAAACTAATTTTATATACATGGAATACATTAGAGTGGAGTGCAGTTATGCTACAGCCGTCTGTAGTATAACTGCAAAATTATATCACTTCCACAATAAATATTTTATCTTATCTGTAAAAAAACCAACCAACCAAACAAAAAAAACCCCAAAAAACCCCAACCAAACTTTTTTTTTCAGGTAGGATCAAAATTCTTTGTCAGGAGATTATATTTTGATTGAAAGAACCATCAGGTTCTCATCCTGGGCTGTTACACAAAGTCATGATGCCATGCACTTATATATTATACATACATATATGCCATGAACCATATACCTCAGTTAAGGGTTAACATATTAAAAACAGTCTATTTGTGTTGGTACAGCACTCTGCCCTCATCTACTTAGTTGTAATGAAAAGCAAGGTTGTATTACTTGAGTAGAGAATAGCTGTTTTAATATTCAGACTCTTCTACAAAGTTCTACAATGTATTGTTTTGTGGGATATTGATGTTTTCTGAATTTCTTGAATAGCTTGAAATTTCATTCTCTGAGGCCAGAAAAGGACACGATAGAACTCCTATTGTTCAGTTCTAACTTTAAAATGTTCCTAGTTCCATTTATAGCTTTTGCACCACTACTCTGACCATGGAAAATATTTGCTAGGCCCTCCTAAAATCATTTTCCAAAACATGTCTGCTTTTAACTGTGAAATGCAAAAGGTAGACCTAAATGGTAGTTTTTATTGGCTGGTAGTTTCCTTTGAGTCCCTTTCTGGTATTCCTGTTAAGTTTGTACTTGGGCTACACTGAAAATTCTTTAACTTACATGAAATACATTTTAAGCAAAGATATAAAAAATGAAATAAGCTGATTCACGATAACTTAAAAACCTGGTTATTTCTTGAGTATCGTATCATAAAAATAATTCTATCACTTTTCTGAACTGATTTTTGACTGATTCTGGGGTCATTACAACAGTTTATTATAAGATCCACTCATCAACCTCATTTTTCTTGAATGTCTGACACAGTCTTAAATACTGCTTCTTATTAGTTGCTGGCAAATGAAAAGTTCTGGAAGTTGCTAAGGAAAAGGGCAAGAAGTGGGAAGTGTGTTTAGCTGGGCAGATATGGATTCCAGTGGAATCAGAGTTTGGCATTTGGATTGACGCTCAGGTGGTCCCACTCATGGTAGGAAAATTATTATGAACATATATTCTGGATGGATAGATTAAGGTAGTTGATGTGTAGGGGTCTGAGTATCAGAAACTTATGGCCTGACATGGAGGTCTTGGCTAGAATACCAAGGTTCCTGCTCTGCAGGAGTGGGGAAAGTCAAGGTACCCATTAGGGAATACAATAGAGGGTTGATTTCCTTGCAGGCGGTTTCTACAGAGTGCTTGGAAATAGGAAGTTGTTAGCATCCTGTTATTTTTATGTTTTGGAAAGTTCTGCTGAACTCTATAGGAGTCTTACTCCTTTTAATAAGACTCTCCCTCCTCCCTGTTGCTTGTTTGGTATAGATTTTGTTTTTTTAAGACACTAAGTAACTGTCAGTTGTGGAAGGGAGCGTCAGGAGACTTTCCTCCACAGACTAAACTGGGACTTGCATTTTGTGTCTTTCCTGTTTCATACGGACAGAAGGGTTTTGCTGTTAGTATAAGCAACTTAATACTCAATGCAGGTAAAAATGGTATGTGATATTTCTAGAACCGAAGCTGAGTTAAGGCTTTCTCTAACAGTAGTTGTATCAATGGGAAAAGATATTGGAAGTCTTCACAAATATGTTTGGTGCCCTTATTGCTTTTAGAAGAGAAGGAAAATTTCCATGAAGTCTATTCAAATGAATGAACTGAATCTGTTTAGGCTTAAAACAATCTACCTGGAGTTATGGCATATGTTTTAGAAGCTAGTTACATTTAAATGTAACGAAATTGTGGCATGCTGCTTAATCTCTGTTTATTTTCATTCACTTACATATTTTGATAAACAGATTGTTACCCTTGCTTAATAAGCAGTCAAGGAGGATGTAGCAAAAGTGTGGCATAGGTGAGTTTTAAACTTCATTTTCAAGGATTATGGTAATTCATTACATGTTTAAATTAATTACATGTTTATTATAAGGACTTGATTTGACTCATCTGAGTTTAAAAAAATTCTTTTACATTATCATGAATACATGGTAGCAAATATGGACTTTCTAATTGTTTTTGTTTCATTGTGTTGGGGATGTTTGTAGCTTGAATGAAACATTGTTTTCCTGTGTTTTTAGTCAAAGTTGTTTGATGTTAACTAGGACGAATTTCAGGGAATATTATGTTCTTTCTTGGAATATAGAAAAGGGTTTCTTAAGGCTCTGTTTATACATTACATGGCACTTATTTCTAAACTCATGCATGATTTCACAAGCAACAGTTTTGTGGGAAGAATATTAAATTATTAGTCCCCAAAACTTTAAGCTTTGTTTTCAGGACTTACTAAGCAGAGAGGCTGTGCTGGACAGTACAAAGGGTCTTTTTGTAATGGTATATTTACAAGCTCTTAATAACAATGAAAATATGAGCTTTGATATCTTGAATAAATCTCATTCTTTGGTCTACAAAACAAAAAAGGCTAATTTTGCCTAAATAATGTATACAATTGTTAAACTCATATATATACTTTTAACATGGGAACAAATATTTATACTGGGGTTCATTTCTTTAGTTTCTTCTTAGAATTTTATAGGCATTACGATTTTCCAAGTAAGAATAATCTAAAAACATCAGAAGCTGCACATACTTTGGTCTTACTTCTGGATGAAAGTACAGTATATGCTATTTTGCATTTAATAGTCTTGCCCCTAGCAGTCTGACTTCGACTGCTGTTGTGATCTGTTTTATGTAACTTATGGCAAGTTTACATATTTTCATGACTGTTAATACTGAATTCTATACTAGCAAAAGGTTTAGGAGTCCTTTACAAGGAAACATCCAATACCATGTGGTCACTTTGACAAGTTATCATGAAATGGAAAAGGAGAAAAATAATCTGTTTAGCAAAAATCCATGTTTTAGTACTTACTTCCCCTGATAGCACACAGGACTAGAAGTGTATTTTTGTTTATCTTAATTTAAAACAGTTCTCAAAATGAAGAACTGAATCAAAGACTTCAGACACAAAACCTTATTTTTAAAAATAGGGTTGCCAAACTCAAGTGTGCATTTAGTAAGGAATTAGTCATAAATCCCACTACCTGATGATCATCCCTGCTCTATTATCATCAGTGGTGTTTTGTGCTCTTGTAATTGACATGGCTAAGACTGGACAAACTATACTTTGTGTTAAAGTCACATTCCTTAACCTGCAAGAGTTTATTGTTAATTCTTTGCTTTCCTATGGTAAAAGACTTAGCTTCTTATGTGCAATGTTTTTTTGGCTATAAATCAGTAAAACTGCTTTACAACTGAATAATCTAGAGTGAAAAAAAGGTAAGGTAAGTTAGTCATATAAGACTTTAGAGGAATGGAGATGGAATTCAGGAATTCTAGCTTGCAGTCAGCCTGAGGTAGCTGTGAACAGACCCTGTTACACTTACTCTACTATGCTATAGAATCTTCTAGAATCTTCTAGTGTTGAGATGTTTAAAATCATTTGTTTTAACATAACACTAGTGTAAAAAGAACCACTGAATAACTGAGACTTATTTCTGTATACCAAGTGGCCATTACTTAGTCTTCAGGTTCTTTTTTTTTTTTTATTCTGCCAAAATAGACTACCAAAATTAGTGTTGCTGAGGAGTAAGCTGCTCAGTCTTACCCAACAACAGCTCCATGAAATCTTCAAAGACTTTTAGTTTTCTTTTTACTGTAATTAGCCAGTATAAATTGAGATATGTGAGGGAAATATAGTGATATGTTAACAGGCTGACTAGCACAGGAAAACAGGTAAATGATAGTCAAAGCAAGTAGATCTAAGCAGTATGTTCATTTTACTCTACTCCGGTTTGTCTCCATAGATTACTTTTATGGTAAAAAAATCAAAACAGATTCTTCTAAAGGGCTATTCAGTGCACACAGGTTTAGAGCACTCTGAATGTAGATCTCCAGAGGAATTTCTTTGACTGTGAAGACACGGAAATTTTAAAGATAGGGATGTTACAGGCCAATTTAGCCAGCCAATGCAGATGTCTAGCACTGAATGGTGTGGCATAGAGCCTAAAACTGAAGCTCTAAAACTTGTGCTTTATATTCAGATTTGACTGTGATAAGTGTGGGATACATAGACTATATCAATCAAATAGGCTAAATAATGAGTTCAACTTAAAAAAAATAATCAGATCATCCTGCTAAAAAGTTCTTACTCATTTTTCTGAACTATTTACAGATTAAAGAGTTATTTCATGTGACTTATGTATATATTAATCTAAGTATCGGCCTAGAGGAAAATTTTTATGATCAGCCTTAAAACGTTGAAAATAGTAATGAAGAAAATAAGTAACCGGTGGCATACATAGAACACAAAACATATAGCTCATGATAGAGGATTTTTGTCTGAGTGAAAAGAATCTGCCAGGAAAAGAAATGTTTGTGTGATATATTGCAGTCTGATTAGAGATCTTAGATGACATCTCTAGTAACAATTTTAATACGAGAGAACTTATTTCTATCAAATGAAATACATACTTTTTTGGAGGTGAAACCAAATATGCTTTACATTGCATAACAGGTAATTATTGCACATTGCATTGAGCTACACAGTTTAGCAATCTTATGTTAATCAGTGTAGTTCAGTTTTGACATTTTATATTGCATTTCACTCTTAACCTTCAGGGTAGATGAATTAAGGACAAATGCTCTGTTAGTTTGGAGCGAGATCTTTATATCACCTCTGTATATGTGGGTGGCCTGTGATTTCACTCTCAGCTTTCTGTTCCTGCAAGCTGTAGGTTGCCATCTCTGTTGTCACGGTAGAAGAATTGATTCCAGTTGGCTGCTACAAGTGTTTGCTTTTGTCTTGCATCACATGATGTCCAAGATGCTGTTAATGGAATCTCTTCAGAATATCTTGCCATCTGTTGCACAGTACTGTATGTTTGCTGGTTTTTCCGAATTTGAGCATTGCCTAATTAGGACCATGGAAAAAATTAAACAAAAGTTGAGGGGGGAAAAGTAATGGGACAGCTGAAAAGAATCACTGGCATTCCAATACACTCTTTTAAATAAACACAAGCTGTGTTCCATGGTTAAACATGCACTATACTTGTCTTGAGCCTCAGTTTTCTGTCTGCGGTATACAGCACTTAGCCAGGGGATCATTTCTATTTTTTGCCAAAACATTTAGAGAAATAGTGTTCTATTGTGATGCCACTGAAAACGCAGCTTGGCTTTGTAGTACAACAGTTAGGAGCTCAATCACAGGCAGAATACTACGAATGTAATTTTTTTTTTTAACTCCTCTTCTATTTTTTTGAAAGTCTGAGTATTTTGCTGTGAAAAAAATTTAGGCAAATGTTTGATAGGTGGATGTTTCAAAGGACAGGTAACATCATGTCACTCAACACTGTCCATTTGGTCCCAAGAGCAGGTTTGTTTTATTGTGATAGCTTAACAGTTATGTTTCTCTATAGGGGGAAAACAATTATCAAGTGAATCTGGAACCTGAGTGCTAAAGAGTAATGACACATGTTACTTTCTATGTGTAATCTTTGTTTAAAAGCAAAGATATGGATCTTATTGGACTTATTGGACTGTTATTATTCTGTTTATTAGTCTTTTTTGTTATCTGTGGATTTAGAGTTCTTTATTTGTAGTGTGTAAGGCTGTCTTACTTCTCTGAGCCAACCAATGGAAGGAGCCTAGCAGGTATTTGCTCGAGTCTACACACAGACAAGTTTTAGTTGAACTTGATTCTTATGATATGAAAAGGTTTGCTTCTCTTCTGCTTACAGGGAGGAATATTATTCCAGAGTGATAGACTGTTTAAAAAAAACACCTCACCAACAAATGCAAAAACCCAAAAACATCACACCAAAAAACCAAACACACCTAGTCCTTATTGAATGTTAGTCCTCAGAATTCTTGCTCCCTCTCTTGTTCTTTTATTTTGTTGAGGGGAACCACCACCCCATCCCCAACCCCTGCCCCAAAAATCCATATCAATTTCTTACCAGTCTTTCAACTCCTTACATATGCACACTTTGTATGTTTTTTTTATAGCAGCTATGTGCCACCAGTTCTGTGCCTCTGAGCAGAGGGCAAGTGTTATTAGCAGTGCAGGTACCTAGCTTAGTGTGCATATGCATGAATTTTTGAAGGTAGATCTTCTGATAAATCAGGCTTCTACATAAAGTTAAATCAGTGGGTAGAATCCTATGCATATTCAAAGAGATAATAAACTCTAGAAGGTTGTGTTACCCCTCTGAACACAGTACTGAAATAACTGGCATTTCAGAAGCTGTATTTTTTATATTTGATTATATCATCTCAATTTGCTTCAAAGAGATTGAAAAAAGTTTATTGTACTTCAAATGAATGAATGCTATTCCTATGGACTTCAGTTAACACTTTTGTTATGCTTGCACCTTTTATTCTAAACTCTAAGCACAAATACATTTCTATTATAAGCTTGATTATTTTTTAAAAATGTTTTTAAGGTTTTTGGAGAATGTTTTTGTGTCTTATTCTCAGTGTGGAAATTATTTGTCTTGGTCACAGCTGCTTCATAAATTGGGAATGTCAAATGTATTACTACAGAAAAGGCATAGCTGCTGAAGTTCTGGCTAGGACACTCAGTGAAGAACTGGGGCACACTTGGATAATTTTCTCAGACAAAAGAAGAACTTGAACTCAAAATGTGATGCCACAATGAGTGCTCCATTAATGTGAAAATACATGGAGAGTTAATCAGTGTTGCTGATTGACCAGCTGTTTCACAAATAGGATTGTGTTTATAATTGTGATGTTGAATTTTACTTACGCTGTGCTCTTTTAACCTCGTTGCACTACTTGTTCCCTATTTGTCTACTTGAGTCTAAAAAATTACCCAAAGAAACATGTATTGTAAAACAGAGTTCTATTTTATATTTTTGATAACTTTTGTAGCTGAAATATACAATAGCCTTGGCTGGAAAATAGAAATTAATGAGGTATAAAATGATATTTAGAAATGACAAAGTTGTGTTAAAGGATAGTCCTTATTAAATAAGCATTTAATATTAAACATTGACTAATAGGGAATTTTATAACTAATTTTTCTGAGCTTTCAAGACTAATAAAACTAAGTAATTATTCTGGAATAGTAAATAAAGTATTGGTTTTTTTCTGTGAACATGTTTTCTGGGTGAGCTATTTAAGTAAATTCTAAGTGGATATAAATCTTTACATCTCTTATGCTCTATTCGTTTTTGCTCTTGCCAGTGATGTTGCATGCTAATCTCACAGCGCACAGTATGAACATTACTATTTCAGATAACTTAAATTGTGTACTTGTTGTTTTTCTCCATTATTAAAAAAAAACGTGGAAAGAATGATTATCAAGACACAACCTACAGATATAAGTGCCATATTCTAGGGTGATGCTTGTCTTTGAAGTGCTCAGATTGCTTTGTGTTTCCAAAAAGATCAGATATTCTGTCTTGGTTTTGCATCATCTAAATCAACTGGAGGTAGTCTTTTATAAAATCTGCTATAAATACTGACAAAATTCAGGCGAGCCATTTTAGTTCCTTTATTCATCCAGCTTGTTTTAATTAAAAAAAAAAAAAATCTGTATAGTAACAATGCTTGTGGAAGGAGCAGTTTCATTGCTGATGCTATACCTCTTAACTAGGATGAAGTAAAGACCACACCAAAAGTTACATGGTTCCCTTTTGAACTTTAATTACCATTGATTTCAGAAGGTATTTTAAAAAAAAAGTTGTAAGGTTCCAAATTTTTATTGAAAATTCATATACATAAGCATGTGTCTTTAAAACATCCTTTCCATTGTATTAATCTATTATGGAGAAATATGTATAAGAGCAATGTTAATATATATTCATTAACATATAAAGAATTTTATTCACTTGTCACTTCAGTCTGTCTTTCTAGAGCTTTTGCTCTTTTGTTTTCTCCCTCTGATTTTGAGCTTCAGAGCAAAAGACTGTTCCAAAGAAACAAATGACCGATTCCAGAAAAACTGTCTAATCTCTGTCAACAGGAAAGAGAACAGAAAGAGGAATATAGGAAAAGTAGTGAGGGAAATGCCCAAGAAAGGAAATAAACAAGACTTTTGAAAGCAAGTTTTGTACAGAAACTAAGATAGTCTGAGCCACCTTATTTGATTTGAAAGTGAAGTATGCTATGCTAAAGTTAGGTTCTTGGACATGAGATTTAAAAAGGCCCAGTGTCATGCAAAGATTAGCTACCATTTGCAATTTCTGAAATTATAACCGAAAATATTAATAACTTTGTGAGACTATATACTTTTTACGAGACTTAGAAACAAGTAAGAGGGACTGAGAACTGGATCTGTAAGTGAAATCGGACTGGAAGTTTCACTCCATGTTACACATCCTTTCTCTTACTGAAATAATGTTTTTCATAATGATATCGTCTGTTCCTTTTAAAAATACACTTGGACTATTTCTGTGTAATAGCTATTTTTAATTGGTATGTACAATAAAATTGTAATTAGACCTGGGAGATCAAACAACTCTTTAAAAAAACCCACACACAAACGCCAACAAAAATGATAACACTTTTTGTTTTAAATTCTTGTCTATTCTTTTTCAGTTAGAAATGTAGATGATCAGATAAAGCTTTACTATAAAGGGGGAGATACCACTGTATTTGAACAGCTTCATCCATCCAATGGACTATTAATATCTTTGGCATCCAACTGGCTTGGTGTAAGTGCTTCTACCTGAGATATTGATTTGGTAACATATGATCAACATATTAAACTTAAATTAGAGGCTTAAAATGACGTGGTTTGAATATTCTTCTTAGTGTAAACATATACTTAAATGCAGGAGGACTTCCTGAATCAGGACTAGTGTTTTGTTGCTGTAAAGTTAGCCAAAGGTTCTGAGTATTTTGTGTTTCCAGAACTGATTAGAGAACTAAATCTACTTAAATAATATGGGTTCTGAGGTTTTATGCTAATATTTAAAACACTTAGAATATTCTACATTTTGAAAGTAATCCATATCTTAGAATTCCAAGCTTGAAATCAATGCCAGTCTATGATTGTGAATACAAATTACCCAGTTTCATATTACTTAAACAGGATGCTCACTTTGCTTGTATTCAAGGTTCTCCCCTAAACTTAAAGGAAAACTGGCTTAAAAGAATCATCTATTTCTTTAAGAATGAGTTCTCTGTAAGTGTCCGTGCTTAATACAAACCATTCCGTGATTTTTAAAATATGTCTGTGACATTACTAAACCATCATAACATATACTTAATATGGGTGACAAACATAACTATTGTTTTCCTCTCTAATAGAGCTTTCTTGGCTTGCTTTTAATCTTTTCCAGAAGGCCGACATGTTTTATATGAAAGCAAAGCTGGAATCATAAGATCTGATCTTTTTTTACAATTCCTTAGATGCTAAAACCTTGAGTTTCCATACTTATTCTGTAAAGTCAAGAGGGGGCTGTAAGTTTGTGTGTGTGGCCAGGGTACAGCTGCCATCTGGATAAGGGAACGACACAGTGGTATGGCTGAAACCACAGTGCATTGTACAGCATGCACACACTGAACTAGATGATGGCTGGCAAGACTTGTTCCTTTATCCTCTTTCTGCCAGCTTGCACCTGTGCTTTTATAGCCAGTCAGTCTCTGTTCTTTCCCTTTCTCTGCCTCTTCCCCTCTCCTTTCCTTCCACTCTCTCCCCTACTGTCCTGCAAATTTTTTTTCCAAAACAAGTATTGTTTTCCCTTAATGTTTAATTTATTGTTACAAAACTCCATCAGTTTTTGGTGTTTGGTGTTTCATGTTCCTCTTTGTTTTTTCGTTGTAATATCTTATATCAGAATATAGGGAATGATCAAGCTATATTGCTGTTAGTGAAGCATACAACAGTTTTTGTTGACACATGTTTAAGGTAAAAAACATTTCCTGACATACTCTTGTCTTCTAACAATGAAACTGCTCATGATCTTTGCACTTCAAAGACATTTACTCACTGAAATTTTAAGTTACAAATAATGCAGTATATTTTGCTTAATAAAGATGTCTTGTGCAGAATAGTACAGTAAAAGTACAAGTTTTGAATCCCATCACATGCATAATAACTTATTTATTGAATATCTATATTATCTATGAATTTTTGAGTCCTGTGGTGGGTCTTAGGACTTTCCCCAGTGCAGTTATAATGGGCATGGGTGTTTGGAACATCAACATGAAGGATGAAAGTCATCATCGCATCTGTTTCTTAATATTTTTGGAAGTCTTGCAATTTGACAGTAAAATATATGTGTATCTGTGTACTGGCCAATATTTACTTAATTATATCCTTATTTTCCTAGGTGTTAACTAGGAAAGCTCAAAATTATCTTGGGGCTTAGTGCAAGGAAAACAATTCATTTGGCCATGAAACAGTAATGTGGAAGTGTTTTAATTGCAGATTGTTCTGTCTTTTCTGAACACTTTATATAACTTATTGCAGTTCTCCTAATACTTATGAACTTGGGCATCAGACTTATTTTGATGGCTGGATGATAATATCTAGATTGAAGTTTTTTCATGTATATTCTAGTACTGATTTTTCAAAGTTAATGTTCCTCCTGTGTAACAGTTGATGCATGTCAAATTAATAGAAATTATTTTTCCCTGAATATTTTCATCATTATTTTAACTGTTATTGTAACGTAGTTTGATTAAAACATAGCTCTGAAGGATCTGTTACAGAACACTGGCCATATTGTGCTTTATGTAGGTATCTTTGGAGAAAAGTAACAGTGTAAATAGTTCTACTGATGGGCATGTATAATACCTGCAAGGTCTATGCATCTGCGCTTTGGGAGGTTGAGTTCTTTGCGTGTGACTGTAATATATCTTTAGAGAATATATATGATATTATAAGGTGAGATTTAGTGGAATAGTACATTTATTTAGTCATTTTGAATATTGCTACAAATTTTCTGTGTTATATTCTCTGGATATTGTGTTGATGCTGGTTTATGATGGAAGTTCTTGGAACTCATATTCTAAATCAAATATTGAGCCTTAATAACAAGCTCTAAATTTCTAAATGTAGAGAATTATGCAATTTATTGTATGACTGATTCCACAGAATTTTATTTTGTGATTCTCAGTAACACTCTGACAAGACAGTGTGTTCAGTGAGAAAGAACAGAGCTTATGATGTCCTCAAACAGAACAACAAAGATACCTTCAGTTATTCTTTTGATTTTCATTTTTCACCTCAATGCCTTTTGTGGTGTTTCTGTACTCTGCTGATTTGTATATTTAGATTGAAAAATCCCTAAGCTTTTGCAAATATACTTGTATAGTTGGTATCATAATAGAAGCCTAATTTCAATGGTGTACTTTAAGTGCTGTACTACAAATAATAATAATGTATTTCAGAGAAAAGGGCATCTTTAGTCCTAAAATAAGTATAAAAAAAAGGTGTAACTATATCAGACAACTTGTAGTGTTATGATAACGAAATATTGTCAGGATAAATTAGCTGTGAAATGAAGTCACTTTAATTGCCATCACATTAAAATGCCATTAATACGTCTTAAACTGCCATGTATATCAGTTATTCCCATCATATGCTGACAGGTGTGATGGAGACTTTCATAATGACTGATCACACAGTGATGGAGTACATAAAGAACTCTAAGTAAATGAGAGCAACACTTTTTCTGTCCTTCCAGACCAAATATCCCAAATCAATTCATTTCTTTTAGAGGAAAAAAAATAAAACCTTTCAGTAAAAGTCTATCTGTTAGTTTTGTCAGTTTAACTAGAACTATGCAGACTTGTTTTGTCTTATTTTGCTTTGTAGCAAAAATTTTTTACCACTGTTTTAAATATATGAAAAAAATTGCATGTGTACTGTGCTGTATTGAAGCCCCTATGGTCCCAGGGTTTGCTTATTTGCCAGGCTTAGAAGTACACACAAAATTATGTTAAAAGGATGATATTAATGATGCAAGGATAGCTTCAAGAATTGTTGGCCTTTGCCATTGCCTAAACAAAGTTCAAGTTCTGTCTCTTTCTGAAATCAATCTTTAATTACTTGCCTACAACTTTTTTATAAGATGTTTGAATTATTAATTTTGAAGGATAAGACAGTTTCACAAGTGAATTGTGGCTTTTTAATATATTACGGTTTTATCTCCAGAGCTGCACCTCACTTATTGCAAAAGAAGAAAGAAATGTAAGGAGTGTTTAAGGCTTTTTTTGGGGTTATTGTGAGTATAAATTCCTTAATATAAATGGTGCTGAGATACTGTAGTAACGAATCTAAAAAAGGAAACAGACCATACTGTTTTCAGAATAGTTGAATCAGTGATTGTACTTGTACATTAACTACTTCAATGTCTGCATCTATTGCCATTTGCCATCCCACAGTGATTTAGGTGGGGTTCTTATTTTTGCATTTCAGTCAACTGGCTTTCTCTAGACTATCAGAAAGGGCATGGGTTGCTGACAGGTGGTATAATGGAGACTGTCCCTTTTCAGTCTGTTTGGGTCCACCTTAGTTCTGAGGAAAAGAATATTTCAGGAAAAGGGTGGCTCTTCCTTGACTAGAGCTTGAGAAGTCACCCTGTGTGGTTGTCATAGCTGCTGTCTGGTTGTGCTGTGGATCCTGGGTACTACTATCCAGTCTAATTATATGTGCAGGGAGGCAGGCTTAATTTGCTTGTACAGATCGGTCATGTAGCATGTGTATGGTAGATGCTGTCTGTGCCCGTCAAACATAGTGGGTGCTTGCAGCTGACTCCTGAGGCTGCTTCCTAACTGTTTTAAGATGTTTTAAAATGACAGTGCGCTCATTTGTTCTTTGGAGGTGGTGTGTGAGCATTCTCATCGGTGCAGACAATGACATCTGGAAAGTGACAAGTGCCACAAACAACAAAGATTCCTAGACACTGTAATATTCAGCTTTGCCATGCCTAACAGTCCAGCAGCCTCTTAACAGCCCACCCACACATGCACAAAGAACCTTTGTACTTCTAAAGATGTTATGTTGATAATAGATTCCTGAAGAGTACTCAAGTACCTTTGAATAGCTTGTGGTTGGAGCTAGTAAGGCTCAGGTATACTCGGAGTAGACTCTTGAGATCTTATAATGCTCAGAGCACAACCAACTTCTTATCAGCATGTGATTTTTGAAGGTTTTTAACTGAACTAAGTATTATAGACATTTCAGTCTTAGTTTTATAGTTAATATACTATAAATCTAAAAATGGAAAATATACTTGCAAGAGTTACTCTCTTGTTTCTGCTTGTAAGGTACATGTGGTATCAACAAGGTCATGTTATATTGAAATGCATAGTTTAGACTGAAAATAAGTTTTGCTAAATCAATTTTATTTTTTATTGTTTCATAATTTATTTGAAATCATTGGACAAGCAGATGAAAATACAGGGGGGAAAATCCAGCATGGAGCATTAGGACTTGAGAGAACATATTGTCAGAATGAGATAGATAGGAACAGTATAAAATGAGTATAATGATTCTTTTTCTCTTGGAAATATGTTAGTGTAAGATAAATTATGGGGGTACAATATGTATTATCACAGTCTTTTTCTTTATGCAATATAGAGACCTGAATGCTAGTGATGTATATTATTTTACTAAGCAACATGATGCAGTATAACAAATGATACACAGAAAAAGTTGACGTTATTAGTGGTCAATGATACCATCAGGTATTTTAATCCACTTGAATGCCACCATTTCTCTGAAGTAACCTGTAAACATACAAGTGAACCTGAATTGCACTTCGCTCCTTTTTGGAATGAACAACTTTCAAAGAAAAATGAAAATGAAAAAAAAGAAAGTAAGAAAGATTCATCATCATCAGTAAATTTAGAAGAGCTGAATTAAGTAGGAAACTCAAAATTCATCCTGGTTATTTCTGAGGAATACTTTAGACAATTTTTATATTACTGAAACCTAAAATAAATGTTTAAAATCATTGAGGGTGGAGAGACTTTCTGGGTGGACAAATGAATTCTGTCTTGGATCTTACCAATTCCTTTCCCTACCTCATTCACTGTGAAGCTTTTTAATAATGTCTTTGTAATCCTGTAGGAATTTCCACTGTGTTAGAGTTGCCATAAAGACTGTTTTTACGTACTAAAAGATGCATCTCAAACTTGTTATTAGTGAATGTACATCTTGGATGTGAAACTACTTAATAAATTAAGTAACTTTTACTACAATATTCTTTCTTATTCAAGACTGTGGAAATATGTGAAAACTTGTAAAAGTAGTTTCCTCCCTCATTAGCTGATAACTTTCGTGGCATTTTGTGTCACGGCATGCCTAACTGTTCGCCTTCATACAGAGGTCGGTTTTTGTTTCCCTTTTAGCGACAACTGGCTGCCCCGGAGGTGATCTTGAACTGGAACGCACTTGCTATCTTTAATCACAAATTCAACCACCAGGTGGCCTTCAAAGAACAGAAGTCGGCTTTCCCTGAGCAGCAGCTGCTGAGGGCCGCTTCCTGGGCTCCAGTGCCTAACAGCCAGATTGCTGTTCCCTTTACCATATGGCATCACCGTGCCTTGCAAATACACACTAAATACTGGTTTTAATGGAAAGTTTAAACGTTTCCTGCAAAAACTGGATATGGTGGGAAAAGAAAAAGCTCACCTCCGCTCACCAATGTTTTAGGGTTTTTTGACTGCTGTTGCTCCTATCATTACTGCTTTTGCTGTTGACTTGCTGCTGTTACTGTTGATACTGCCTACTTTTGTACAAGCTTATTCTTTGAACTGGTAACTGAGCAGCCTTTTGAGAAACATACATACATTTTTTGAATAAACCCTCAAGATATGATGTGTGAAGATTGGATCTACATTGTGTTGTGGCCATTTTTAGAGCTTGGATATGCTGAGACTGGTTTCCTTGAGTCTATTATTATTTAAGTAAGCAAGCTGAGTAATCTCTAAAATAAAATAACAAATAGATATCTGTAACAACATATTAATTATTCCAATACTAACAGTTACTAAAAGAGCAAAAAAAGGGAAAATTACAGATATCAATTTAATTTAATTAAGTGTTATGCCACAGGAATAAGACAAAAAACACAAAAAACTCCCTATGCGTATTCCATCTGTAATAGTATCCCATCCAAGCAGAGCTTCTAAATAACACTTTAATTTGCAGCTCTATCAGCGTAATTTTGTAGAACAACTTAACTATAAGTGTTTCCTTGCTGTTGAGAGAAAATTTCCTTTGGGGAAAAGCAATCCAGTGGTCTCAGAAGGATGTCAGGTAAGCTCATGTAACCCAGTGCTTGTTCTATTGCCCTTATTTCAACTTCTACTTTTCTCATTTCATATTCCTTTTCTGCTTACAGAGCATTACGGTATATTCATAAGACAAATATCCTGGCAATGAGATTAGCATTCAGTTTTAATAAATTTCTACTGAACAACATTATCTCAGCCACGAATTTAAACTTACACAAAACATTTAGAAAACAAAAACAATAAAGAGATTCCAGGCCAAAAGATTATTCTAATACTAAAATAATAAATAACTGTAACTTCAAATGCAAGCCAGGACTGTAGACAGGACCTCTGGTGACACCTCGAAGTCATTTTCAGGTGGCCCTGTTCCTTTCTTACCTTCTTTTTTTCTTTAAAAGAAGCAAGAGAATACGTATTTGGACAAAATGAAGAAATTTACAACTCTCATCTACTCTGTGGAAAAAGTGCAAAAGTCAAACCAGGGCTTATTTTGGGACAAGTCTGTCATTGGCAGTTAACTAACACCTTAGTATTTAATGGTTATGGCCTGGTAAATAGGTTTATTATGTTTTGTCCTTTCATTCCTGCTCCAATTGAATATGTGTTCTGTTCCAGGAAAGCCATTTTTTTTCTCCAGAACTGCTTCGGTCTTAAAAAAAAAAGTTTTTAGATTGTTTCGCAAAGAAACAAAATTAGTATTCTGTACAGCTTCTTAAAATAAATTTTACTAAAGAGAGTCTTGTAGTGAAAAATGTTTCACACAATCTTATCCATTCTTAATTAATGTATGCCATTGCTGCTATTAAGTGCTTGTGTGGGAGTAGGAGCATAGGACCAATACCAATTAACTGAAATGCAAGTGGCAGATGTAGTACAATTATTTTTTTCCTCATGTTGCTTAAGAGCACAACTTGACCTTAAAATCATTACTACATAAAATTAATGTCATTAAGTTACCTCCAGTGGATTTTCTAAATATCAGTGTTTTATGGGAATGCCAGAACAATTTGCTTTCATTAGAAAATCTGGTTTCTGTCATAAGAAAAAGCTTGTGTTCCTTTCATGTACTTGGGGTTTGAACTCTTGAATAAAAATCAAAGGGTTTTTTATTTACTAATTTAATAGAGCTTCAGGCTTCATTCATGAGAATATAGCTGCATTGGAAGATGCAAGTTAGCAGTTCTAGTCTCCACCTGTTCTTCTGACTCTTCTTGAGTCTGCAGTGCATGCTTTCCTCATTTCTGTGCATTTTTCCTCATATCTCACTGCCATATCCTGTGATTTAGAGCACTCCAAAACTTCTGAGATTCCAGCTTTTTCATTCAGAAAGACTTTTATCTTTACATTACATTTTAACAATTTTCACAATAAATGGAATCCTATGATGTATGTGCAGATGCTACAGAATTTGTATTCCTGGCCACATTACCTATGTGGTTAGCTGTAGTAGTAAATATAAATCCAGAAGAGAACTGTCTGGTAGTATAGCTGAACATTATGTAATGGTAATTGCAAAAGTTAACAACAGGACATTTTTCCAAGTATTGCATCAGAGAAACACACATTCCTCTACTAAATGCCTATTGAGTTGATAGTTCAATTTAGTATGTCTTTTTGTTTACTCTTTAATCCTCACAGTGTCAGCTGGAAAGCTGAATGTTTTTCTCAAGTAGCCAATTTTAGGGGGTTGTTTTCTTTTTAGCATTTAGTAGGTAAAAGTGAAATCAAATATTTTTGCAAGACAATGTGTTTTAGAATCTTATTGTGTGTGTGTTGATTATATATGCTATATGTGTGTTTATATACATGTAAGAGGATGATTTAGGATGCTAAATAGGAATGAGGTTTTCTGCTAAATGCTTCAGTTGTTTAAAATTCCTTTGACTTTGCTACAAAAGAAGATACCCTGCTCATTAAATGCAAGGAATGACCAACATCTTGTCGTCTTACAATAGTTACAAAACCAGCTGACTTACCAGAAGCTTTTAGGCTCTTGCTATTGAGGCTGAATTTGAGAAAATTCTTGGAACTTGGCTGTATGTGTAAAACTGACTTGCTGTTGAGTCATTCCTTTACAAAAAGTATGTTTCAGAGCTGATTAGGAAACACAGGAAGGCAGACACATTGGCAGTAGGAGATGGAGCTAATGACGTCAGCATGATCAAGAGTAAGAGGAAATTTAGAATTTAAAATAACAATAATAATGATGGTTTATTAATGAATTTGTATTTATAGCAGGCCCATTATTTAGATCTTTTTGATTTGAAGAATTGCTTTTCCTTTTATGGAAAAACTAAAACCAACTCAGATCAACCTTTATACCATTATTTGGCACTTGAAAGGAACTATGATAAAGACATAGATTAGTTTGCACGGAGTGAACTTAAACTGAATCAGACCAAATATCTGTCTAGTCCAGGGTACTATCTTTAGCTATGTGAAGCTATACAGTAAATATATCATTCTAATTAATTGATGGGCAGTCATAAGATGATATAATAAGATGACATCATGATGAAAAATGGCCAGAGTTGCTTGCATTGTTTCGTCTTGCTTCTACTAGCTTTGCACTGTAAACTTGTCAGAATCTCAAATTCCAATGGCATATTGTTGAAGTAGAAAAAATAGCACAATAGAACTCCACAAAATATTCATGAAATGGATTGTTCTGTAGCAGTTTTATTCTAAGTTTTGCTGTTGCCATCTAAGCCTGGAAAAGGCTTTAGTTAGTCTAAAATTAAGTTGCATTTGTTCATCTATTTTGGTGTGGAGAATTGGGAAATGGTCCTTCCAGAGGCAACAATGGAAAGGGGAAGAATTAAAGAGGATGTGGAAGGAGAAAGAGAAAATGTGGATTAGATAAAAAAATAATCATAACAAAGAATTAGTTTGCACAGGGAGCTTCTTAAGCCCTGGGGATGGGAGGGACTGTATAAGTGAGTCATGAAAGCAGGTGTTGATGTGACACCATTCCCTCTTTGATAAACACTTTTGGCTCTTATTTCAAATTTCTTGCAGTCTAGGACAATGTTTTCCATTGACAGTAATTATATCTATTGTCTGAAACTGTCTATGTGGTAGCTTAATAAGCTGACATCTGTTTTTCGGCTATCTAGTAGAATTACGTTTCCTCTCTGCTTGCACGTGCACACATACAAGTTGGCATCAGTGGCCAGGAAGGAATGGAAGCAGTTTTGGCCAGTGAGTGACTGTTTGCTCAGTTCAAACACCTTCAGAGGCGCTTGCAGATTCATGGCAGGCATTCTTATTTGAGAATGTGCAAGTTCTTGTGTTATTTTTTTCTACAAAAACTTTGTTTTCACACTGCTGCATTTCTGGTTTGTGTTCTATGGCTTCTCTGCTCAGGTTGCATCTGTTTTCTAAGTTTATAAATGAACAAAACAGTGATTTGTACACTTTAGATACCTAGAAGTACTAGAAGTCAGAAGAATGAGTTAGGCAATCTAAATGTTTGAGTACAATTGATTTGAAGTTAAATAAAATAACTATTACTTCTTTCTGTTTTGAAAACACAAATGTATTTGCAGTTATTACACTTAATGATCCCCTTCATTTTCGAAGTTTAAGACACAATTTTCATATGTTATACACTTCTGCCTTATACTTTGAAGGAAAAGAGAACCATATGTTCTGCTTTTAAGGTAAATCCCAGGGCTTGTCCATGTGGTTGAATGAGTGTGTAGATAAGCCATGATGAAATCACCGCCCCTAACTAAACTACATCCAGTAAGCAATTATATTAAGGTAAAGAGCTGTCTTGGAATTTCATGCTTTTTTTTAGACACAACCTAGATTTCTTACCTCTCTTCTAATGCTTGTTCTGTGGCCATTTTTCTTCAGGAAACATTAAGTTAGTGATTTAAAAAATATTGAAGGGGACCAAGAGTGGAGTCCTTGCAAGCTAAACATCATGTTTTAAAAATTAATAATATGTTGGACTGAGAGTTTTATGGGAGGCTATATTTGGAGATGTTTAATTGGAGTCCTAAATTTTGTCTCCTGAGCATTTCAAACATGTTTTATGAGAATGAAGACTTAACTTCCCTGTTTCCAAATTTCTTCACTTAGCGATGTTATATATCCAAAAGGAAAAAAATAATCTTTTAAAACCAATAATCAATAGATTAAGAAAAAACTATTTTAAAGCTTTGTATGCTGGATTCCATAGACTCTAAGCAAACAGGGTTTTTGATCTGTCTCTTGTAAATTCTTTGCTGTTCAGAATCTTCCACTTCTCTTTAGGATCTTTTACTAGACCTTAAAAATGGCCATACCAGTCGGACCAGTGCCCTTCTTGTCTTGTCAGAAGCCTCTTTTCAAGTGTCCAACAGCAAACAACTATAGAAGAGTATAAAAACTGGAGCAAACATGTAATGAGGCTTTCTCATGTTACTTTCCTAGCTTCCAATAATGTGCAGCTGAAGGACTTTTTGATCCAAAGGTGGTAGTTTGTTTAATAAGCATTGAAGGTTTTGTCTTCAAACATTTACAACATACAGCAGTGAGTTCTACAACTTCAGATTCCTTTCCCTGTTTCACCTGCTGTCCACTAATTTAATTTAATGCCCCTTAATCCTTGCCACTGAATTCACTAATTTTGTAGACTTTTTTCCTCTATACTGGGTCACCTCTTTTCCAGCTCAAAAGTCTTAGTCTACTAATTTATTGTCTTATAAATCAAATGGTTGGAATATCCTCTTGTGAGATACTGAAATGTAATTAGGAAATGAGTAGGTATATTTGGTTATTAAGGTGGGTTGATCTAGCAGGGAAAAAGAATGAAAAAGACTTTTCTTCCTTGAATACCTTGAAGCATAGGGGTGGTTTTCTGTCCATGTGTAACTCCTGAAAGCAGATAGAGGAACTGGGGAAAAATTCTGAACTGCAGCTGCAGTGCATGTTCCAAAAGTTACATAGAGGTAACTTTAGGAGAGGAAACCACTTCTAATGCTACTGGCATGGTTCCAGAAAAGGGAGAATCAAGGATTGTGTGAAAGCATGAATAACTGTGAAAAAATGTTAGTGTTCTGAGCCTTGGGAAGTAACCTTTCGATGTCTGCAGAAAGGGATGTTTTTCAATAATTGCAGCAATTAAATATTTTATTACAATTTCTAGAATTACACAGTATTGCAAAACTTTTAGTGAGCACTAGAACAACCAGTATGCTTTACATGAGTGGTTTTGCTGTTTTGGCTCACCTTAGCAAATGTAGTACACAAGATTTTATTGTTTGGGGTTTTTTGTTTGTTTTTTCTCAGAAGGGTTAAAAAAATAACCACCACATTTAAATTTTGTATCTATATGATTTGTTGCTAGGACTTTTTTCCAAGGTATTGGTTTGATTCAAATTTGAAGAGGTTTTCAGACTTGTTTTAACTACCTGCCTTTTAATATTTCATATTCTTATCAATGAGCTGTGCTTAGCATGATATAAAAAACCCATAGTGTTTGAAAAATGAAAGGGCTTTGACTGTAGGCTAAAGATACAGATTTAGTTGTAGACTTTAGAAGAAGTGCTATGGATATTTTCCTATGTGTCCATTCAGAAAATGGAAGTCTGTAAAATAAAACTAAGGAAAATGTTTAGCATATGATCAACTGCCAGCATACAGAAAATCCTTCAGTCTTGTTAAAAAAATCTAGCACTTAAGCTTTTGTATTGGGGAGGCTGGCATGTGTATGTCATGCTCAGGTAATTGCTGCTTTGCACTACTTCATGTTGTTGGCACAGTAGACTTTGATTACTGTTGGTCTCTCATGTACTTCATTCTGTCTCAACCAAAACTCCTTGGTAGGTTGGCTGTATACACCGAATAACATTTTCTGGAATCTTCTGATGATATTTGCATCTGAAAGCTGTTTTCCTGTGTGATTGTGTGATTCTAAATACTGATGATGGGGCAACTGAGGCTAATAGTGCAGTAATGTCACTTATCTGGCATTCACTGATGAAATGTTCCTTATGCTTTTTTGCCTGATCTAATTTAAAATGTGATTATTTTAGTTCCTGTTTTAGGAGTATATAATATAAATCTCCTATATACTAAGTATAAATTCTTCTTTAATACTAAGTATAGTAAGAATAATTCGTATAGTAAGTGTAAAATCTCCTTGTATGACTTGCAGACAGGAATAGTGCAGTGCAATATTCTTTCCTCTGCTCTGATCTGCCCGTTCTGAAAAGCAAGCCTGACTGTAAGCTCTATAAAGAAGCAAGCATCCTGTAAAATAAGGTAGTATTATTCATAAAACTTTTCAGTTTGGTTTGTAAGCAGATCTATATCAGCTTTCATGCATTATATGAACAGAAACTAGGGTAAGTTTCTAGAATTCTTACAAAATGCGAACTCAAGCTTTGAGAAACTGTTGCATATTAAAACATTTCTGGATTTTGAATCCATGACAACCCGCAACTTATATTTATATATTGTGAGTATTTGAGGTCAGCAGATATGTTGATACATCACCTTTGGGGACTTGTGGGATTAGTTTTACATCTTTGATTCAGACTGTTTCACCTCACACAGCTAGGCTAGGACTCATTTTGGAGACTTACAGATAGTTGTCATAGCAAGGCTTCCTCGGTATCTAATAGAGTGAGGGAGAGAGGCTTCCATGAATGACTACTTAAATAGGGTTACTGAATACACTGAGAATTTTGCAAGTTGTGTTGCTAGGAAATGACTGTAGTGTCAAATTGCTCTGAAGGTCTGGGCAAAAGGCGAAAATGCTGCTTGTTGAGGATCTTACCTTTACACTTAATTCAGTTGTGGCCAGCTTTTCCTCTAGTGGATCCAGGATCCTTGCTTCATCACTTAGGATGTAGCCAGTTTGCCCAATGGTCGTAAGAGAATGACTTGAATGGAGAGTGGCTACATCACATACCTGAACCCTAACAAGCAACACAACTCTCTGGGATAGTAACACTCTTAGTAAATAATCTTTTGTCGCTGTCACTTTCAGACTGCATATATACTTAAAGCCTTTTTCTTGTATTGAGAAATGCTTATTGAATATTTTACTTGTACTGATTATTCCAGTTTGTTACCAGTACTGTATGATGATAAACCACTAAATCATTGGATATCTTTTACTGTGTCTGTTACGGCAATTCATATATTCTGTTAGAGGATATTGTCTTCTCTTATTCCAAGAAACTATCAATGGAAATCTTTAAAATGGTTTTGTTGATACTATTTTTTTGTATAAGCTGTCACCCTTTTAGACTGTTTATGGTCCACAACTTATCACCCTCTTCAATATTGTCTATACTTCACTGCCTGGACTAGATATGGAGTTATTTGGCCAGGTACACTTGTATTTGATGTTTAAAATACAAGCAGTAATTAGACAATAACAATACTGTGACAAGTGCTAAAGTGGTCCCAGCATCAGTTGACAAGCCTTTGAAGAGGCTACTTAAGGATTCCTATATTTTTTGATTGCTTTGACTCTACTATCCATAGCTTAAGCAATGAATTATCTAGGAGCTGGAGATATAGGAATAATGTTTTTTGCTGACACTAACTTTCTTGCCGTGATTTCTCCTATCCCAAGGATGTGATGAGTGGATGTAGTACAGAAATTACTGGAGATTTTTTTGGCAGAACAATGTGTATGAGATGTGGAGGGTGAAAGACCATCTCATCTGCTGGTGCTAAACACAATAAGTGCAAAGATGACCTAGTAGTTAAAGATATTTTTCTCTTTGCTCATATTTAAAGACACAGACCAATAATATCAAGCTCAGTAAGTTCTGCTTATGCTTTTTCTTATCAAGAGGTCTATGGGAAACATCATCTGGAAGGAGTATGTGCATCAGTAACTCACATTTGTCATCAGGGTGTTGAGGACCATGCATAATAACATGAGTGGATTGATAATTAAGGGGATAACAGAGACAGTGAATAGTTTTAGTAGTGACAGTAATTTGAAACTTTGAGTCTAACAGGAAAAACAATTTTTTTCGAAGTTTCAACTATTTACTTTCTGAAGTTATTGCTGCATCTTCATGCTGGTTGCTATTTTGATGGCACTGAACTCAGCATTACTATTTGCAAAAGACTGGGATTGGGTGAGTAACCATCTGAATTTTTGGGGCATGTTCAGTAGTACTGTAAACATGGTTATTCCAGAGGTGATTCCTTTACATTTCTTTTATTTCTCTGAAAATAATTTACCTTAGCAAAATAACATACATTGCTCATTAAAGAGACAAAGCATTGAATGGTTAATTTTCCATATTAAAAGAATGCAGTATTCATAGATTTGTACTAGATATCTAACCCGAGATCTTTATTTAATTCTGTATATACTTACGTTTAATAGAGACGTTATTCATTTGCATTCAAACGCATTGTTAGGACAAATTGAAATTTAATTATTATAATTATATTATAATAAATTATAATTTTGAAACATGTTGAAATGTTCAAGTCAACTGTTTTCAAAAGATACTGCCTTTTTAAGGACAAAATTCATAGGTACTGGTGATATCTTTTGTTAAATCAAATTAGCGTAGTTGCAAAGTGAATTTTAGGGTATACGAACCCTTTCTCAGGATTTGAGTTTGCATTCTGAAAGTTGCGTTTTTTTCTCCCCAAACTGTATCAGATAATCTGTGTGTAATTCAGTAATCATGTATTATGAATGGCTCATCTAAAGTACTTGTCTGTGTTAAACAGACATGAATTACAACTTAATATTCCTATGAAGATAAGCTCTCATACATCAGTTCTTGTTTAGTCTTTTAAAATATTTTTCAAAGCTGGGGTGTATTGGAGAGACAGAAGCAATCCAAGCTGCACATGTAAGTATGTGCCAATAGTTTTGCAGGGCATGCTGCAGTTCTGTCTTGAGGTGCTTCTGAACCAAATATCTGAGTGTCAATTTTTTTCCACCAAAGAACGTTCATCAATATCCTTTTTATGACATTTATCCTTTTGATCTAATAAATCCTTGTTTCTTGATTATTAACAGACATTTTCATTTAAGGGACACCAAAAGGTGCCCTTGATAATGTTCAGTTGTGCCTCTGAGAAATTTTCCCATTCTGTTCCACAGATGTGTGCCATTGTGCCTTTGCAGTTCACATTCTCATAGCCCTCAAAAAGACTGTTTTATACTTGCTTCATTTATGTGTTTATTTTCTAATGTACTGCCTTAAATAGTGGCCTTTAAAAAGACAGTCAGTCATGTGTCTGATACATTATTTGATTCAATTAAGTGATTTATTAATCTGTTTTGGATCTATTAATCTGGTTTTTTAATTGTTACATTGCAATAGTATTGGTCTTTGCAATATGAGACTTACATAAACAACATCTCATGCATAACCTTTTCTGCTGAGATGCTGTTTGGAAGTTTCTAAATCCACAACTTTAAGCTTTGCATCTCATTTTCAGGATGCTATTTGTAAAACGTAATATTGCATTTTCTTTCATTATAAGGATTAATACATCCAATGCAATCACTCTGTGCTGAACAAGATATATTGGTTCATCTAGCAGCTGCCTTTCAGTGGCTGTATTCTTTCCCTAAAGAAAGTTGGATGTCCTACTCCTTTATTTAGCATATTTTCTGAACATGCTTTCTAATAAAATCAGAATTACAACTTTGCTTTCCAAGATTAAACAATAGCTAATAATTCCTAAATAGGGTTATATGGAGGATACAGCTATCCTCCATAGCTGTCATAATTGTGTTAATAGCCTTATTCTGTATAGCTCACAACTTGGGCTCCTCCTGCATTTTTTGAAACCTTGTTAGGCTTCATGCTGTACAGCTTCAGTTGTCCATGTTTCATGAGAAATGAAGTCAGATAAATAATTTGGCACTTTCTGCAGTTTAAAGTTTTCAGCAAAATTAATGTGATTATGTCAGGAAAGAATTTAAGCATTTGGTAAAGTTTTTGTTAAATTATACATTTGCTTATTAATTGGCTACTTGCACTTTTAAAATAGCTCTCCATAACAAATTCCTTTTGTTGTATAAAGCAGCTGCTCAGGATTAATGTCATGTCAATGTTTCAGGCTCCAGGAAAAGGATAGATGAGTAAAGCTCAACCTCAAATGTCAGTGAGCTCTTTGTTTTTATAACAGAAATCTTTTGTAAGTGATCGAAACGGGTCTGTCAGTTTTGGTGAAGAAAGAAAATCAATGATTGAATAATACAGTGTTTTACTAGTGGCTTCCTTTTTTAAAATGTAACTATCTTCGTTAATGTGTCATTATGATGAATAGGAATTATTTGTGATTGATTGCAATAGCAATAATTGATCATTACCTGCATTATGTGCTGAGCACATTTTTCTGACAGTCTGGTTCATTGACAGTCAATTTAATTTTCTTACTCCAGGCTGCCATATGCAAGACACATGCAAGCAATCCATTTGAGAGCAAAATAACACACCTGAAGTATTTGTATTGAAGTTTTTTGTTACTGCCTGTTAATGAATTATTCAGGACTCCCACATTATCCATTGGAATTTTTTTGGAAGGCTAGTTAAAACATGAAAGAATGGAGGAAGGGAAAATCAGTCCCTGTCTTTGAGAAGGGAGAGAAAGTAGGTTCTATGTACTATAGGCACATCAACTTTGATTCAGTTCCCATAAAAAGAAATGTTACCACAAATGACAAAAGTATTTCTAGAAACCTGAAAAATGAGATAATTAACAGTCAGAACAAATTTGTCATGGGGAATTTGTACCAAACTAGTTTAATTTCTGTCTGCCAGAGGGTTAGCAGGCCTTGTGGCCACAGAAGAAGCAGTTTGACAAATATCTTGACTCTGAGGTTCTTGTTGCATTCTCATAAGCAGGCTGATTAAATTTAGTCTTGATGCATCTACTGTGAGGTGGGTACTGCTCTGTTTTGGGTAAGTAGCAGTTTTGTAGAAAAAGATCTTGGTGTCATAGTGTGCTAAGATTCAATGTGAGTTGACAGTGCTACAAAGCTGGAAGAAAGGGAGCTATCTTACAGGGTGCATAATGAGGATGACAGCCTGCATAACATGTGAAGTAGTCAGTCTGGTCTGTTTAGGATTGGTACGGCCTCAACTTTAACATGATCAGTTTTGGTTACCACGTTGTGAACCAGTTGAAGAGAATGCCAAGGTAAAAAATAAGAATGATGAAGTGTTTAGGAAGCAGGACTTAGAAGGAAAGAGAAGTGGAATTGGGCTTTCTTCACTTAGAAAGGCAAGCTTTTGTATCAGGCCTTGGATATGTAAAAGGCTGTTGCAAAACTAAAATTGATTTATATTTTTTGTGAGTAAGATGTATAAATGCAGCTAAATTCAATTAGATACTTGGTAAATTAAGATAGTGGGGAACAGAATATATTTTCAGAGGTGGTGGAATATCCATCATTCTTGACATTTCCAGCAATTTCTTAGGTAGACTTCATACTATTTTGAGGCAGAAGGTGGTCTAGATGATGTCGAGAGCTTTCAAGTCCTAAGATTCCATGAAAATGGTTTTATTTATTTACTGATTGATTTTATTGGTTAACATTTTGTTTCAATCTTCAGTATGATTTTGTTGGAAAATGTTTGATTCTTGCATATCTCAGGGCAGGAAACACCTGTAGTGATGATGATGACTTATAAGCAACTTGGCTCACCAGGTCAGTGGAAGTACATTTAAATTGGAGTGGTGTACACACATAGCTGTATGATAAGATCTGGGGTGCCTGCTAAAACGAAGTAAAGATTGAACTATGATGTTGTTCACTGCTTCCAGAAAGTAAAATACTTGCATCAAAAGATGAAAGTAATGCAAAAATTGAGAATGAGGAAAAAATGATGTTACTTATAGAAATATGGAGAGGAAGTAGAGCTTCTTGATGTGTTACCATCTGTAATCCTGTAATATTGCTATATCTCAAACTGCTTCCGGATGCTGAGATAACACCTTTAGCCAAAAACTGTTTGTAAATCAGGGTAAATTGTTTTTAAAATAATTATGTAATCTGGGTCATTTGCATACTGGGTCAGATTGGAAGATAATTAATCCCATGCGGTATTTTGTCATTTTGATTTATATTAAAATTCTCCATTGAATTTGTAATAGGTGAGAAAGCAAGTTAATATTTTTGCGTTTAGCATAGCTGTTTCGTCCCAATACTGACAGGAAGGGTGACACTAACTTCACCATTTGCTATGAAATCTGTATACTTAATTTGTATATGCAATCTGTGTACTTAGAATATTTTGAAAGGCTAATTTTTGTGTAATAAAAAATAACTTTCTATCATTAATTTTTATTAAATACATCAGTGACAACTCAGAAATTAGATTGTACAGTCTAAAATACAGGATGTGGTGATGTTGTGATAAGGTATTATTCATTTGTCTTGGGAAAGTCTGAGAATAAGTCTTACTCAATGTAATAATTTTTTTAAAAACTCAAAACAACCAAAAAACCCCAAACCCAAAACACAATCCCTTCTTTTACGACATAGGTTAAGAGTTCCATTTTTTGCTGTGAAGCAGATTGATTTCAGTAGATTTCATTTTTAAGTGACTGAGTAATGTTCTGTAAGAATGACTACTTAAGAATTTCCCCTCAGAATCATTCTGTTCATGTGGTTTTGGTAGTCCTTATGAAGAAATATTGTTCTATAAAGAAATCGCTTTCACAATACTGTTAATGTGGTCATGAATTTTTTTGGGGGAAGCAAGGGTGCATTAAGGATGCCATGTTAACATTTCAAAAAGTTATGATATGACATCTTTAATGTCTGGACAATTGTATTAGAACAGTATTGTATTTGCCTATTACTTGTTCTTTCAAATGAACAATGCTCACAGAATACTGTTTTTTCTCCTGTGTGTTCAGTGTGTAGTTCCCTTTTTTACAGACTTTTTTTTTCACAGTGTCCCTCCGGATAATTGACTACTTCCTTAAAAAAAAAAAAAAAAAAAAAAAAAAAGCCTGAAACAGGGCAACTGTAACACCTTGTGAAAATGTTTCTTTCTGACTCTGAAGGAAGTTATTGACCTAGTTCAGGCTACCCATCTAAAATTTAGATATCTAGAATTAGTTAAAATGAATTCCACTCATGAGTACCTCAGGCTGGGCACCTAGAAAATGAGAAACTTGTACACTGTGAGAACATAATTCTTTTCAGTCTTTAATGTAAATAAATAATTTAATATTAAAAAATAGGGAGATAATTTGTGTCCTTACTAGTGATGCAGACTTACAAACAGGACCAGGAGCCACAGCAGTAGTGGTAATATTGATGGTAAGACAATTTGACAGGACATTCCTACCCAGAAATAGGACACTCGGAATGTGTGTGAAAGGGCAAGGATAGCACTAATATTAGAAAGGAAATAGTACCAGCAGTGCAGAAAAGTTTCTTTTCTTTGCTTAAATTTGCCTATAACATTCATGTAACTTACAGTAATAGTGTAAAAATAATACTTCCAGTATTAGGACACAACCAAGTCTTGGGGTAAGTCGTTCATGATACTGGCTGAAGTTTGTTTGCCTAGGTTGTGTGATTTGTTGCCTAAAATCTGAAGGCTTTACACTGAAGGAGGAAATCAGTATTATACATTTTGTAATCAATCGGTAAAGGCCTTTGCTCTTTAGCTTTATTTTAAGGATGCTGCCTACCTAAAAATGTGGTAGCGTTTGGCTGTGCTACAAAGCACATTCACAAGTGTGCTGAAAGAACTCAGGCTATTTGTGCATCTTTTCAGAAGGAAAGTGTGGGTAGGGTTTAGATGAAAGCTGCTGCTTGTTTCACGAGACCAGTTAGGGGAGAACTTGGCTGATAACATTTGATCACAGTTTTCAGAAAAAAAGGGTTACAAAGCTTATTTAAAAATATAATAGAACTGTGCATTCAGAGAATGAGTTAAAGACTTTTAGTATTAGGGAGCTCAGGCCAAAGGAAAAGAAAACAATTAACTGTATTTTTGACAGAGGCCACTTTTATGATTTCTATGGGTTGTCAGTCCTGAAGCTCATTCAGATGGCACGGTGTGCAACAGAACACATGAAATAAATTGCAAAACTGACATCAAAGGAAAAATTAATGAGTATAGGAAATTTGTGCTCAATTTTTTCCACTATCAGTTAAGACACTGGTGGTGGTTAAGGAAACTACCTGAAGGAGTAAAAAGATGAAACTTCAGAGTAAGTAGATTCCGCTAAAGGTCCAGGGAAATATAGATAGCAAGCGGAGCTGTAGGAGCTTGGTGTCACAGCGGAGTTGGTGTTCTGTGACAAACATAAGATGAATACAATAAGTGTGCTATTCTGTAAAAATTTATAAGAGCTTGTTTGTTTACTTAAAGCTGAGTTGGATTGGATGGTTATTGTATTTCAACTCCTAATGAGGACAAAATTAGGTCATGAACCTCCCTGATAAACATGAGTGTGTGTGTGCGCATATATATATATATATATATATATGCGCTTTGAGGAACACTGCTGATCTACAGAGCCTTTTTGCTTGGCTAATGAATCACAGAATGGTTTGGATTGGAAGGGACCTTTAAAGATTATCTAGTCCAACGCCCTGTCATGGCCAGGGACATATTTCACTAGACCAGGTTACTCAAAACCCCACGCAACCTGGCCTTGAACTCTTCCAATGCTGGGGCATCCACAGCTTCTCTGGGCAACCTATTCCAGTGATTCACCACCCTCATTGTAAAAAAGTATCTTTCTTATATCCAATCTAGATTTACCCCCTT
This sequence comes from Burhinus oedicnemus, assembly GCA_008921705.1. NCBI lineage: Eukaryota > Metazoa > Chordata > Aves > Charadriiformes > Burhinidae > Burhinus > Burhinus oedicnemus. Next base: position 552,415 of record VFFE01006123.1, read on the forward strand.
TCAGTTTAAAACTGTTGCTTCTTGTCCTGTCAATGCAGGCCCTGGTGAAGACTCTCTCCATCTTTCTTAGAAGCCCCTTTAAGTATCGATAGGTCTCCCCAGAGACTTCTCTTTCCAGGCTAAACCCTAAATCTGTCTGCCTTCATAGGAGAGGTGTTCCAGCCCTGACTATTTTTGTGACCCTCCTCTGGACCTGTTCTAACAGGTCCATGTCTTTCCTGTGCTGAGGGCCCCAGAGCTGGATACTCCAGGTGGGGTCTCGTAAGAACAAAGTAGATGGGGGTAGAATTACCTCCCTCAACCTGCTGGCCACACTTCTTTTTATCCAACCCAGGATACAATTTCAGGCTGCAAACACATATTGCCAGCTCATATCGAGTTTGTCATCCACCAGTATCCACAAGTCCTCTTCCACAGGGGTGTTCTCAATCAATTCATCCCCCAGCCTGTATTGATATTGGGGTTTGCCCAGCCTGGTGCAGGACTTTGTGCTTAGCCTTGTTGAATTACATGAGGCTCACATGGGCCCAATCCTCAAGCATGTCAAGGTTGCTTTGGATGGCATCCCTTCTTTCAAGGTATCAACTACACCATTCAACTTGGTGTATGTGCAAACTTGCTGAGGGTGCACTCAATCACACTGTCTGTGACTCATGAAGATATTAAATAATATTGGTCCCAGTATGGACCCTTGAGGGACACCACTCATTATTGGTTTCCATTTGGACATTGACTGTTGCATATAACTCTTTGGATGTGGCGACTGAGCCAACTCCTTATCTAACAGTCCATCCACCAAGTCCATATCTGCAACTTAAAGGCAAGAATGTTGTGGGGGACTGTCAAAGAAGTCCAGGGAGATGACATCAGTTGTCCACTGATGTAGTCACTCTATCACAGAAAGCCACTACATTAGTCAGGCATGACTTGCCCTTGGTGAAGCCATGCTGGCTGTCTCTAATCATCGCCCTGTGTTCCATATGCTTTGACAGGAGGCCTGCGTGGATGAACAAGGAGATCCTGGACAATCTCAAACAGAAAAAGGAAGCCTACAGAGAGTGGAAGCAAGGACAGGTAGCCTGGGAGGAGTACAGAGAAATTGTCTGGGTAGTCAGGGATCAGTTTAGGAAAGCTAAAGCCCAGATAGAGTTAAATCTGGCCAGGGGCAACGAGAAAGCCTTCTACAGGTATATCAGTGACAAAAGGAAGAGTAGGGAAGATGCGGGCCCACTCAGGAAGGAAATGGGAGACCTGGTCACCCAGGACATGGAGAAGGTGGAGGTACTCAACAACTCTTTTGCCTCAGTCTTCAGTGGTATAGGCTCTAACCACACTGCCCAAGTTGCAGAAGGTAAAGGCAAGGACTGAGAGAATGAGGTACTGCCCACTGTAGCAGAAGACCAGGCCCAAGACCAGCTGAGGAACCTGAAGGTGCACAAGTCCATGGGACCTGATGAGATTTGTCTGCGGGTCCTGAGCTAACTGGTGGATGTAGTTGCCAAGCCACTATCCATCACATTTGAGAAGTCATGGTGGTCTGGTGAAGTTCCCACTGACTGGAAAAGGGGGAAACATAACCCTCATTTTTAAAAAGAGTAAAAAAGAAGACCCAGGGAACTACAGGCCGATCAGTCTCACCTTTGTGCCCAGCAAGACCATGGAGCAGATCTTCCTGGAAACTCTGCGAAGGCACATGGAAAATAAGGAAGTGATTGGTGGCAGCCAATATGGCTTCACTAAGGGAAAATTGTGCCTGACAAATCCGGTGGCCTTCTATGACAAGGTTACAGCATTGGTGAATAAGGGGAGAACAACAGATGTCATCTACCTGGATTTGTGCAAGGCGTTTGTCACTATCCCGTATGACATCCTGGTCTCTAAATTGGAGAGACAGGGATTTGACTGATGGACCACTCAGTGGATGAGGAACTGGCTGGATGACCCCACTCTAAGAGTTGTGGTCAACAGCTTGATGTCCAAGTGGTGACCAGTGACAAGTGGCATTTCTCAGGGGCCGGTTACTGGAACCGGTGCTGTTTAACATTGTTGTTGGCAACATGGACAGTGGGATTAAGTGCACCCTCAGCAAGTCTGCTGACAACATCAAGTTGTGTGGGGCGGTTGACACGCTGGAGGGAAGGGATGCCATCCAGAGGGACCTGGACAGGCTTGAGAGGTGGGACCGTGTCAACCTCACAAGAGTTCAACAAGGCCAAGTGCAAGGTCCCGCGCACATGGGTCAGGGCAATCCCAAGCACAAATACAGGCTGGGCAGAGAATGGACTGAGAGCAGCCCTGAGGAGGAGGACTTGGAGGTGTTGGTTGATGAGAAGCTCAACAAGACCCGGCAAAGTGTGCTTGCAGCCCAGAAAGCCAACCGCATCCTGGGCTGTGTCAAAAGAAGTGTGGCCAGCAGGTTGAGGGAGGTGAATCTGCCCCTCTACTCTGCTCTGGTGAGACCCCACCTGGAGTACTGCATCCAGCTCTGGGGCCCTCAGCACAAGAAGGATGTGGAGTCCAGAGGAGGGCCATGAAGATGATCAGAGAGCTGGAACCCTCTCCTGTGAAGACAGGCTGAGAGAATTGGGGCTGGAGAAGAAAAGGCTCCAGGGAGACCTTATAGCCCCTTCCAGTATCTGAAAGGGGCCTACAAGAAGTTCAGAGAGGGACTTTTTACAAGGGCATGTAGTGATAGGACGAGGGGTAATGGCTTCAAACTGTAAGAGGGGAGATTTAGATTAGATCTCAGGAAGAAATTCTTTACTGTGAGGGTGGTGAGACACTGGAATAGGCTGCCCAGGGAAGTTGTGGAGACCCCATCCCTGGAGGTGCTCAAGGCCAGGTTGGATGGGGCTTTGAGCAACCAGGTCTAGTGGGAGGTGTCCTTGCCCATGGCAGGGGGGTTGGAGCTAGATGATCTTTGAAGGTCCCTTCCCACTCTAACCATTCTGTGATGCTATGAACCAACAACAAAAAAACCCAAACATAGTTTTAATCCTAAAGACAGGCTGTAATCAATCTACAATAGGATCTGGAGCTGAGCGTTGCTCCTTTTCTTTATACACCCCTTCATTTTATTTGCCAAGCTAGTGATTAATTTCAAATTTGTGCTAATGAAACACAGCACTGTCATAAATCTGGAGCTGCATGAGCTCCCATGAATAATGTCTTCACTTGCAAACCATACCTGTTTCAGGCCTGACCCTCCTTTAAGCACATTTTACCAAATGGTTCAAGCTACATTGTGCATCACTACATACAATACAATAGACTACAGAGAAAATCAGTGAATGAGCTCACAGAAAATACACACAAATGTGGAATTCTTCCCCAAGAATAATCAACATTAGCATAGGCTAACTTTAAGTCCTCCACTTGTACAGTAGAAAGAATAATTACAGGAAACTTTATGTCTGCATTTGAAGAATTTGGATAATTGCCTTTATTTTTTGTTTTTTTAACTAGGATGCATATGAAGTACGTTAATTAATTCCAGTTTTTAGGTGCCATGAGCAAAACCACAGGAATATTTCTGAATTTCATGCTCCTGGGACCTTCTAGTAATGTAAATAATTTTGAATAATCATGCATCATGTCCTAAAGCAAATCTACAATTTCATTAAGACTCTGAGCCAGCATACGTGTACAAGATTAGTTACAATCATGTTCCTTTCTGCAGGTCAGTAAATTCATTAGTTACGTATCTTTGCTGTACACACAAGTATTATGTCCTTCCATTAGGAAGGAAAAGACAGATAATTGTAAATTATTGAAAATCATTTGTACAATTCTTCTGTTTTAAAATCTTCTTTAGGTGTCTCATATGTAGTAGGCCTCCCATATAGTTCAATATACATTCATTCATGGACATTCATTTTTAGTAGATTTTGCTTTCTACATTTACATTCGCTCTCCTAGTAATAAGATCACTAGTTTTATTATTTCATTCCACATAGGTCATGCACTCATTCTAACCATTTATAGTTCTTCCTTTCTGACATAATTCATCTGTCAGACACTTAAAGGTTTAAAAACCCTTTGCAACAAGCATTGGGTGCATCTAAGTCAAACCTCATCCAGAAAATTAAAGTTTTCCACACCTCTTCTCAGTCTGGATATAGTTGGCAGCAACCTAAACCACATCTTTATGTCATCTTGTATTCTAAAGAAACTCCAATGGGTTAGTTTAGGGAGAAAAAATATATATATATATATAATACACACATACCCCTCTCCAGGCCCAAGCTCATTCGCTAAAGCAATATTTTTTGCAATATGCCTTAAGATCTGTTTAAAAAGAGTGGCTATTCAGGGTTAGCCACTTACTGTGTTATTTGCCCATAGCTCTTCACAGAACATACTAACAGTTTTCTAGGAATTCACAAAAAGATGCCCTTTACTGAGAAGTTCATAGTCAAAAAAACCAGGAAGGTCAATTAAAGATTTGTGAAGAAAAAAACAAAACAAAACAAAACCACACAGGCATTTTTAAAACATATTTTCATTCTAGCTGAACAGTGACATCCAGCAGTTTACCGAGACAGCCTTTGGAGTTTTGCCATTACTTTCAGTGGGAAGGCAAATATATTTAAGGTATATAGAGTGAGGGACTGAATATTTATAACTCATTTACATACAGGTAGAGTATCCAGCAAGAGAAAGCACTATCTTTTCAGCCATGACTTAATCTATGAAGTCTGTTCTAAACACAGAAGCATTAATAGTATGAAATGCTTTTGGCAGTCTGCTTTAGAGAAGCGTTAGCATATCTCTTGCTGTTGGGGGAGGTGTTTATTTGCTTTGGGGGAAGTTGTCATTATTTGTATGAGAGGTTTGAAGGCCTCATTTATGAACAGAAATTAATGCGGTAGACATTATGAAAAATGTTTAGAAATCTAATTTCAGCTACCCACACAATTAGCTTTAAAGAGGCTATCTCAACATCAGCTAGTAGTGTGTATCTGTGGCAGTGAGCCTTATTACAGCCATCTTGTTTGTATATTTACTCTGCCTTTCAAAAGTCTACCACTAAGTACAGTAAAAAAAAATGCTGCTGTTACACTGTTTGCAGTACATTTGCTAGGTTAATCTAGTTTAACTATGTCTACAGTAGACTGCATAAAAAAGGTGCACACACACACACGTACACAGAAGCACACACCCTTAATATGACAATTTTGTAAAGGTCTAGTTCATTTGATTTTAGGAACAGGAACTGCACTTGAGCAATATTCCTCACATGATTCATTACACTTTTGCTTTAAAGGCTTCCTGCCATAGGAAATCTTTTCGTTTTTACATTTTATTTAATTTTTTAACATTCTCTAAGCATTTTGAATGAAATACACTGTTCAAGTAATCCTTCACAACAACAAGATTTCCATATTCTACTGATTTCTCTTCATGTTTTCTCAACTTTTTCATTGAAATGTTCGAAGAATGTCCCTAAGGAAACAATGGCATATTAATTATTGTTTAGTTTATTCTTACAAGAACAGTAGTTTAGATTATTTTATTATGTTCCAGACAACGATTGCCTAACCAGATAATGTAAGCAAAGTAAAGTAAACTGGAAACAGAGTTTAATTACAAAAATCATTGCTTGGAACTTTGTAGTGATGCATCTGGAGTTGAGAAATACCCAATAATTCAGTTCACAGTGCAGGAAAGATTATTGCAATATCACAGTGATAACCAAGTAATGCAGAAAAAAAGCTTTAGCCAAGCACTAAATAATGAAATTGAAAAAAAGGATGTAAAAAGGTGGTGTAATATCACTGTAGAGGACTCCTAATCTTGGTCTTATTATGCACAAGATTGTTTCCCAGATACAACTACTACAGTGGCCAAAATGGCCCTTTTAACTTATACCAGACACATTGCTCCTCAGGAGGTAGCGTGACATTTGGGAAACAGACAGACATACGTGCTCTTAGCCTCTCTTTATTGGCATCACAGCAATAAAACAGTGTCAGAATGGTTACTTCAGCCCAACATAACTTAAGAGGATCTTCTGGAACCACATACACAAGTCTGAAAGGCAGCCTGCATCACTGTTAGTTTACACTGTTAGTCACTTCAGAATTCAGACCCCTACATTCACAGGATTAGATACAGATAAATCAGTCTCAGACCCGTGGAAAAGGCAGCCCAGGAGCTGTAAGTTGTTCAGCATCACATAAAGCAAATCCTTCCTATCACAGGTAGATTTGGGGGAGAGATTCTGGGGATTTTGTTTCCTCAAAAAATTTCAAAAACAGTACGTCTATTAGCATTCTTATTTATAGATACTGAAAGACTCCACATGAAACCAAAAAGCAGGCAAGAAAATGGGGCTGTTGAAGACAGGCTGAGAAGGGGATAGCCTCTAAAATTTTTGGTTTATATACAGCTGCATGAATGATCATGCATCTCAATTCATTCAATTGACAGTTTCATTACAGGTCTATACGACCTGATGAGATGCATCCCAGGGTCCTGAGGGAATTGGCTGATATAGTTGCCAAGCCATTCTCCATCATAGTTGAAAAGTCATGGCAGTCAGGAAAACTCCCCAGTGACTACAAAAAATGGGAATATCACACCTGTTTTTAAATAGTTTAATGAGGACCCTGGGAACTACCAACCAGTCAGCCTGACCTCAGTGCCCAGTAAGATCATGGAACAGATCCTCCTGAAGTTATGACACAGAATCATAGAATGGTTTAGGTTGGAAGGGACCTTCAAAGATCATCTAGCTCCAACCCCCCTGCCATGGGCAAGGACACCTCCCACTAGACCTGGTTGCTCAAAGCCCCATCCAACCTGGCCTTGAGCACCTCCAGGGATGGGGTCTCCACAACTTCCCTGGGCAGCCTATTCCAGTGTCTCACCACCCTCACAGTAAAGAATTTCTTCCTGAGATCTAATCTAAATCTCCCCTCTTACAGTTTGAAGCCATTACCCCTCGTCCTATCACTACATGCCCTTGTAAAAAGTCCCTCTCTGAACTTCTTGTAGGCCCCTTTCAGATACTGGAAGGGGCTATAAGGTCTCCCTGGAGCCTTTTCTTCTCCAGTCCCAATTCTCTCAGCCTGTCTTCACAGGAGAGGGTTCCAGCTCTCTGATCATCTTCATGGCCCTCCTCTGGACTCCACATCCTTCTTGTGCTGAGGGCCCCAGAGCTGGATGCAGTACTCCAGGTGGGGTCTCACCAGAGCAGAGTAGAGGGGCAGATTCACCTCCCTCAACCTGCTGGCCACACTTCTTTTGACACAGCCCAGGATGCGGTTGGCTTTCTGGGCTGCAAGCACACTTTGCCGGGTCTTGTTGAGCTTCTCATCAACCAACACCTCCAAGTCCTCCTCCTCAGGGCTGCTCTCAGTCCATTCTCTGCCCAGCCTGTATTTGTGCTTGGGATTGCCCTGACCCATGTGCGCGGGACCTTGCACTTGGCCTTGTTGAACTCCGTGAGGTTGACACGGTCCCACCTCTCAAGCCTGTCCAGGTCTCTCTGGATGGCATCCCTTCAGCGTGTCAACCGTCCCACACAACTTGATGTTGTCAGCAGACTTGCTGAGGGTGCACTTAATCCCACTGTCCATGTTGCCAACAACAATGTTAAACAGCACCGGTTCCAGTAACCGGCCCCTGAGAAATGCCACTTGTCACTGGTCACCACTTGGACATCAAGCTGTTGACCACAACTCTTAGAGTGGGGTCATCCAGCCAGTTCCTCATCCACTGAGTGGTCCATCAGTCAAATCCCTGTCTCTCCAATTTAGAGACCAGGATGTTGTGTGGGACAGTGTCTTCATGGTGCTGAAGAAACTTTTTTTCCAATTAGGGGAGAGTTACAGTAGTGAGCTTTGAAATGTATAAAAGTTTAGGTTGAGAATACAGGTGTTCCAATGACCAGTTTACCAGAGGGGAGAAGTATAAGCCTGAACATATCTGCTTCCCAGGCTTGCTCTCAAGCTAAACTCTTCCAGTTTTCAGAAAAATCTTATGGAGATTTGAGTCCTGATGATTCTAGGGCTGCCTGAACTTTTATTGCTTTTGCATATTTAGATAATAAAAAGGTGAGTTTTTCTTTCCCCCAAAAGTGGCTACGGGAAGAATTGCATTAAGAAAAATAGGAGGTTTAGAATGCTTTTTATCAATGTGGTTTATGCTGCACAAACTTTTAGAAGAATAGTTCTCTTTAAGGTAATAAGCATAGTTGCTTGTATGACTCTGAAGCAGTGATAGGTCATGCAAGAGATTTGAGGATTCAGCCTTTTCAAATTTGCTATATAAATGAAAATACCATTTCCAATATAAGGCTCAAATCTAAATTCCAAAGATCAGATGCTGGTCTGTAGTGCTGCCATAACATCAAAGAATGAAGTTGATATAGATGGCCTATAGAATTGACTACAGTTTGAAGGCTAGTGCTGAAAACAAATTCCTCCTATATTGTGCAACCAGTTTGCAAAGTATTAAGAACAGTCTTATGGATAAAAAAAAAGTAAATGAGGAGTGTTTTTCTGTTTGACCTTAAAAGAATCTAGGATACAAAAATTACTGTAGGTTCAATCTTTTGTTTCTTATAGTTGTATAATTCCATTAGCCATATGGGGTAGAACAGGATATAGGTTAAGCACTTCCAGAACCCATTTTTGCTTCTCCTTTGGATTTCTTGGATCTTGCATCAGAGGTATTCTCCGCTTATTTCATTCCTTCCTAGAGTAAATGGGCAGGGATTAGAGGGAGGTTTTGCTTTACTTTACCTGCTACTCATTAACCAAGCAACTGAGATACTGCAAGTGCATTGTGTATAGTAATTGCTGATAGTGATGGATTACTGTCTTCCTCCCGAAGGACAAGGAAGAGCTATTAATTTGAGGAGTGTATCTGAAGCATATTTTCTTTCTTTAACAGTTGGTTGTGTATCTTCCCAGGATTGTAACAAAAAGCTTCTATTTTCTGTAGCACTTTACATGTAAAGGTTTTCCTTTTTAATTTAGAAAAAAATATTTTCATTTAGTTTTATCTTAATGGCCTGAAAATAGCATGCACACACATGCAGAATGGACCAGAGATTTTTCCAGTGAACTCATTATGACACTTTTCTTTGTAGAATTATAAATACTGGCAGTTATTTCCTTAGCATCAATTAGAGTTCTTATAGTTGTTCCCAGCTTTGCACTAATACCATGTGTATATCTTTTAAGCAAAGTATGCTCTGTACTAAATGGCTTTGTTTAGAGTGTTTCTAATAGAAATATCCCTGCCACATGTATCTGCTTGGTCTGTGTAATCTCTTGTAGAATGTTTTCTGGCATTGAACTGATAGTGTGTGTTTAAGCAAGCATACTTTAGTTTTTGCATCTGTGCTAGTAATTAATGTATAGCTTGGGATACCTCTAGTTAATTATGGGGACAAGCAAGTTTTAATGAGATCTATGGAATCAGCCATTTGATTGTGTATAGTATTTAAGAAAAACATTATTTGCAGAAAAAAACTTTTGTGAAATGATGGGGTATGAGTGTGGTGAAACATTTGACTCCCTTTTTTAATTGGCCTGTTTTGTGGCTAAATATCAGGTCTACCCAATGTTTGTGAGAATATTCCTGTTGAATTGGGCAGGAACAGTACTTGGATGAAACCGATTCACTTTCAAGGCGTCTCCCTGGTTTTCTGTGCATACTACTTTAACAGACAGCATTGGGTTTTGGCAATATTTTGGAGGATCAAGCCATAAAGGTAAATCTAAATAATTCAGGGAAGCAATATGTAGCCTTTCTACCACTTAAACTCTGTTTTGAAAGCACAGGCAGGATTTGGGTGATGTGTAGTCCTTGAACCAGGGCTTTGTACAGCGGGAGTGTAACGCTAAGAAATTCAGTTTCCCTGAAGCCAATGAAAATCTTCCACTGCCTGCAAGGGATAGTGAGCTAGGAGAATAGTAATCTAGGACTTCACCCTTCTGTGGATCATCATGTTTAGCATGGATCTGTGTGTACAATCAGGCATATATATTTATATATTTCTTTTATGTGTATATATATATATATGTAAAATATTTACATGCATGTATGTGCTAAGGGGGAAGAGAGATGTTCCTTAGTCTGCTTCACAAAATGACTTCATTTCTTTATTAACAAAACACAGTTTATTCATGTACAAGCCAGGAAAAACAAAGTGTCCTTTCCTAATCCTGCAGTTTTGTTATTGGTTTTCCCACCTCATGTGTGAGTGGAATTGAGGTTGTCACCTCATTGTGGTCAGTTCCACACCTTTTTCAGAGTAAACAGCATGCAAACTTGTATAAGCAGCATCTGAGCCAAGGCCCTTTTATAAACCAAACTTTAATTTGTTATTGTTTTGGCATCTATGAATGTGTGTGTGAGACCATGTGGGCTGGCTGTGGAAGGCGCACTATAAAAACTAACAATGGAATGTTCATCTGGAGATGTTCTGTGTTATTTATGAAAACTTGGGGCCCAATCCTGCCACCTTCTCTCACGCTAACCATCCCACTAAGGTCAGCTAGTGATTATACTTCTTTAAGGATGACTTATGCACATAAAAATTTATTGGATTTGATATATGGATGGAATTTTCGAACTTCATAAGGGAATTAAATAAACTATGTCTGCTGACATCCATTGAATGTTGAAATGCAATCTGTGCCTTTGGAATTAAATAAAAACTAAGTTGATATGAACTAGGGGGGAAAAGTCTTTGTATTTAGTTGTATCTTTTATTTTATAGGTGTTCACTATAAGGACCTGGTTGTAGGAGTTACCGAAGAAACGTAAAGATGAGAAGTGGATTGCAGACTCTTCTACTGGTGCCCAGTCCTTGGTAAAACAAGGAATAAAAGTGTAAGTGGAACATAAAACTGTCAAAGAAGCTCTACTGAGCAATACAAAGAAGCTGGAGCAGTAATTAATGTTATGAAAACTATATTTGGTTCAGATTGTTTTAAAGGTAAGTTTGTCATTTGATGTGAATAATGTAGCCATATTTATTCTGAAGACCCAAAGTTTCTTTTCATATTTGTACCAATTAGTTGAATTACCTATAGTATGAAATCATTCAACAAGTAGATGTAGCTTCATGCATTTGCAGTAAAAGAATGGATATTTTGTATGCTAGTGCTGTAGACTTCTATTAAATTTCTTATGCATTAGAGATCTTGTTTTATGTATGTCCTAGACCATTCTTGCTGTCATCTCTTAGCTTGTGTAACCTTTAGCCAGATAAGTCACCTGCCCGACTGGTGGAATTCTGGTCACTTAATGCAAATTAATTTAGTCTACTTTTATTTACTATTGCTGGTCCTAGAGCCTCAATCCTGTACCAGGGTCTGTTACATCTGTACTTAGTATAGGGAGCATATTGAGAGCATAGTAGAGGGCAGCACAAGGGAGAAGATTCTGTATGATTATTTAAAGCTGAATCTTAAATTAGGCTTAATACTAGCTTAAATTATTATTAGTATGTTTAATTAAACAAGCATGACATGTTTTGTGTCCAAGCTTAAATGAGGAGCTAGGAAGGATCAAAATGAGGATCAGAACCCAGTCCTGACAAACATACTGAATGCAAAGCTACAGTCCTAGCAATGGACTAAGTCGCTTAAGGATACGATGCCCTTAGCATGATGGCCAACATCTGCAGACTCCTACCAGACAATAACATCAGTGCACTACTGTTATTCTTGCATGCCAGATCAGACTGGATTATTGTTTGTCCTGCTGTGGGCTTTACCACACAGGTAGACTGCTCTCAGAAGGGAGACTAGAGCAATGCTGGTAGTTTCTAGAACCTGCTTTCCCAATAGTCACTGCAAGAGGAAGACCCAGCTGAAATACTGTCTGCATGAAGTAAAAACAGAGCTAACAAAGGATGGCTTTCCTCACCAGTTGGGGCACCCAGCACAACCCAAAGCAGGGAGTGAAAAAGGAACTGAATTAACCTAATCTGTGTGAGCTAAACGTGACTGTCAATCTAGAAACTAGAGCAATTTGAATTTTAGGAATGCTCCCCCATTTTCTGGCTTCTGCTTTACACAAGCAGTCCTTAAAAAATGGTTTTGACTGCTTTACCGAAAAGGTTGAACTTTTTTTTTTAGGGCTCATGTATCATGTTTTCTTTTTTTCCTGTTCCTTAAGCATCTCTCTCTCTTTTTGTAAAATACACTATACATGTTTTTTCTAAAAATGATAGCTATTACAGGTATAAAACTAAACTTATTTAAGTAAATCCATTGAGACATATGGTAAGAAATTCCATCGACAGCATGATAAATGTGTCTTATATTTGGCACAGCTTTAACATACCACTTTTTATTATTTTTCCATGATAATCTCTCACATAAGTAGGAGTGTAATATAAGATTGTTTGCAAAGGAAAGTGTGAACTGATCACAACATGCAAACAGGAACCTATAATACTGTCTTTGAAGTTGCTGTGTTTATTTTGAGGCCTGGCCCTGAGGACAATATGAACTGGTTAGAAGAATCTCTTACCCTTCCTAAACTTGCAGCCTTTGACAACTAAAGGTGCAAAATTCTCCCTGCTAGTTTTGAATTCTGGCTCCCCATGTAGTATCACATTGCATTACTGACCAAACAGTCAAGATCAGTCATCATTCAGTATAAGACACATTTTGAAACAATTCAGATTTGGAACTGATTTCAAAGCCATTTAAACTTCTATAAGGAACTCGTTAAAAAAAAAAAAATCAAAAAAACCAAACCAAACAAAACACAAATAACTAGTGTAAATACTGAACCAATTATTTATGTACGTAGGCTACATATTGAAATGGTTTAAAACTTGAACCAGTTCATCTCAAGCAGAATCAATTTGGTAAAGATATCAAACACATAAGTGCTTCATTGAACAAGGCATTTTCCCTGCCACTTGCTGCCTTGCCACTGATGGTTTTTTCAGAAATCGTCTGAAAACAGTTTTTCATATCACTGCTTATGACATCATAGCATTCCACTGGGAAGGTATGGAGTGAATGTAGTCTTCTGTTTTCCACATCATGCTTAAAGTACTGTAGCAAAGTAATTTTATGTGTTCTTTTCTGCTGTCTGTATATCCGAAAAAGTTAAGTGCTCTTTCATAGCAAGATGGGCTTGCACCCATCCCTGGGCCACTCCTGCTTAGCTGTTAACATCCGATATACAAAAGAGAAAACTCTCTCCTGGGATTTTTATTTCTGCAAAACATCTTCAGCACTCAGATATCTAAATGTCTTGAGAATCGGTAAACAATAAACTTAACTTCTACTGTTAAATTGTAAAAAAAAAAAAAGTCTATATTTTTAATGCAAGACTTTCTTTAAATCTTGACTAATTATAAGGTACAGCTGGCCTCTGGTGTACACAGAGAGTAATGCCTTTATCATAGTATGTCTAACAAAACAGTAATGGGACATGTAGGGAGTTAAGCTGAATCAAACCATAAGTAGTTTGTTTTCTTTAAATCTGAACAACAATTCAAACCGAGATCTCATGTTGCTTTATAGGAGAGCCATTTAGCAAAAAGACTTGGCACTTACTGCAGTCTGCAGAGCAGCAATTTGTCCTCCCTTCTCTTCCCCACTAGAGGTGAACACTAAGCTGGTATTGAAGGGAGAGAACTGGTTCACTCTCTTGGATACCTGTATTCTCATGATGTTACTCTTTGGAGTGCCCTGTAGGTGCTTGAGGTCACACGAGCTTTCACCCAAACCCTGCCTCTGAGTTGTCACGTGCACATTTATGCTTTGTGCCATGTATATGCAGGCTTAGACTTGCCAAGGAGAAAGGACCTAAGAGAAATTCAGTCCTCTTCACCATATTTTTATATTTCCCACTTTACTGTCACAGTGCTGTCACCAGTGGTTTTCAGTGAAGTTCAGTTGCCAGTATTTCTCTCGATCCTAAGCCTCGCATTCTACACTGAAGGAGCTGGAACTATATTGGGATGCTGGTTTAAGAATGTGGCAGCTAAGAGACAGGGTTAGTATCTTGTGGGTTAAGTTTTCTGATGTCAAGGTTTCTTACATCATCCCAATGAGAAACCTCACTCTGGTTCTGATGGAACTAGCTCTAGACAGAGGTGACAGTGACACTTTTGTGCAAGTACCAACCCTGTCTCTGGTTGGCAGACTCAACATAATGAGGCAAAGCAGTTGTTTTCTGTGACCCCTGTCTACTTGCAGGTGCATGGAAAGAGGTTGCTTTATTATGTATCCTACCTGGTTTGGCCTTCCATGCTTTCAGGAAATCATTGGAAATCATCCACCAGTAATTTTTCGCTCTTGAAATAAGATTGGCCCAGTAGAGTAATAACCTAAATGACATGCTTTCTTATGATGAATATATATAGCCTTCCCACATCTCTAGGGACACAAAACAAGACTTTGTCCTCTATATATGGCAAAAAAAAAAAAATCTACCTGTTTTTCCAACTTGGTGCAGTTTTTCATATGACTTCAGTAAGGTTTGAATTGGATCAGATACGAAGAAAGGCCTTCATCCACAGCATAACAGTTTGGTTCAGTAGATTTGCTCCTTCATTTGTATCTCTGTAAGGAAATTATAACTGTGACCTCACACTTCAAATTACCTTTAATAGGAAACATTTCCTTCTTACCTATTTCCAAAGGGGATTATGTGTGGTGTTTGCAATTGAAGGAGACTGGACCTCATGACTTAGATTGGGCCCCACGGTTGCACCTTCTTATCTTATTGAAAGGGGTATTTTTCTCTTTTGTTGCAGGAGATGAAGGTAAACAAATAACTTCTCATGTAGTCAGCCACAGTGAATTTAAGGGGGAAAAAATTACAAGCCATGATAATGTCAGCAGTCAATATTGTTTCTCTTTACAGAACCATAAACAAAATCATGAAACTAGTCTCTAAAAGGTCTTGATGACAGCTCTGGTAAACTTAAGCAATCTGGCTACAAAGATGAATGGTATTTTCCTGTTGCACATTCTCCCTTTCTTTCTGAAGCTATTTAAATCTAATTAACCTAGTGTCAAACTCTCTGATTTCTCTCCAATGTTCTAACACAGAGCCTTAAATGTTGCTTTTTTTTAATACCAACTTCTCTTAAAATATTTGTTTTTAACAGTTGTCCTTTTATTTGCTTGTAGACCAAAATAAGTTATTACCTCAGGATTGTATGGCTATGACAATGAAGCAGATGGTACCCACAGAAGAAAAACAGTTTTTCAGCTAATATAGAAAGCATGTGTATACAATGACTGTCTTGCCCTGGCTCAACTTGAGTATTAGCAATTCTCATTTTTGCCAGTCTTTCATTTCTTTCCACTGGGTGAAATTTCACTTCAGTGAAGCCAGTAGAAATTTTGCCATTAACTTCAGTAGGAAAAATTATCACTCACTGTTACCTACAAAATACTAATTTTGTAGAGTTGTATAGGAATTCCCAGAATGACTACCTATCTTACCCTGCATTACTGACAATGGACCAACTTCTCTGCCATCTGTATCCAAGGAATCAGGAGAGTTGCACTGGATGCACCCTGCTTCAGCATTTAGATCACTGGTGTTAAACTGGTTGTATTTCTTACCCTTTTAGGATAAAAAGGATTTTACTCCGTGCACAGCTTAGTTTTATTTTAAACTTTGAAAGAAGGAGAAAAAGGTTTTAAGTAAAAAAACCTATAAAGATGGAAAAAGAGTGTTTCAAGTGTTCAGTTTTTCTAAGCAAAATCTTGAAGTCGCTTGGTGTTTTGGCCAAATACTATAAAGCACTAAGAAACCTATAGTTAACTGGCTTCAAAATCTTTCTTTAACAAAAAAAGCCCAAAACAAAAGCAACTCCCGTTCAAATTATGGCATACCTGCAGCACTTTTGAAAAAATCAGTGATTCTTTCCTTAATTCCCCAATAAGTAAAAAACCAACCAACCAACCACCCCCCCAAAAAAAACCCCAACAACAAAAAAAACCCCAGAACCCACCCACAAAAAACTCCACAAGTATTAGATGTTGCTAATAAAAAACCTGCTGTAACAAACATATATTCTTTATTCTAGTTCGGTCCATATAGCTACAAAATGTTGACACAAGACAGCATTTTAGTGAATGTTTTCTGGGCCATCTCCTGTTCTCTGAACAAAGAACAATAAATTGAAAAGATTTTTGATCAATAGCTTTATTGGGAGAGATAAATTGTACAGGAACACTTAAGCAGCATATAACTATGAATGCCGATTGCGTTTCAAACGTACTTCTTTTTGAAGGTAACTGAATGGTTTGCCCTATTTTCCAGTTCATGTAAAGTTTATATAATCATCAACTTCTTACTTTAGCAAGGGAATCTGTGCTGTAAATTCCTGGAATAGATATGAGCAGCCCTGTGCACTGTCCACATTCTGTGCAAGTGGGATGACAGTCAAGTATAGGCATGTCAGCTGATACGCAGAATTAAAAATAAATAATTCAAATATTGCAGTTGCAAGAAGCATTTTATGGTATGAGTCACCACCTTTGGTATGCATTCTTTTCCCAGCCTTTGTCCTCCATCAAACATTTAATTTTTAAGCCACTGGTATAAATTGGAATGACACTTGAATATACTGTTTCAAAATTTATTGCTTTAAGAGTCTATTATGCTATTGTAGTTATGATGCTTCTATTAATTATCTAATTGATTTGGTTTGTGTATTTGAAGAGGTTTTGGCTCTTCTGTAGTTTGTATACTGAGATCTGAACTCTGAGGGAGCGTGATACTTCATGGCATATTTTTGATGTGAATGCTTTAATGTTTTCTCATCTGAGGGTGTCACTACCTATCTACGATGTTATCTGTTTACGTGTTATAGGTACAAATCAGTAGTGCTGGCATCTAATCCTTTTGGCAGGGATTTTACTGGTCAGATACAGCAGCAGGACAAGTTTCTCCTGTGAAGGTATAGTTGCTACAAGTGATATTTACAGAGTAAAATTTTGCACTGGAAAGCTAGATTACTAGTACAACAAAGCAGTTCAGCTCTCCCACGTGACCCTTCTAAGAGATAACTAATAGTGTTTGATTTCTTGTGATTTTATTTGGGTTTGCTGGATGGTACTGACTTTAGACATTTGAGCCATCCTGTAAAAGTTGATTTAACTGCGTTTGAGCATTTCTGAATGCAGAATTTTCTTGATCAGAACCTTTAAAGACTTCTCCAAGGGGTCGGGATCGGATTGTTCACAGGATAGTCCCAAAAAGGATGTTGTACTAGATCTGTTTCTGCTTGGCAGAGTATTAATATCAAGGACTTCTCCTGTCTGTTCTGACCCGCCTTAATGCAGTACAGCCAAGGGCAACTGAAGTTTGTAGGTGAACATATGTTTTACTTCTGCCTTGAGTTTTTAAATTTATTTTTGGTAAATGCTCAATCGATTGCAATTATTTTAAGTGTAAAAATACCTTAAATCACATCATACCTCTGAAGAACACTCGATGGGGTTTTTTTTAAGGATCTTAAAACAGTGTATTTTGTCATTCTGAGACTGAACTCTGCCTTCTGATACCCATTTAGCATACCTGTCAGAATTCATATCTGAGAGGAGCTATAGTGAAGGAAAACATTTGCATAGCTGGACAAATAGGGTTAGCAGTTAAAGTTTGAGTTAAGGTCTGTGTGCTGCGGAACAGAAAAAGTGGCCCTAGTCATGTGTTGTTTAACTTAATGTTTTTCAAACTTATTTCTGTCTTATTTCCTACATATGGCAACTTTTGTACAGATGACCACCTGCTCTTATAGCCTAAACCAGCTGTTTAACTATGTTGCACTGTTAAGATTTTTATTTTTAATATTTTTTTTTTTAGTTTCCCTGAAGTACTTACAGTTTTTAGCTTCTGATGCTCTTTAAAGTTCAAGTGCTTTTGAAGATAAGGCATATTGCAGACACAGCATGTGATGGAATAAGTGAACATAGAATGCCCTTTACTATCTGTTTGATCTCTCTAGATGTTAATAATCAGTGGTGGCATTGCTGGGCTGGCTGCAGCAGGAGCTGCCAAAGCAATGGGAGTTACTGTCAGGGGATTTGATACTAGATGAAGTAAGAAAATATGGCTTAGAATCTAGAACACTGCTTAACACTTTATAAAATATTCTGGTCAAAGTTCTGCTCTCCTTTGCACTGAAGGATGTTCTTAGAAAACAGTCTGCCAGGTTTCTCTGTGTCACAGGCAAAAGAGTCTTAACTTGCAGAATTTTTACTTAATTTATTGCTAATTAACACAAACTAGTGATCTGAATATTGAGAAAAAGAGAACATAATTTTAAAAAAACACTTAAATATGCTTCTTCCCTGCTTCCCAGGCCAACTTAAGCCAAACATCATTATCTTCCTCCCCTCTTCCTAGTCTCAACTTTCCTCATTTTCCCTGCATGTTACACTCAGTCCATCCCAATTCCTTTGAGTGTGGGGTTTTGTGCAACTCTATCTGACCCACCTCTCACGGCTGCCCCTGCCCCAGTGTTGGTCATCCTTGGGCCATGATCCCTCAGGTATGGAATTCCCTTTGGTATGGAATGCCTGCTTCCACAAGTGTCTCACTGGGTGCTTGTCTCCTCAGCACTTCATGTGTCTCTCTGTGTATCTCTTCACATCTCCCACCCTAGCAGCTCCTGATCACATGTGCGAGCAGGGGTGCCATGTGCTCCTCTGGCAGATTTTGGGGTGTGAGAGGGTGTTTACATGGGTTTCAGAGCCAGCTGGAGCTGGGTGGCACATGGCAGTTCATGGCCTTCTGCTGCCCAGGTCACCTCTGCAGCCCCTGCTATCAAACCTTGCAATTTATGCTCACTACAGTGCTCACGCATGAACTGATTAGGCACTCATGCATGTAATAATTGGGTGTTCATGGGTAAACTAATTGTGTGCTCACGTGTTAACACTGCAATTTCTGTCCAGGATGCTGTCAGCCGCCTTTGCCACAAGGGCACATGGCTGGTTCATGGGCAATGTGGTGTGCACAAAGACCCCAGGTCTTTTTCTACAAAGCTGCTTTCCAGTCTTTGGTCCCAAGCCTATAGGAGTACATGGTGTTATTCCTCCCCAGGTTTCTAGCTGGCATTCTGCTATAGATCCTGTATGCCTGCCAGTCAAATTGCTTCATATTCAAACTTTCAAAAACTGGAAAACAAATCATAATAACTTAGGATAGAAAGCCTTGTTACATCATTCAGTCCATTCCTCTGCCAGTGTAATCCATTAACTACAGTCCCGTTTTATTTGAATAGTCAAGTTTGTGTCCCAAGCAACTGAACTTCCGTGGTTCCTCTCACATCCTTTGGGAATCTATTTACTTGTAATCAGGAAATGCCTTTTTTTTTTTTTTTTCTTCATTTTATTCAGACAGTTATGTAGATGAGATTGGGCTCTGATGCTATATTGAAGTCTGGGGACGGTTCACCTGGCCCTCATCAAAATGAAATGGGAATCTGCACAAGAACAGCTGTTCCTCTGCTTGTATGAGATTGAGTTGGGACCTTGGTATTGTAGCAGTGATGATTAGTACTGCAATTCTAAACATATGTCATTAATTAATATAATAGAATTATTATGGACTAACTACCGCAGTATCTACAGCAAAAATGAAAGCATTACAAAAAGTCTTTTGCAACTGATATAGGTTATAATATACTTTAACCCACGACAGAGAAAATGTGCCATTGAATTGCTGCAAAACTTATCGTAAGTGGTTTATCCAAGGGAACAGCAACTCTCATTACTTAAGAAGGCAGGTAGGTTTTTCTAATGAAGTTATTAAAGCGTATGCTTAAATGTGTTAGGCACAAACTCTTTGAGCAGTGACTACTTAGCAAAACCAAACTTTTATTAATTTGGACAAACTCAATTAATGTTTTCTTTAGTAAAACAAACAACCAGGTAAGTATTTTCACATGTATAAACTAATTTTAGTGATCAGTTTATTTTTGAAATCTTTGTTTAAAATAAAAGAAGTTTAGAAACTGCTGAGGTAAAGCTGATAAATAAGTTGGCACAGCCTGATTTGCCTTGCGCTTATTAAAAGCTGACTGTTGTCCCTTTTCTTTTAACAGATCTAGTTATGATGAGAGAGTCTAACTACTATTGGTCTTGCCTCTGTTAATACAGCAATGATTGTTTATATAAAACTAGAAAAAAAAAAAATTATCCTGTATCTGTCATCTCCATTATTTTTGCTTGGGCCTCCAGCACTGGAACAGCTTAAATTCCTTGGAGTGGAATCTCTAGAAGGAGATAACTGCTGAAACGGGAAAGGGTGTTGGAGGCTATGCAAAAGAAATGTCCCGAGAATATATTGAAGCAAACCTGGCATTATTTGCTGAACAGCGTAAAGAAGTGGATAATGATATTAGTACAGCTCTTATTCCAGGTAAGATACTGCTTATAACTACTGCAGAACCTGAATATATGTCTCTATTAGTATAACATGCTTAGTGAAATATGCATGTTTCTAGATATGTAGTAAAAACTATTAATGAGTAAAGGCTTCAGGATTAGGTTTTATTTCTTTTTTATACAAAGGTTTAGAGTATTTCCTTCTCTTTGCTCATGATTTCCTAGTAATTTTCCATTCAGACTCAATGTGATTAATGTTTTATATTTACTTCTGAAAGCACCCAAGTGTATTACATATCTCCCCATTTACCCTCTTTATTTCTAGTAAGAATTATTAAACTTGCTTGGTTTGCTTTCTTAAACATGAAATTGGGGAAGAAAGCTCCAATTCTAAGCACTAAGATTCTAATCACAATATGATGGCATCAATGAAAGACTGATCAGTAATTATGAAGATGAGGCTGGAGGTAAAGTAGAAATTACTCATCCTGTAGAACTTTACATTTGTAAGTTGTGTCAATTATACACCAGGATTTAGAAATAACTGATGTGCAGAGAAAATACAAATAATATCAGTGTTGCTCTAGCAAATGAAAATGTAATATATGTTACAGTAATAAACACTGTCTGTCTTTGAAGCCATTGCTGAAGTCTGTCATGGAATTCTTACCAATGTGTTCTGGGGTAACAAAGCAGAGTCTTTCATAAGTAATGAAACCACAAATTGGAATATTATCCAGACACCATTCCATCTTTGAGTGTTTTATGTGTTGTGACTTTTATAAGCCTGGTAACATAATTTTTAACAATGATATCCATAAATGCCCTTAAATTAATCCCTAGAGCTTTATTAACAAGAATTTTGAGTGTCTAATTCCAAATATAGAAAAAGAGAAAAATCAATTTAGAGATTTGTTTAATTTAAATATGAAAAAAATTGTTCTGTGTCACTATTTTGCAATATGAATGGTAAATTTTAACAGATTATCATTCAGAGGATTACTGTTTTTAGATGAAGAGTAAGTTCAGGTGTGATCTGGAAAAGTCATGTAGTGTATATAATGGTCAGATGATATAAAGGTGCAATTATTTGTCTGCCACCAGAGCATATGTTAGAGTATTGTCTAGGCAGTTCAAGTTTTACCAGTTGTGGGTTTGGTTTTTTTTTCAGAACACTGCAGTCCTAAGTCATGATATACTTAAGAAGATGGGAGACCATTTTCAAAATGTGTGAAGATGTAATCAATCTTAAACTTTTTCTTTCATTATCTCTTCAGGGGTCACATTTCCAACAGTTCTCTTGTTATAGGGATGTTTTTATTTTTGAATGGAAGATTATTTTTCTGTAATGATCTGATTCTAGCAGTTAACACTTGAAGAATGCCAAACATCACAAAACTGATGATATCAAGTGTTCATAGACTTGCTAGCCTACACTGATGTTCTTCTAGGAGGGCCCAGCTTTGTCTCTTGATTTTTTTTTTTTTTTTTTTTTCATCTCCAGCTTTGGGCTAAATTGGTTTTCAAAACTATTTTAAATTTGTAATGTTGGGGCCTGATTAAAGATAGTCAAGTTTGCATAATTCCCAACTGTATGTTTAGCAGAGCTGAGAAGAAATTTGCTATCATCTTCTTTTAACGGGAAAAGTCCAGTTATACCTCTTTCTCTGGGGGGAAGAAATATTTCTGCTAATTTTCTGTTGAAAATTTGAATTGAAATACTGAGATATTTAGGTAGGTCTTGCAAAGTTAAATACTCCTATTATTGAACCACTTCCAAGTATTTTGTTCTGGGTCAAGTTGTATGTGCCTGAGCTGATCTAATGTCACATATAATCAACATTTTGGATATTGATTGCCTCTCCCTCTCCTCCCCATGCGTGCTACCTAGACTACATGTCCCATGTTGCACTATGTTTGTGTTGGTGTAGCAGTGGGCTTTAGGTACACAGAAGGCTTGCATGTATGCTGGGGGGCTCAAAGGTTTGTTCAATCTATTAATTTAAATGCCCAGCTTACATAGTGAAAAACTTACTCAAGTTGTGAGAGTCCTGCCATGTGAAAACACTTCAAATAATAATGTGCATGAGAAATATTCTCTATGCACCTGCTATTATCTTCCTCATGCTCTTCAGTAATAACTATAATGCTGCATTTCCCTCCTCCTTCTAGTACTGTGTCATTAGTTTTCCTTTGTAAAGACCCATTATTTGAAGCAATTAAAAATGTTGTCATTTCAGTATGTGGGAATTTACGTGAGTAGGAAAAGCCTCTCATCAGGAACCAACTTGGGAAGTGGACTATAAAGCAATAGCAGAACGCTTGCAGCCTTTGCTGTCCTCCAGGTACAAGATAGATGCATTGGCCAGTTCTGGAAAGCTAGGTGAAGAGAATAGTCCAGGTAAAAGTATTTCAATTTTACCTTGTATTGACTTCTGTGGCTGCCGTACTTGACTATCGTGTCATGACTTACTCCAGGATGTGTATTGAAGCTAACATGTGTGGCTGCATATGGGATGAACTGGCAACTGCAATGTCCAGATGGCTATCCTGGAATGATGCAATGAAAGAAAGAAGCAATAATTTAGGGTACAGTGTCCAAGATCAGAATATAGGTTGTTTTCAGAGCATGGCATTAGAATTCTTTTATGGTTTTTTGATGTTCTGCAATCATAATAATGTGAAGGGATGTTAAAGAAACATGATCTTAATCCAGATGTACTTGCAAAGAATTTAAGTTTTGAAGCTATCTCTATCTTCTTCCTTGGGATTGACTGAAGTGCAATTAATCTGTGAAACACATTGTGCAATGTGATTCTTATCAGACAATCATGAGGTGTTTTCGAATTTGAAGAAGTAGTTGATTTCTTATTCTCAAAAATAAGCACCATATGGTTTTGTAACCAGTTCCCTGACTGGCCTCCCAGCTCATTTAATCTCTGGCTTCCTGACAAAATTGCTGACTTTCTTTGGTCATGCATCAGAGTAAGCTATTAGTTTTAAACAGAATCCCTAACTTGTAAAAGAAAGCTTTAGCAACTCATGTCTACAGTAATATGCAAATTTGATTTACTAGCATGTATAAAACAGGCATCAGATCTGTGGAGAACACGTGAACAGTTTCCAATACATGAAAACTTTGACAACTATTTATTTTTCTTTCTCATCAGGGTGTGGTGAACACTGGTTACAAGGACTTGCCAAGTAGAATGGCTACTCAAGCCAGTAGCCTTTATTCCAATAACATCTTGAAATTATTAAAGCTGTTTCTCCTGAGAAAGAATATTTTCACTTTGAACAACAGGACAATTTCGATTACGGGGCTATTGATCATGTCATTAGAGGAATTTTGCTAATGAAGGTGAGTTTCAACACCACTTAAACATTTTTTGATTAAAACCTATAAAATGTGTTGTATGGAAGCAGTGATTTTGTTAGTGAGTTTAGTCATTCCAACAAAACCTTATCATTTAATGTCTACATGATAATGTGGTGAAGGGAGTTTCTTGCATGTTTCAAACACTAGAATATGGGGCAAAAAGAGATTTATAAAAATTCTGATATTGTAAAATTAGTGTTGTACTTCAAACTTGTGTTTTTAAAGAATGTGTTACTGAGAATCGGCCCATCTCCTGAGCTACTGAACTGTGCCTTAAGCAATATGACTTCAAGTGCTAGACAGTTGATGGACTCAAATCAGTATGTATTGAACAAAGGTGCTGACAAGTAGGAATAGGTGAGCTGTGTGTGATACTCAAAAGGACTTCAAGTACTGCGAGTACTTCAAAGGCCAAATGGTTTGATAACATTTACTATGTCTTTGTGCCAAGATCAGGAGAGGTAGAGCATTGTTGCTTATAAAGATACAGTTTTTTCCTTTGAAACAAGCTGGGGTTTAGCCTCAGAATATAAAACTTATTTCAACCCTAATGTGACATCACTAGGCTATATCCTATGTAGTCTCTGTTGTAATAGCAGTAGCCCTCATACCTTCCTACATCCTTTGGCCCCTTATTTTGGGAGGAAAAAAAGAACTAGATATACAGTTAAATCAGGAGGCAGCCTTAAGATCTGTGAAAACTGATATTACTTGTATGTTGGCTGCAATTTTCTGTATGCAAGATGTTTCTTGAGATAGACTGGTTCTTTTTGAGTTAAGTTTGTTTTGGACGTAGTAAAGAGGAAGGCTTAATTTCTGTAGTCATGGTGAGTTGAAGATTGACAGGAATCCATATTTGCCTGCAGGTAGTATTAAACAGTCATGCTAAACGTTTAAATATTGGCAGACTGGAATTACTGTTTGGCTAAGAAAGTGTTTGTAAAGAGAAGCATAATCATGCTCAGCTTTTAAGGAATGTAGTCTAGGATTTAGGTAGGTTTTCTTGTTTAATGTTTGTTTTCTGGTCTTTTTTGTGTGTGTGCTGTGTGTGTTTTGAGTTCTTTGTTTGTTATTTTTTTCCCCTCCAGTGTCAAGTGTATTACATCTGAAATATATCAGGCCAAATTTGGTGCAGTAAGAACACAAAAGTGGTTTTTACAACTGACTGAATTCAATGGTCGGTGCTATTTTACAGACCAAGGGTTATCATAATCAGTATAAGGTAAAGGCCAAATCCCATTCTATTTACTCATGTGAGTAATCCCTCTAATTTCAGAAGGACAAATGAGTAACCATGACAGAACTTGGCCTGAATGGCCAGTCCATAACATAATGAAAGGCAAGATACAATAGGAATAAGAATTTTTTACAATGAGGCTGGTGAACCCCTGGCCCGGGTTACTCAAAGAGGTGGTAGGTGCCCCATCCCTGGAAACATTCAAGGTCAGGCTGGACGGGGCTCTGAGCAACCTGATCGAGTTGAAGATGTCTCTGCTCATTGCAGGGGGGTTGGACTAGATGGCCTTTAAAGGTCCATTCCAACCCAAACTATTCTAGGATTCTATGAATCCATAATAATGATTGTTCTGTTCTGCAACAGGAAGGTGTGAAGTGTTATTTCAATAACCATTCCCAAGAACAGCACCCATTTCTATTTAAAAAAAAAAAATTAACAGTACAAGAACAGGAAGAGCCATACTCTTACAAGCTAGGAAAATTATAACCACAGCTGGAATTTATATAAAAGGTACAAAGGAATTAATTTATGTGTGTTTTTTGTTGCCAGTTTGGCATTTAAATAATGAGACATGCTAGGAATAATTATGTAAAAATAAAATAAGCTCCTGAAAGGTAGTGTGAATTAACATTGAAAAGCAGCAGGCAGTGGTAAGTCAGGGTTGCTAACATATCATGTTGCTTTCCAATTGAATCAAAGGCTAAAAATGCAACTTTTCAGGATCCTTGGTGAATCATTGTATACCTTTTGTTACCAAGAAACTTCTTCTGATATTAATTATGTATGAAATAGAGAGCCAATATGGTATAGGTTAGGGACCCAATCCAGGGCCAATTGAAATTAACATAGGCTGCTCTCAAAAGCTTTTGGATTGGGGCCTGTATATACTGCATAATTCCAGATGTCATTATCTGTGTTGAAATACATGTATGAAATGGAAAATGGATCATATAGAAAGTTTTGATTATGTTGGATAATATTTTCCTCATAAACAAGATTGTTGTGCTCTTTGCATTAACGGTCTTTAAAAATTATGATAGAATGAAAAAAGAATAATGCAAATGATAACAGAAAAGGATATATATAACACACCTTTTAAAGGGTCCACTGCCTTGAAAGCCCCTGTTCAAGGTAAATGAGTAACAGTAGAAATATCTGTTAGTTCAAGGAAAGCAATTTTTAGTGGTACAGAAAATTGATTTTAAAGGAAATAAAAGAGAAGTCTTTTTCACTTAGTGAACCGTTCCATAACCAAGCTTTGTACAGCATCTGAAAGACCTTCCTTACTGCCTCCTCCCAGGGTCACTGACTTAAAATGTCTTGTCCAAAGTACCATCCTTGTTTGAAGATCTATTTTCTTTGATTAATGTTGGGTAATTTATATACAAGTTTTAAGCTTTTTTATTAAAAACTTCCTAAAATGATAATCCAACTGAAAAATGAACTCCTGTGATCTCCAAGAGTGAGACTGTGATATCTTTCTACATTGGACTTTGTCTTGATTGGAGAAATTCATACTGTAGATTGATTTGCTCAGAGCTTACTTGGGTATATTTAACAAAACATTGTGCAAGTGATGACAAAATATGTCTCCAAGTAAAATATCATATTATCTTAGATTAATGAAATGATCTAGTCTTTTCCTAAAGAGGGAAAAACATTTCCCTAAACCACCAACACATATGGTCAAAGAGACTAGTACTGGGAGCAATAATATTTTCTCCCAAGGAAGTATTGTTGAACTCTTTGTGTGGTCTGCATCTTATAACAATGTTCAGATGCTACACTGTGGTCTGTATTCCTACTAAAGCCGTAAAGGTTGTGAGAAGTCACTGGGGAATTTATGACATATTTAATTTTATTTTTTTTATGAACTATTTCTCCATATTTGCCCAAGTGGAGTATTTTTTTGTTTAAGAAATTTAGTTTCGCAGTCCCATACACATCTCCTGGATCCTGGGGTCCCCACTTCACTCTCAGGTTGACAAAGATTCTATTATTCCAAAATTAGTTTTCTGGCAAAAACAATGTATACAAGTTATGCATGTGCAGGAAATGCCTTCCACCGCCCTGGGTGTCAGTGACACAACTTCAGTGGAAGTAGGGTTTGGGTTCTATGCCTGTTTTTATT
Source organism: Burhinus oedicnemus (assembly GCA_008921705.1). Lineage (NCBI taxonomy): Eukaryota > Metazoa > Chordata > Aves > Charadriiformes > Burhinidae > Burhinus > Burhinus oedicnemus. The sequence goes on from VFFE01006123.1 coordinate 579,507, forward strand.
TTATGATTAATAAAGAAAAGTGCTTTTTTTATTCTTCTGAGTGCGTACTGTTTTCTTTATAGGTTTGGCAGGTATTTTAGGACTGATGCTTGTTTCTCCTAATCCTTGTTTTACTCAAATGGTGACCAGATTTGTTCTTGCTCGGAATAGTGGTTATCACGCTACCCAGGGAGTCACACCTGGCCTCCATTTGCCTCTCATACCAGAAATTGTATTTATTATTGCAAAGTGTACTGTCTGCTGCTTTCTTCTCTTGTATGCTTCGTTATGACAGATTTGAGTTCAATTTCATTAGGAAGGACCTACAGGAAGCCGAAACAAGGTTAATGACTTACCCAAGGTGAATTACAAATGAGATTAGAATTTATGAATTCCTGCCTCAAAACTTTTACTCCAGGCACTAAACAGCGCTGTTTTCATCTTTACTTAGATCTATGATGCATATTCATGCACAGAAATCTTACTGGCCACCAAAGGATTGTATAATAATTGTTGCTTTTAAGTATAGGAATGCCAGTATCAGCATTGGCTTTATGTTCATACCTATTGTCTCAAGAGTAAATATACATATTTCTGTGAGAGATAAGATGACCAGAGAAGAAATTGTTTAGCAGAATTAATGGGAATAGTGAGAAGATGTGATGAGAAACCTTTGATGTCATCTCAGGTATATGTGTCTATATCCTTTGCTTTTTCACCTACATAAGACCAGCTTCTTTCTGCCTGGTCTTGTCTGAAAAGGAAGATGTCTCCAAAAGAGGAGAATAGGTTAAGTTTTCCAAAGACCATTGATATTCAAGTAGCTAGGTTACTTTGCCTAATTGAGATACTACACGCATTTGCCATGATATAGCAGTACAAAGCTGCATGTGGGAATTTATGGTCTGAGCAGCATCCTTACCGAGTCAACTGTCAACTTCTCAAGAGTAGAGCATTTTGCAGAGCAGGCTTTCTGATGTTTTCAGCTTTAATTTTCTGTTTATGATGGAAAAATTATTTTAAAATTGGATTCTATTCTAAGCAAAGCTGAATGCAAGTGGACCTCAGTTTGGCTTTAGAAGAATTTTAATTCCAATTTAATTTTTTATAGAGCTTTAGACAGAAGAACCTACTATTTTAATACAACTGCTTATGTACAGTTTTGTGTGAGTACTCAGGTGTGCAAAACTTCAGATTACAAAAGTACCTGTGTCAGCAACTTAATGTCCAGAAGCAAACCTGTAACAAAAATGTTTGTGCAGACAACTCACAGTGGAGAGGGATAGATTAAGATAATTGATTCAAAGGGCTCATTGTAAATAGCCTCAATCAAAACATACTTTCATATTTCAGTTTGATCACACTTGCACTGAGACTACCCCTCCACAGACAGGGTTTCCTGCTGGAAACCTCTCTTAGAACCATAGAATGGTTTGGGTTGGAAGGGACCTTTAAACGTCAGCTAGTCCAAGCAGGGACATCTTCAACTCGATCAGGTTGCTCAGAGCCCCATCCAACCTGACCTTGAATGTTTCCAGGGATGGGGCATCTACCACCTCTCTGGGCATCCTGGGCCAGTGTTTCACCACCCTCATAGTAAAAAAATTTTCTTCCTTATATCTAGTCTGAATCTACCCTCTTTTAGTTTAAAGCCATTACCACAACAGGCCCTGCTAAAAAGTTTGTCCCCATCTTTCTTATAAACCCTCTAAGTACTGAAAGGCCACAATAAGGTCTTCCTAGAGCCTTCTCTTCTCCAGGCTGAACAACCCCAACTCTCTCAGCGTGTCCTCATAGGAGAGGTCCTCCAGCTCTCTGATCATTTTTGTGGCCCTCCTCTGGACCCACTCCAACAGGTTCATGTCTTTCCTGTGCTGAGGGCTCCAGAGCTGGATGCAGTATTCCAGGTGGGGTCTCACCAGGGTGGAGTAGAGGGGCAGAATCACCTCCCTTGACCTTCTGGCCATGCTGCTTTTCATGCCGCTTTCTGGGCTGTGAGTGCACATTGCTGGCTCATGTCCAGCTTTTCATGCACCAGTATGCCCAAGTCCTTCTCAGAAGGGCTGCTCTCAATCCCTTCATCAACCTCAGCCTGTATTTGTACCAGGGGTTGTCCTGACCCAGATGCATGACCTTGTGCTGGGGCATTTGTTTATCAGTTTTTTCAGTCAGTGGGTTTGTTGTGCTGATTAGAATCTCATATTAATTTGTTTGTGAGTGCAGATATAGCAGATCTCCTAAGCTATCTGGACAGTTTCCGAGTTCTGAGTAGTAATCTCTGATCAGCTGGTGATGTGATAAAAGTAGAAAACAGATGCTAGAATCACAATTCAATTTTTTCAGTGATTAAAGACAAGAACCTTCATGCTAGCATTTTTTCTAAAATGCTCCCCAAAACCATGTATAGAGACAAAGTTTGCATCAATAGGAAAGAAAGATGTGTTTAGAACTTTTTTTAGGAACGAGGAAACCTATGGAATAAATAGAGCTTACAACAGAAGGATCAGTTCTATGTAATGGAAGATGAAAGGCTATTGGCACTTATTAAAATGATTATAGGGTAGTTTTTAAAACTCAAGACTGGAAATGCAGATAAATTAGATAACATAATCTAGAAACACATTCTGTAACTCTCAAGGAAAACCAAACGTAGAATTTGACAAAATGACTTTTAAAAAATAGCATAAACAGGCAACAAAAAGTTTCTTCTAAGTAAAAAATGAAAAAAACCTAAGCAAACATACCATATATAGTACCATAGCCATGCTAGAAGTTTAGGGAAAAAGATGGGTAAGGAAGGCCTGACTTTGAGAGAGAATAAGGAATCCATTTAAAAAGAACATAAATAGTTAATAAAATTGAAAATGCTCCTACTAAAAGAAAAAGAAGGTAAAGTCCAACACCGTATGGGAACTGAATTTGCAACTAGAATAACCTGCAGAATACAAAATGACAGTTACACCAGTTTTAACATAAAGGGATATGCAGAGAAAGAAAGCATATGCATGGCAGTTTTTACTTGCTAATTCTTACAGGTAAAATTTATATTTCTGAACGGATAGTTTCTTAATTACACAAAATGCTGGATATGTTCAAATGACGTACTCCAGAATATGATTATCTCTGCCTTCACCTTAAAGCAATGTTTTTAGAAGGATATGGTATGTCTCTATGCCATTGGGCATAACATTGAACAGGTTACTCAACATCATGTTTTCTTCTGTTTTCTTCAATAGTTAAGTAATCCAAAACTAGGAGGGTGGTCTTGGCTAACAAAGCTAGTCATATGAGCAAGGAAAGAGCCTGATTCTGCCTGAAATATTAATGCTACGAGCAGCAAGGAACGAAGGGTATGTGCAGAATCAGGCTGTCAAAGAAAACCATTCACTTATATGGGCAAATATTTGCCATCCTTCTTCATTAGATCATGGAATCTGTTATCCCTAGGGCCAGGGAAACAATTTTATAGCCTTTTTGTTTTCTACTGTCCTTATTTGAGCATATTCCTTTGACTGTGCTGTGTTTCATTCAAGAGAAAACAGCTTTTCATTTCCAGTTCTATAATATTCAGTTAGTTACAAAGCAGCAACACATTCATCAGAGAACTTAAAGTCATTTGCAGAAGTACCAATCTGTGTCTAGTTTAGAGTGTAAGTACTTCAGGAGAGAGACCACATTTACTTTTATTTGCTATTTTTTAATCCATCTCCAGATGCATGTGGTGTTCAAAACTTATTAAAACTGAGCTATTTCTTATTAGAGGTAGAATCTAATTGGCAATGATCTTTACTAAAGGCAGAGAAAGGAAGTATTTTGGGGAGAAAACAATCTGATAGTAATCAGACCTGAACTGGTTCTCTTACCTGCCCTTAAGGCTTCCTACATCCTAGAAAAGTGTTTAGCGCTAAATCTGGAAGAAATGAAGTGTCGGATTTCATTAATTCTTTAAAGTTTTGGGGTTTTTTTATAAACAATACCATCACTGATGGATGTCCTGGAACTTTTGAGAAGATCACATGGCAGTCAATACACATAGTAACAAAGCTTATTTTCCAAATGGTTGTTTCACAGTTAGTTTTACATTGGAACCCCATTCTTTGAAATGATATTGTGTTACTACACTAGAATAGCTCATATCTGTCTTCAAAGAATAAAGTAAAACATTTCCCTCTGTGCTACAATACACAGAGGCAATGGATGAATAAAATCTTAAAAGTAATAAATGCCTCAAAGACTGTGAGAGCTCAGACTGGACTGGAAGCAGTAGCAGATATTTTCAGTTTATTTTCTGCATACAAATAAAGACGACTGTAATTCTTACACTTGGATTTTGACCTGATTCATCGGGAGGACCAGTTTAATGATTAGATAAACACTGGATCAAAATTATATGCTGTGTTGTTGCTTCTTAAAGATAAACTGTAAAATCACTGGAGCTAATATTTTTTCTCGGTTGTCTTACAAATGAGTACTTGAGTACTTGAGTTGTGTTCTGGGAATTTTGTTATGTTGCTTCTTCCTTCTTGCTGCGTTGCATCTTTTCCACAGGCCATAGTACAAGACATATCAATACAGTCATACAGCTATTCTGTTCAAACTCAAATCTCCTCAGGATACAGTATCTATAAACTAGCCCCATCTCAGCATTTTTAATATTCTTATATGACAGTTTCCCCTCTGTCAGATTTAAGTCTCTGGACTTAGAGTTCTGAAAAGCCCATAAATATTTCTTGAAGATACCAGCCAACACACGGTCTTTGGCCTTTCCGAATGTTCTAAGAATGTTGTTGAATATTTGTCTGTTAATTATGATTTGAGCATCATGGGTTTTTCTGATTACAGTATTTTGGATCATACTTCCATCTCATTCAGTGATGCAGGTTAAAAGACAATTTATTATTTAAAATTAAGTCACCATGTGTTCTTTAAATATCAGAAGGAAGACCACATGTTTACTAAATGAGGTCATGTAGGAATTTCAGAGCACTTTTTATATCAAAACATCTAAAATCAAAATATGAGAGAACCAGAACTTCATATTTAGCTTGATAAAACACACAGCTTTTACCCATGAAGAATATAATGGCTAAAAAAGTTTTAAATTTGTCCAGTGCAGGGCAAATCTAGCAAAGGTGTAATACCTTTCAGCTTGAACTAATGTGATAAGTGTTTTTCTCTTGGGATAGAGTATTAAGAAATAAGCCTGAAAACAATAAAGAATAAGGCAGTAATTGAGGCATTGTAGACTAATATTAGAAAACAATACGTCAGTGTTGATGATAATTGAAAACATGTACTCAAATATATGTCAATGGATCCTGGAACTGAGTTGCTGGGATGCTAATTAGTTTCATGGTTGCTTGATGGATTGGTGTCATAAAGCAATACAGAAACCAGAAAATGTGAAGGGAGGAATGTGCAGAAGTCTTATAATCAGAAATGGATAATCTCTTGCATTAATAAATGAAGAAGAAATCTTTCTCATCTTTAAAGATAAACGGTTCTCAGTCCTCCTGGAGATTTTAAAAGGCTTTCAATGTCTCTATATTCCCTTACAAAGAGTAAAGCTTGAAGTACAGCAATGCTACATGTTAACTTTTTTCTTTGTTTTTCAGATGATATGTTTTGCCTCTGTTGTGTGTGCTGTGCAGGAGTGCTGGTAGGGTTGTCTAGTCAGAACACTTCTGGATTTGGGAATGCCCTTGATATGATTGCGGTGTCAGAGATTTAGGAGAAAACAGCAGTAGGAGCACCGAAATCCTCACCAGAGGTGCTTGCACAGATGTCTATAGCCATTTTTCTGAGTGGCAGAATGGGTATGTACATATACAGTATATGTGCTTGATTTACAGCATCCTGCTCAAGTGGTATTAATTAATTTACTATTCTTGAGAGGATAGGAAAATATATTAGGAAAGTGTAGGAATTCTTAAAGGTGGCACTCTTAAGTAAGGGGGGGAGTATAAATTGGAGTGAAAGATCTTAATTGCTGATAAAATGCTAAAGTTGTGTCGAAGCAGAATGTTGTTCTGAAATGAAGAAATTGATGTTTCAAAAAGCACTGAAATCATTAGCTGTTTTTGGAACTTCCCATTTATTTTATCAACTGAAAAATTTTCTTGTTATGAATCTACCAACTGCCTCAGTTGATCTAAATTAGAATTTATTAATTTGTGGGAAAAGAAATATTTGAAAAAAATAATTTAATGCTGATTCTCTGAGGATTTTGTATCTGATACTATGGAGGCCAAAAGAAATTCTCAAAGGTTGAGGTTGAAACTTGGTAAGAGAGAAGAGGGGAAGGTACTACTACTTTGTCAGTTTGTCACTTAGATTGTGGCAGTGCCCAGAGGCAATTGGCCTGCCTTGATTCTCTGTAGGCAAAATGTGTTTGGAAACTCTGGTGGGTGCATTCACACAACTCTCTCCCATGCATAAGAAACAGTGGCTTCAAAAGAGCTGTTCTGGCTCTGTTTCTTACAAGCTGTCATCCCAAAATGTTCTAGCAATGTATTTTTGGAAAAGACTTAAATTAGGTTAAAATTTCCTATAACTATTGTATTTCTATTTCATTCTACAAAAAGGAAAACAACATTAAAAAGTAAACAGTCCTTTCTTGCTCAATGGTCTGTTTATGCTTTGAGTATGAAACACAATGTAATATTTTATTTTGGATCGAAATAATTTAATTTTGCAGGTCTTACCATTGCAAAAGGAATTGAAATTTCTGGCCTTCCTCAGCTTGTAGCTCCGTTTCACTGTCTGACTGGTTTGGCAGCAGCAGCTCTCACATGTATTGCCAAGTACGTGATTGATATCCACACCTTGATGTTCACCCTTCTGCCAAGGTTCTCAAAATTGTGGCATATCTGGGCACTATATTGGGGTGTAGCTTTCAGTGCTTCTTTAGTGGCTTATGGAAAACTGCTGGGTACCCTTTAGTCTGTGATATGAAATTTAGGATGAAGTTCACTAGAGGCCCTTTTCTGTTTTTCTCAAAATACAGTTGAATCCTAGGAGGAGTTGGGGGCTAATTCTCTTAGCTCCTTTGCGAGGGGACGGAAGTAGCCTTATACAACTTAGCTTAACAAATTCAATAGGACTGGAACACAAAGAACAGGAGGTTAGTGACTTTGGCTTTTGTGTTGATTGGGAGAGATGTTGATGTTGGTCTCAAGGATTTCTTTGGATTTGCTAGAGAGTGTATGTTTAACTAAGAGTCTAACTTAGATTCCATAGAGCCTTACTCCTAAGAGTCTAATGTGAACAACTAGTGGCTAGAGGAATTGTAGCAAGAGATCTTTTAGGTCCCTATGTATCAATTATTTCCTATAGCTATTGGAGCTTTGTGTTCTGAATAATTACTGTGTCCTATTTTGTACTACAAAGCAATCGTATATCAAACTGCTTTTGTTTTCCCATAATTAACAAGTTTGAAATAGTATGACTCACTGAGTATGACAGGAGCTGGAGCACTTCCATTTCTGAGAATTCCTTCAAAAAAAATTCCCAAGTTTTTGTCTTGTATCTGCAATAGGCAGATCTTTCTTCCAGCTAAACCAATTTCCAAGGAGACCAGTGTCTTTGGTATTTTTATTCTGTATCTGTAGCCTGTCTTAATTTCTAGTGCTTTTGCATTAAAAATATTTTAGTGCTAAAGTCAATACAGTGTTAGAGCTTGCTTGCTTCCAGGTTTGCTGAACTTGGCACCATTTCTGCTTGGGCACCACTAGTTGAATGCTGGCTTGCTGACAGCATCCATGGCTAGTATAATTTTTACATTGGATCCAAGCTACACCCCTGGATTAGTGTGCAGTCTTGGTGTTACAGAACTCCCCTCAATTATGGTAATGGTATCAAGAGAGCAATGCTTGAACCTGTTAATTGCAAATAAATGTAAAGTTTTTGCATACACCCCCAGCACTTGCTGAATGCTGGCCACAATGCAGTTTTGCATGTTAGCTGAAAAATTTAGCATGAACTATGAGGAATCAACAAAGCACTCTGCAGAATGTTTATTTAGCCCTATAGAAATTCCGTAACAAGTCTGCAAGACCCTGCAGGATCCTACAAACCACATTGCAGAGATCCGAAAATTTTTAGCCAGCAGCAGTGCTGTAAAATAAGCTGTGGATGTTTATCTAGTCAGATGTATATGCAATCCTATCCATTGCTGTAATTGTGGACTAGTTTTTGAAAGAAATAAGAGAGTAAGGGTCTTGTTCTGCAAAATACAGATGATTTCAGCTCCTATTATGCCTGTATCATCTTTCAGCAAAAATTCTAAAGGCATATCTGCTTACATGAACGAACCCAATAATGATGATAGGTAACAATCTTCTGCTAACTGGGTGCTTGAATGAACTTTTATTTGCTTTTGTTTCACTTAATATTTTAGGAATGATATAATCTCTTGAAATATGAAATTTAATTTTTTGTTCCCTTCTGTGGTGTTTACTAAATTGCAGGGACTGACAGCTGTAGGTGGAGCAGATATGCCTGTTACTAAAATACTGAAGTTACTCTGGCTGAGCTTTGTGTGCAGAAGAATTTCTTCTTGACAATGGTCTTGCAATTGTGGGTGCCTTCATTGGTTCCTCTGGATGAGAGCTATCCTGTCATGCATTGTGTGTGTGGTAAGGAAATACCACTAGTTTGTCCCTTTTTCTGTGTGAAATAAGACTAGGGCATCTACTTTGGAAGCTTTTAGAAATAAGGTGTTGCAGGAGATTGGATGACTGGACTGGCTCCCTGACAGAATTTTGCTCATAATAGTAGTACATAATGAAAAGTTACGACAACTGGTGGGTTTTCTAGAATTAGGATTTGGCAAATGAAATCCTTAAATACTAAGGACAGCAAAAAAATCACAATATGTCTGGGTTGCATGATGCAGAGCTGTATAGACATATCCACCCAACTCAAGGATTGCAAGCGTTATATATATGCTAGGAGAGCCCTTCTTCATTTTTACCCTGCTTTTTAGTAGCTCCTTTAACCGTAGTGCAAGCACTTCTACTTGGCGCTTCACTGAACAGCATAAACATGCTAACGATTCAATTCCTGCTGGTCACAGGTATGATGGACTGGGCATTAACTGGCACTCACACGTCAGCATGGAGATTAAACTACTGGCCTTGAGAGAGTTGATTCCTTCAGATCGGAGTGGTGGTCTTATACCATAAAAGAACTTGCATAGCTTTGCCTGAGTTCTAGCTATTCTGTATGTAAACAGTTCCTAGTACACTAAATCTGGCAATTGAACTTTGAAAACTACTGGGAAAAGCAATAGCAGCAATGTGATTTACTCATAAAACCAACAATGTAAGTTAATATTTTATAAAATGCTGAATGGCCTTCACTGGAGGATCTCGCCCAGGAACTGACTTTGAAGAAATGGGAAATGTGCTGTTTCATAACAAGCAAGAGGGGTGATGTTATTTAAACAAAGAACATCTTTGTTTTGCTAGGGAAAAATGTTAAGGTAGTTTAGGGAGGAGAAGAAAAATTGTTTTAAAATGGCTGAAAAACAAGGTTTTCTCAAAGGTGTATCTGAAAATCTGTTTGACATCAGTGATTTTTATGCCAAGTGGGTTGCTGGAGGTTTTTTTCAAAAATAAACCCCAATAACAATGCAATACTGAACTGTTGAACCATTGCTGTATCAGCTTCACAGCTTGTTAAAGTAAACTTTAATGAGCTGAAGAATAATGCAGTCTGCCTTACCAAACAAACTACATGGGGATTTACAGCAAATAAACTATTTATTTTGGGATTCTTTTAATGGACTTGGAACTGTTGTTTTGACCAATATGCTCATTTAATATGTTCACATTCAGGCCATGATCAGAACTGTTCCAAATGTCATTTTTGGGTGGATATGGCACAGCGTCTACAGCAGGAAGGAAATCTATGGAAATTGTTGGAACTTGTACTGAAGCTGAATTAGACCAAGATATTGAAATGATAAAGGAGTCTAATTCTATCATTACCCCAGGGGAGAGTTCAGATATTTGTTCGGTTACTCAATAGAAGGCTTTTCAAGCTACCTCAGGTCTTGCATAACATTGTGTATTTCACTGTTCACTGTCACTTTAATCATGTCCAATTCTTGTTTCAACTTCCTTTGAATCTATCCGATTATGCTTGTTATCCAAATATTAAAACTGTTAAATACCTCTGCTCTCCTTATATGCCACCTGTGTCTCATCTGATGCTAACACTCATTCCTGCCTGGGCTTCGCCCATAAGTACAGACCTCTACAATCATTAGTCAACTTCATGCCTAATCACCTCTGTTCCTATGTGTATGCTATGCTTCCTCAGAAGCTGGAGTGTCCTGAGCTTTCCAACAGAGTACTATTTTTCTTTACCTTGAAATCAGTTTTGAAAGCCTAAGCCTGCAGAGTCATTTACTTGCAGTCTACCTGAGTGCACACTATTAAAGCATTGTCCAGCTTCATCTTGACAAGTCTACTCTTCTCTCTTTGATGCTAACTTTTATCCTTGATTTTAAGTGTTTCAGGGCACAGATTTTGCTTTCTTGTCTGTTGCAGACTAGTGCTAAGTATTAACTGTTATTTTGGTGAGGTACAAATATGCAAGAGACTTCAAAATTTGCATTATAGACATTAAAAATAAAATATAAGCTAAGAAGGAGGTTATAACAAATGTTTGGTCACAAACTACAAGGCTGTATTTCTTCTTTCCTATGTTTGCAGTGAAAACTTTTGTTCAGGTGTATTCAAAAAGTACAAAATTCTGGGGACTTGGTGCCTACTTGTCACCAGTAAACCCATTTAATACAGTGTCCTGGATGTAGGTGACAGTAGTGAAAGCTGAATGCTTCCTGATGTAGTGAATTACAACCATAATTAATGTTATAGTTGTAATGAAAAACATTGGTTAACTACAAGTACCACACTTGGTAATACAGCATACATCTTGGCAGTACTACAGTCCTCATCCTTTTGTAATGATACAGCTTAGGGCAAAAAGGTTCATCAAGGCCCAAGACCTAAGACTACACTAACCTTAATTTCATTCAGTTTACGCCTTTTGTCATATCCTGGAATTCTGAGGTTTTACTATTCATGTATATTCCAGCTATGATGTAAGTCAGACCTGCTCTTTATGGTTAGACCTTAATGAGCAATGCCTCACTTTATATCTGTGAACTCTGCTGGGAGTTTTTCTCATCTTAAAAAAATAATGAAGATCTCTAGTGTAGCGCTGGGAATAGTGGAAATACAAAGAATTTGGGCATAACCTTAAATTGATTTTTTTTTTTAACCCTTCGAATGGTACTGGTTTATATCAAAGAAATATGAGATGAAGTTACTGAAGTTACTTCATTGGGCCTCCCTCTTCGTGTTAATTCTCATAAAATGAAAAATCTCTTGCCTTTTCCTAAAAATAGGTAAGCCGGTGCTGCCAAGATTTATGCAGGATAATCAGCTATTCAGTCTGAGATTTCTCTAAGAATGGCAAGCTTTGGCCAACATTCATTTTCAATTTGCAACAATAACAAAAAAGTGTGTGTCATGCTATTTTAGGAGAGTTTAATTTCTGTAGGATAACTATACATGGAAAATATTAACGGAGGTCAGGAAACATTCAGTTTTCATGCAACTCATTTACAGGACAGCATAGCCACTGAGTTGAAATGTGCCAGCTAATCATTCTTCTTTCATTATAACAAATCACAAAAAGATATAGTATTTTATGAATGCATGTGAACAAAAGGCTATGGTTCCAAACATGTAGAGGAAAATCCTTAAATAAAATAGTTTTTATACACTAGATTGCCTGAAGCTATTGAGTACTTGCTATGTAGCTGGCTGATCTGCTTTGCAGCTCTACCGAAACCTGAGGTGAGGCCTAGGTCTTCTCGCCCTTAAGTTATGGGCGATAGAAGTGCTGTCTATACCTACAGCTGTAATCAAGCAGACTTCTCCAGCTGACCCAAGAATACAGTTGGCTTCTTTCAGATGCAGCTGCATGCAGCCCTTAGCCAAATGGATGGGTCATCATGATGAGGGGCCTCTGAAAGGAGAGGGAGATGGAAAAAAAGGAAGAGAACTGCCAAAGTGCCTCCCCCAGCAAAGCAGGCTGCTGTAGAGAGTAATATTAAGTGCTGTTGTTTTTGTATAGCCACATTAAAAAAAATCCAATAGAAAACACTCAAAGACCTAGAAATTTGCTGTTAGTCAAGATGTTTATATAGTCTTCCCCTGAAGATTAAAGAAATTATTTTTAAAAGGGTCAGAGGCTTTATTTGCAATAAAATAGTGAATTCCAAATAGAACACTTAAGTGTTAAAAACACACTCACACAAAATCAGTGTTCAGGGTGTTAATGATTTGTGGTTTTAATTTTCACTCATTTTATTGTCTCTTTTGGATTTTTCTTTCTGTATAAGCCCTAAGTTTGTGCGGATGGCAAATCTTTCCTAAAGTATTCCACACTGCATAAGTAAGGAAGGCCGTAAGAGCTGTGATCATTTCTCTGGAGATGCATGTGATCTGTAGCATCAGGAAGAAAGGCAAAAATGGCTCTATGCTGCCTCTAGGCCTTCCCCCTCCTTCTGAGGCTACCAACTATTAAACTAGAGATTATGTAGGCCACTGACAGGTGGGGATCTGGTAATTTCAACAGCACCTTTTCAGAGCTTTGTATTGCCTTGCACTGGCCATATTTCCTTCACATAAGAATTCTTTACTGCTTTATCTGTTTTAGAACTGCTTTGCATCACTGGACCCAGCTTAATGGATGGGAGTCAAACTATGTTTTGTTCCAAGCAAATATGCAGGTGATAGCTCATAAAGGAAGGTTTACGACCTCAATTTAGTACCATGGGATCTTGAATTTACTGCCTCTGAGAAGACTCCCTGTCAAATCTTTTCAGCTGACAATCTTAAAATGTTTCTGACTCACTGTCCATCCTATAAACTCAGCCTGGAAAGGCAAGATGATGTATCTACTTTTTGTAAACATCTGAAATAGCTGTAGCTTCATTGCTGTAAATGAGGCTACTCTGATTGCATTGTTGTATCCAATGTTTTAAGTTTGTTGACATTACATTTGCATGCATTTTAGGAACTTAGAAACAGCAGGGAAAACAGACGTTTCTGCATTAGACTGCTTTTATTCCCCTCTTTGCTCAAAGTAGACCTATGGTTGTCTTACACCTGGAGGCTGTTCTCCATGTAACAGTACACAATTTCTTTGGCTCATGCATCTCAGTCACTTGGAGGGCTGTTGCAGAAGATATAAAAGTGGTAACAGCCAGAATATCCTTGCCTTCTCTGGTTGCCAGGCTCCTGGGAGGCATAGCCAGCCCTGTGCTTAAAAATGTTAAGAGGAATGGAAGCTGGAATGTGATGCTGATTTTAATACAGACTCTAAGAGACCGAACAGATGTACAGACCATTAAACTTGACTTTACTGGGCAAAGTGTGCAAAACTTTAAAAAAGTAAAGAATTGGTAGGCACGTGTTTGGTAGAAGAATTGCTGCTGCTTTTGCAGATGTCACATTTCACAAACCCATTAAGAGTTCCTTTGAAGGATGCAATAAGCTTGAGGATAAGGGTGATCTAGTTGATAACTGCTGGTACTACAGCTCTAGACTAAGCCCCATTCCTTTATCAGAGGAGTTACTCTAGAAATACACCATTCATGAGCACTGTGGCTAGAGGTTTTAGGAATTATTAGCAATTTTTAGAGCTGTGTTCTACCATCTTAACCCAATCTGTGGAATCTCTTGGACTACTAAAATGTTAATTCCTGGACCTACTATTAATTGTGTGTAAATGGAGTTCTTGCATGCAGAGCCATTGAACTGAGGAACTGAACAGAATTGAGACTTTAGATTTGGACTGTGAGCAGTGTTGAAATAAACTACATGGTATAACAAAATGGACGTCATCATCAGATTCCACAGAGGCACTCGATTTAATGACCTCACAAGGGCCTTGCATAAGACTGCCTCTTAAATCTTAGGACTATTTATTTTCATGATATCTTACACAGAGAATGCACAAAATTTTTTTAATAGTTTTCATTAGCACATGTAACTGCCAAGATTCGATTCTAGGTTTGAACACCAACAGATGGACCTAATTTTTTTCATTCAGATGAAACAATAAACTGTCATCGTTTATTGTATGCTTGATTAATGTGCTTTGGTGTTGTCTTGATAACTTGAAGTAGTGGCTTTTCCTTTCATAATAACACATTTTGTAATATATTTCCTTTTTGTCTCAGATATAGACTTGGCTCTGGTCACTGGTGCAAATGATACTGTAAACTCAGCAGCACAGGAAGATCCCAATTCTATTATCACTGACATGCCAATACTGGAACTCTGGAAAGCAAAAAAGGTACTAAAAACCAATGACAGAGTTCAGTACAGTGTTAGTTATGATATGTTAATTTCTCACAAGAAAAGTGCTAACACTGACATAAACAAGAAATGTCTTTTCTAAATTGATGCCTCACAAGATGAATATACATAGGCACATGTTTAACTGAAAATGGCCACTGCCTATACAGAGAGGGCAGACCTTTGCAGGGGCCTAGAAGAATTCCTGGCTATTTCCATAGGACCATCCATATGTTGGAACAGCTACAGTATTGCATGTTACCTTGCTTGAATCTACTGTTAGTTTTCATAGACTTTGAAAGATTCAAGATTTCTTGTTTCTTACCCTATTATATTTTTTCAATGGATTCTCCTTTAAAAATTAGCAAAATCAGTTAGACTATGCCTATGTTAGAGATTATACTGCATTTAAGAGTTTGGCCATATAATTTTGTTGGCAAATTCCCTGGCAGCTGCTTCAGGCACTGATTTTTAAACCAGTTCCCCAGATAAAGTAAGCCATATTCAAGAAAAAGAGGAAGCTTTTGGCAATGTAAAGGTTTCTATGTCATATTTTTTGCTAACACAGTCATGATAGAAAAGAATGCAAGCATTTTGTACTCTTAACTGACAAAGGTATGCAGATAAAAGCCAATATTCTAAACACACTTAGATATGTGTGAGGTTAAAAGAGGAAGTAGCTCCATCCAATTGCTTCAAGTAGACTGAGGTGCTTTACATGATGTTTCTGAAAACTGAAGCTGTATCAAGTTGCTTCCTTGTCTGCTGTAAATATGAAAAAAACTGACTCCGCAGCATTGATTCGGCCCAAAGGAAGCCTGTGAACAGAGAAAGCTAGATAGAATGTTTCACTACTAATCACTAGAAAATGCAGGTTCAGGTCAGCTGGAATTCACACTGCATTTGGCAAACAATTTAGTCATGAAACTGAAGCTTCAAAAATAATTTTTGAAAGAAGGAAAACGTTTATGATGTTCCTGAAATAGAGATTTTTTTTTTTTTTTTAGCATTAGCAGCAACATTTGAAATTAAGTCTGTAGTTTCAGCTTGTGAACCCAAAGTATTGTTCTTCTGTAGAAAAGACACTAAGGATGCTTTTTTTAAGACTTACAGAGTCTGATTCTGTTCAATTCATGAGCATCTGTCTCCAAAGCAAATCGTTTCAGAAATTTTACTAAAGCGGATCTTTAGGCTGTGAGGGTGGCATTTAAGTATGGCTTAAAAAAAAGACTCACTGATTATGAGACACTTCAAAATGCAGTGCATCCTAGGAATGTTTTTTGTAACTCAGATTTTAATTAAGTAGAAGTAAGGTTTTCCATATGGAAACCAACCTAACCCATTATGATGAAAGCCTCAAGAGTCCTAAAGTATGTTTAAAAATTGTAGACATTAACAAATATAGACATTAATATGACTAGAGATTACAGCCAATCATTGTTGATAGCATGTCTGTTGAAGATGATACTGAGACATAAAACGTTGCAAAAAATGAAGAGTCCATATTATTTACCTCACGGACAACTTGTTTTATTGAAGTTACGTGTTATTCCAGACACAAAGTGTATTCTCACAGAGTAAAGGCCAGGTCTTATCTCAGTTTTGAAGGACTTATTAATTATAACGTATATTATAAAATTTACAGTTATATTAATAGGTTTACATGCTGTTGTTTGTAATAAAATTACCTTGAAATAGAGTAAAAACTAGCAGAAACCAAGGAATTTATAAACTGATTGCATATTATTAATAAAAAAACCCAAAACATCAGAGAAACACTAACCGTGGCTTGATTATTTTATTGTCTAGTAAGTAATCAAAAGACAGCAAAGAAAACATCACGTTGCCTTATATATAACATGAATTTTCCATCAAGGGTCATTTATGTGAATGTTCCCTGTAGGTGTTCAACCACACAATTACTTGAGGCAAATGCATTTTCCTTAGTACCAGGGTGGGCGTGCACTTGCTCCTTTCTCCTCTTCTCTGCTAAACAAATGGTAGCGCATGATCCATGGCATTTCCTCTGTGCAGGTGAGTCAGAATTTCTGTGTAGTTCAACACTCTCCAAATTTTTCTCTGCAGTGTACTCTTTTAATTGTTTTGAAATAACCTGTTTACCCGTTTGGCCTCTTTTGGCATGCCCTGTTAAGCCCAGATGGATGTGCCTAACTGTTTGGGTTTTTTTTAACAAATCTAATACTTCAGTGCTGCTTGGAGATGCAAAGAAAACATGATACTTTAAGAGACAAGAGTAGGGAACTACACTAGACTCATTAGCAGAGATATTCAGAATGGTGAAGAGGTATGAAATAGTCTTTGTTTTTCCAGTGCATTGTTTGGAGGGACAACACAGCCCTTGTGCTGGTTAGTGCATCCAAACTTAACAAATGAATTCCTAGTGAACTACTCATCTGTGTACGTTAACAGGCCTAGCTATATGCTTGTGTCTAATTAAAGTATACATTTGCTCTGTACATATAACAGTTTATTCTTTAATTTTATAAACTCCGATACTGCACTTTGATATTCTTTGTTCTCTAAGACAGAAACAGCATAGGAGAAAATCTTTGGCTTGTGTCCTAATGCATTTATCACTAGGAGGGAGGTACATATTTATTCATATTTACACATGTACACATACTTCTGTATAGCTCTTCTATCCCTGTTGTTGGAAAGCAGGAATTTTGCCATCAGAACCTTTGAAGTAGTAATACTCAGCCTTTAGATTTTATGCCAAGTTCTACTGGCTTATGGGCCCAGCTTCATCTGTAGAGACATGTTATTCAGAGGCACAAATTTAACTACAGGTAAGGGAAGTGAAGCACACAGGATCATAGGTCGAGTAGGACTCAATCTTGGGTGTACTGGTGTGGAGCATTCTCTTCTGTTCACTCTTCTGTGGTATGTTTCTAAACATCCTATTCCAACACCAGTGGTCTGAAAAGTCAGCAGTAAAATCGTAGTTGATTTGAATGTGATAACAGCACCAGTATTGCTAAAGTTACACAAAAGTTTCCATTTTCAGTGAGGTGAAAATACAAAGTCTAGTTTGCATTAGAGAAGTAGTTCCCACCTCCTGCTGTGGGACTCAAGAACTAGTTGATTTTTTTTTTTTTTCTGGCAGGTAGGGTAAAGAAACCACACCACTATGAGTGTTTTTAAAGTTTAATGTGATACACTACTTTCAAAATTCTATAGCATCTGATTTCAGAATCCATAAAA
The DNA here is from genome assembly GCA_008921705.1 of Burhinus oedicnemus. Taxonomy (NCBI): domain Eukaryota; kingdom Metazoa; phylum Chordata; class Aves; order Charadriiformes; family Burhinidae; genus Burhinus; species Burhinus oedicnemus. The sequence goes on from VFFE01006123.1 coordinate 597,095, forward strand.
TGGCAGCAATGTGTTATCTTTCCCCACAAGTGAAGAGGAAGAATGTTGTAAATTTTTCATACAAACACTTACTTGAATTGTTGGTATTACTCAGTGCCACCGGTCAAAATCAACATTCTTACTAATGACAAGATTGGAATTTTACTAAAATAATGTCTCTCAAGACAAGGGATAACAGTTCAGGAATTATGTTGAGTTGTTCAGTACCTTAATGGGTGACCTTATATTCTGGTATCAATAGATCGGTGTCTTACTGCCACATGATCTTTACATCTTAGTGGGAAAGCTTCCCTGTTTTAACGTTGCTGCAGTCACTGTTAAATTTTGTGTAGCAAAACAAGTCTGATGAATTCAGCTGATGCGCAGCTTTTTGCAATACTTTAAGGACAAGTTAATGGTACCTGCAAGTCTATTAACTGCAGGTAAATGATGGGAAACTAATAGGAAGTTTTCCCCCTCCTATTTTTGTATTTTCAAACATAAAGATAGATGGAATGGATTTTTCACATCACATTACATTTTATATGAGTATGCTATGACCATGATTTATAAAGTAGGCTGATTTTTTTAAAGCATTCAGGCAAAATACTGAAACTCAGTGCAAGAGAAAAGCAAGAACAGATCACTACATTACTGTGCGATTGGGCCTGAACAAGCCTATGTGGAAAACCAGATGAACTCAAACTGAAAAAAAACTGCAAGAAGCAGTAGCAAAGGATTTAAATCAAGTGAGATTACAAAAGCTTTGGAAGTTTCTGTTGTAGATTCCAAGTTGCCATCTCTTTTCAATCTCAGTGTATCTTTACCCCATACACTGACATGACCCTTTATTCAACCTAGGCTTGGATGAATTTTGTGCTGCCTTCCAGGAAAGGAATTGTTTTTTGCAGCTCCCTCTCATATTCATTTTGAGAAAAGGATTAAATCCTCCCTCTGACCAAGCATACAGGCATGCTAAAGTGAAGCCACTTCATGCTCTTGGCCAAACAAAGAACAAAAATACCCACAATAAGCAAAAGCAGATGGCTTCAGTGGCAGGAAATGAATAAGCCAGACTGCAGGTAAAATGGTTCTCTGAACACATCGCGGAGGTTTGTAATGACAGGTTCTTTGTTATCTGGGGCCTCCCCACAGGAGGCCAGATGTCTTCTGTTGTGAAAGGAGATAGATAGAGATGCTCTTCCTTTTCCTCCCCCTTTAACTTATGGCTGTTTAAGTTACTGCTAATGGAAGTGGAAGCCTGTTTTCCCCCTTGCTCTCTGATGTTTTTGGAAACAGAAGAGATAGTTAGTGAAGGGGTATTCTGATATGAAAGAAAAGGCCCAGCACTGGCCTTTACCTCCCCATGACCCTCATTTTAAAGAACAGGGAGGTCAGTGCTGCTAATTGCACTTGAAAGGATTAACCACTTGATTGCTTTCATTTCATGGAACAAAACTATTCTTTAGTCTCAAAGCTGGAAAAATATATCAGTGGTATTGAGACATTTTCAGCGTGAGGTGGATGACTTGGTTGGTTTGTCTTCTTATACCAGTACTGAAATTTAACAGAAGATTGAAATATTTTTACAGAGGCGAGAGCAGGAGATGGGAGAGAAGGGGGAACTACATGTGCTGCTCAGACAGAAACAGATTTGCAGCAGAAGTAACAATAACCTCCTTCCTGCCCTCATAAAAGGTTATCACAGGAATATCAACAGACCGTAATTAATTATGGATATTAGATGTGCCTCTGTCACTTGGTATAAGAATGACTCCTGCATTAGACTGCGGTTGCACTGGAAGAAAAAGAATCTGAACCCAATTCCTCGACACAGTGTTCTAGATTTGAAATCTTTTCTGTACATTGATTTCAACCTGAGAATTAAAATTAACTTACTTTTGGAATAGATTCTTAATTCCCACTGCTCAAATAAAGTGAGGTACATAAAACTTAAATTTGGAAAACATTTTTAACCTTATGAAACTATTTTCCAAAAGTAACAAAGAACAGCTTATATAAGCTTTTATCTGACCTCTGCTTCTTAAATAAAAAAACATGTTTTCAGGGAAATGTGTCTTGGAAGTAACTTCCCCCCGCCCCGATTTTTCTCTCTGGTTCTTGTAAAACATTAGGTCAGTGGGTTCATTTTATTTTTGTTTGTTTAAAGTGGGTGAAAGTTTTCTTCTCAAGCTATTATACTTACGTGATTTTTAAAAAAAAAAATAAATTACAGCAATCTTTGTTTAAGAAATACAAGAACAGATGGAAATGTCAAAAGACTATCAAAATTCATACCAAAGGAAATAGCATTAATCATTGTAAAAAGCAAAAATAGCCTCTCAATAGCAATAAGAACCAAATGAATAAGAAATGTGTTGTTTCAACAGTACTGAGACACGACTGCTGATTTTTTTTCTCATTGCCTGGCACATGAACTCACAATACACTGAACAGTTGTGCCATTATATATGTATATTTAAAAGCAATCTTTCTCATTCTGACTTCAAGACTGTGTTTCTTGTGGTGCTGTTATAGTTCATGCACGCTTCACGTACACTCATAACTTAACTAGCATCTCTTTTTGCAAATGGAGGAGATGTGTTCTTGGTTGTCCACTGAAATGCATTTTTATATGCATTCACTTGTGCAGATAAGCATACAAATCTGAAGATAAGTACGACTTGCTGAGTGTATTTGTATCTTGTGTTTTAAGCAATATTAACTTTGATTTCAATATCTTGAAGCATTAAAAACACAGTACAGATCTGTTGTATGGATTGCTGTGTAAGCGTAAAAAGATTTTCTTCAAGTATTTTTCAAGGCACTGTTTTTGTATTCACCAGGCTGTGAGGGTGCCCTCCTAGAGAGTATGCTACAGGTGATAATTTAGCCAGATTTGTTGAAGAAAATATACAAGAAAAAAATTCAGAATTTTTGTTTAAAAAATAATCTATTATAATTTTTCAATCTGTGTCACTTTGACAAGATTTATTTTTTTAAGTAATGTACTTCTGAGAATATTCACAAATATTTATCCATCTTATATTGTACCTCTAATGAAACATTTTTTTTTTCCCTACCTTAAGACTATAATTTTTTCCAATGTGAATTCTTCTGGCAGAACATCCTAGTATGACAAAAATACATTCGTATAACTCTGCTTGTAAATATATAGCTTAGGTCTATTACCTCTGCCAGCATTAGCTGTACTGCTATAGCTTGGCAAAGACACATTTGTATAATTACATTCACATGTGATAGCTCTGCCAGCAGTGCTAGACATACCAGCAAAAATTTCATCAGCATGGACAAAGTCTTATTTATGCTGCTCAAATTTGCACTATTACTGTAGGAGAAAAAACACAGCAGATTCATAGTCTGCCTAATTTAAGGAAGTCTTGTCGGAAATATTGTGGTCAGAACCACCTTCTTCCCTGTTTCTTGTCTCTGAAAATTACTTTGTCTTAGGTCCTGCAAAAAGATCTACGTTTTCAGACAACTCCTACGGTGCAATGAGCTCTTTCTGCTGCTTAGAGTACAAGTATGTGGCATCTACAAAATTTACTGTCTATGATATGCCATAGTGACACTTGTTAAGTTAGTGTTCCCTAAAATAATAATCATATTGTATAATAATAATAAAGACAACTAAATTAATTTGTTTGAAGTAGTCTAAAATTATCCAAGAAGTTGAGAATAATCTTAACAGTATGTGAGTGGCACTACAGAAATCCTGCACTGCATAAGATGTTTAAAGAGATGTCTGTTTTCTATTACTAGGACAATTTTCCAGAATTAATCTTGAAAGTACAGAACTTATAGTCTATTCACTTAACATGGTCTTTCATTTTGTATTTGCATCCCCTCCCCCTCCCAATGTAAATACCATCCTAGTAATTTCAGTAAGCTTTTGATGTCATGAAAGTGAAATCAGTATTACTGGGTAAAACACAAAGAAAACACCTGAAACAAAGTATTATTAACAATAAAAAGCAAGCACGCTAACTCCTTTTTACAGTTAGAGAGATCACTTCTTATGGCAAGGAGGGGCAAGTCCTCCTATTCCCACCTCAGGAAATACTCTCACTGTGATGAGTGTATCAGGTCTGTAGATTCAAACACAGCAATATTTAGCAAAGCATAACTGTTTTCAAATAAATAACTCTCATCAGACTGCTCATCTGAGTAGTTCTACAACCTTAAGTGTGCAGGACATGAGGTCTGCAGCTTACTTTTGGACAAACACTGTAGCCATTATTAAGAGTACAATCTATTTCCAGATTTCAGTTATTTAAAAATAGTTGTTTGTGCAGTTTATCATTACAAAAGAAACAAAATAAAATGTAGTGTTACTTACCTATAGACAGACATCTTACTCTTTTCCTGCACAACACTTCGCATTTTTAATCAATGTGTACATAAATGAAAAGAAAAAAAGCAGATTATCATATTGTCCTTTGTAGTTCTCTTTCAAAACCTCCTGATGATAGTCCACAAGGAAATAATAAATTGCTTCTATTGTGGAAAGGTATGTATCTGGCTTTCCCTTCTGATGACGCCAAAAGCAAGTCTTCCTTGTCTTCAACTCAATTTGCAGCAACCCTGTCAAGAAAAAAAGATGACAGATTAGACAATGTGGATTGGTGGATGGAATGCCAAATAAGTCTTTAGTTTTGTTTTCTTGACCTCGCTTCTAGCCTGCACGCAAGTAATTTCTCTTATCTCTATTTTTCATCTGTAAAATGAAGGCAATAACTTTATCCTCCTTTGAGGACCACTTCGAAATTTGATGGAAAAGCGCTGTAAGTTCTAGGTTACAATCCTCATGTTTGCAATTAAAACTTATAGGTTATCCTTTCATTCATAAGAGCCTAACAGCCCTCAGTAAACTGCAGGGTCTCTTCAGATGGGACGAGTGAAACCCACACCTACAAAGACTCATCAATGTTCATAAAATGATTAATAAACTTGGTCCTTTGCAGAGCTAATACCTTTCAAGTGTAAAACAGAATCTCTCAGACTGTTAGTCTTGCTGAACTGAGGAATACTTGCTAAGACCCAGACACTTTTCACTCATGCTATGATGCTGTGATTCTATGCTTGTTAAGTAACTGAAATCTCCCTGGGATTACTCAGGAGTAAGCATGACAGAATCTGGTCATTAATTTTATTAGGAACTAAAAGCATTCCCACTTGAGATGAAAGAAAGAAACTTGGTCTCTGTATGGCATATGAAAATCTTTTATCTACTATAGTGTCTGTAACTGTTTTATTATTCAGATGAATTTTAAACATGTACCTTGATTTTTATGTTCCTTAAGATGCACAAACTACTCAAAATTAAAAACACCTTAATGTGTAATCACTTTGTAAACAGGATGGACAGTTGGATTATAAAGAATACCACATACACCTGTCAATACCAGGATCAGGTTGTAAAATTATCTTTTTCCAAATGTTAAAATCAGATGCTAAATGTGTGTGTAACAATATGGTTTAAGAATTGCTTGGAAGTTATGGACCGATAAGTTTCAGTAAGGTCCAAATTCAGGAGTGCAAAACGGCCTATGGCCCAGCACTTGTAATTCTATACTCTTTACCTTCAAACTACGTTTAATTCTTTCTAGTGTAATTGCAAGATGGATTTTTGCTTTGCAGTTAGTAATGTATGGTATCTTGCATAGTAAAAGAAATCTCTCCTACAGTGCTTTTAAAAAAACTGGACAGGAGATTCCATCACTGAATTTAAATGTTATTGTTGGCGTTTTGGAACTAAAAGTTCAAAATAATGTCATCTAATTATTACCTCTAATAATCCCATACATGTGTATTCAAAATAGTAACAGGAAACTGCACTGAGCTTGTTTCCCTCAAGACTTTTAATACTTGAATTCTCAGCCCTAACCAACGTGAAAAGTTTCATCAACTTCAGCAATGTTTCCTCCTTAACAGCAGTGAACTAAATTCAGGGGATGATTCCTCTAACGTAAACTCCCACCTATTTGTGGCTTGAATACAAAAAAAAGTTCAATGAAGGCAAGACCACTGACACTACTGAGCTTACTACAAATGCAGGATCAGTTATTTTCAAACACAGAATATTAGGAGTTTTGTAACAAAAAAATTAGAGGGGGTTAAGGGTTACAGTTTACTGATCATGTTTCTATCACCTGTACTGTATTTGTATTTATACAGCCATAGGCAATGTTTTATTACAAATACTGATTGTTCATATGAAAGCTTACAATACTAAGGAAATCAGCATGTTGGGTTTGCTTTTTAAGCATCCACGTACTTTGAGCTCATTAGAAATAAATGTTTCTATGAATCTGAGATCAAGTGAAACAGAAGTACAGATACCTTTAAATCTAGTTAAGTAGATTTAACCAAATTTTCCTTACATAAGTTATTCTCCTGCATATGTGTCTTATGGCAGACAATACTTTTCAGAGAGATCTCTCACCTTTCCTTAAGCCTCCATTTTTTTCATGATATGCTAGATCCTATTAACACAGCATAGTCCCTGTGCTCCCTCCACTATAATATTCGAATGCTCAAACCTGTAGGATCCTATATTAATAGTGTTTGTCACTGACATTACATCTAAGATAGATTCTAAGTTCTTACCAACAAGATGTACATAAAGTGTAAAGTTTACACACGTGCCAAAGCCTGTTGCTTACCCTGAGCCTTCCATCACCTCTTCATCCCTATAGTTTGTACAGTGAACCAGGAGATCCACCAGTTCAAGGAATACCAGTGTTGAAAATCTTAAGTAATGAGTAATTATGGTTTGTACCTATGGCAGCTAGTAAGAGTCTAAGCTCTTACTAGTGGGCCTATTGTTATTTTAATTATACTGTTAATTTCCTACAGAGGTAGCAGCTGGAAAATGCTATTTCAGGCAGGAATTCTGCTCTTTTCCTCATCTTTTAGATTCCCACGGTTTACATACCTTGGACTCGCCTCACCTCTACTATGGCCCCCTTTATATGTTATTTTAGAAAGAATGTGGAAACTCACGACAGAACTCCCACTTTTTCTTTGCATCACACCCCCAAGTGTGATTTTGAGGGAAAAAGAAAGATGAAAATTTGAGAAGAGGACAAGAGATTTGTCAGAAAAAAGAGGATGAGGGGAGTTTACCTCAGAGAACATTAACTTACTGCTCTCAAATATCCTGGCTGTGCATAGGCTCCCATTTTCTTGAAGAAATGAAAGGAAGCACAGAAACTCAAAAAACCCACACTGCTAAAGCAGATGTATGATTCAGCCTTGTACAAGAGAATGTATAAGCTAATAAAATAAAACATTTGGCTAATACAAAGTGGATCAAACTTACAGGAAAAAATACCAAAGCAATCTGTTTCTTTAACAACCATGTTGATGTTGCCAGTAAGCTTCATCACTCATATAAGAAATCATTAACATTGATGCAACTGTTTCCTTTCTGATCTAGTGATCACTTTTAATGAAGTAATCAATCCTAGACATTACCAACTTTCAAATATTTCCTGTCTTTAACACAACTGATTTAGTTTTGCTCTCTAAAGATGTATTACACCACTTTTCCAAAAAGATATAGAAGTATTTTTTGTCCAAGTTTTCTAGGCTGTTTTTTAAGATTGATGTGCTTATTTGCTTTCTCTTGCAGTACAATTAGCTAGATTTACTCTCTCTATAAATGCAGGCTTACAAAACACAAGGCTTTTCTTTGCATTTTCTTGGCTTCATTAATGTTTCCATCCAATATTTCTTGTAACTTTATCCTTCTGAAAAAGTATGGCAAATACTTTTCATTTGGAATTATGAACACTCATTTTTGAACTTTAATATAAGAGAAATATTTTGTTGGATGACTTCATTTGTAGTTGAACTGAAAAATGACAACAGTTCTCTATTTTTCATGTGTGTACAACATAAAAATTTCATCAGTTTATGCCTAAGGAAACTCTGCCCCATTCATCTTGGAAGGCAAAATTGCGACCTCTAAAAGGTGTATTAATGCAACTTATGTCCTTTATAACAGGCAGTAAGGAAAGCAATAAATGCACGGGTTGTGATCACTGTTGTACCTGCTCTATGGAGGGCAAAATATCTCCTCTGGGTGTGGATAAAAGAGACTGATGTGCATGACACTAGTCACACCTTACAGCAATCCTGAGAGATGCTCAGGGAAGCAGAGGACTGCAATACAGCTGGAACAGAGATGCAGTTGTAGAAGGAAAGGAAGAGTCCACTAGATCAGCATTCACATGGGGTAACTGGAAACTAGTCTTTAAGAGCTCCAAAGTAACAACAATCATAAACTTTTGACTGATATACTGCATGAGCTTCCATGGAAAACTTCAGTTCCTCTGGCTGCCTGTTACTTTTCTTAAATTCATCCTTTTAAAATAAGTTCCAAATGCTTTGCAGTAACTTGCAATATGCAATTGCTCTAATCTTTACAGTAATATTTCAATTTATTTGATAGAGTATGTTCTGTGTTAAACTAAATATTTAGTAACAGGATTTTAATTAGCCAATATATTATACTAACATGGGGGATTCTTTAATGAACTGACTAGACAGCAAGGCACAGTCAATCTTGCATGTAGGAAGTCTGTGAAATTCCTTGTAGGGTCCAGTGCAAAGCAGGCATTAGTAAGCAGTTATATATATCACACATAAACTTGATAGCCTGCCTCCCACCTAAGTGCACCTTTTTCACTAATGAAAGTATTTTCAAACTCCTATTTATCTCAAAGGAAATGGAATGCTATTGCTAAAATGTTTTATCTTTTGTGGTTTTATTTAGAATACTTAACTGTAAACTTCTTGTAATGAACCTAAGACAAAAAAAACCTTTGCAGGATTACAAGTTTTTGCTTTCAGAGATGGGAGGGTGTGGAGGGCAAGCAGGTGTTCCCCTTTTGTCTGGAAAGTAGTGAGATCACTGGAATGACCATGAAGAAAAGAACTTTACTAGAAAAAGAAACCAAGCCATGACACACTTGTGCTGTATCTCCTAGATCCCTCTTTCATTTTCTAGTGGCCTGTCTGCCACTAGCACGTACAAAAATTCTCCCCTGGGTCTCCTGAAAAAGCAGATAGCCACTTGCAAAGGAAATCTTTCTGGCTTCCTTCAGGGGTCATTCAAACTACTGTTCTTCTGTTGTCCAACATGACAGCTTCCATTCTGTGAGATTGAGGAAATTTGTTCCAAGAGAGAGGTGGGAAAAATAAATGTAAATGCTCTCTTAATAATAATCTTATCATTTTGCAAAACAAATTACATGACATGAAAAGTAATGGAGTCTTTGACTCAGGAAGTCTTCTACAGCACTGGAATAGACTGTTGAATCTTTCATATGTACTCAGATATAGGGTTAGCACTTATGTCATGTTCAGGTCTGTTATATAGACATATATTTCCCTTAATCATTTCTGTAGCATTAATATCTCAGTATCAACTTTTTTTTTTTTTTTACCTTGAAGTCGTTCATCAGTTATTATTTTGTTAGTTTGATTCCAGGTACTGTCAATAAATATTATTTTCTTCAGTTTAGTGCCTTCACTCCTGTTGTTCAAGATGCATTCATTTAGATTTTTTTCTTCTTCTGTAGTTTCTATTTTTGCTTGCTTAAGAAGTGGCTCTCTGGAACAGTCATCGTCCTTATCACAAACACCTTTCTTACTATATTTTTGGAGATGGAAAGCAATATCTTTTACTGAAACTGAATTGGGGCCAGGAAATACAAGCGCTATCTAAATGAAGAAAAGAAAGAAATCCGAGTGTCAACAAAACATAGTAAAACACCAGGAATTGTTTCATTAAAGAACAGAAATTTTCTATCCCCACCCGCAAACATTTAAGTCAGGGGAAGATGAAAGAGTATCTCTTAAAAAATATTCTATTGTCAAAAAGGATAAAAGACTCTGTTAAAATAATGAATAAAGATACTTATTACAGATCTTTAATTAAATGTCACCTCCATGCCTCTACTACCAGCTCTAATACTTACTTTTGTAAAAAGTTTTTTTTCAGCCAAGAGAACGGTGTCCGCCCTGAAGAAGTCCAAATTTCACTTGTGATTGCAGTATATGGGGCAGGAAGGCCATAAAGACTAGTTTCTAATTTCATTCACAAATTTAAGACCAGAAAAAAATAACCTCGTGTCTATTGCAGGTCCCCCGAATATCTTACATGAGGAAAAACAGTGATGGCCTTACTTAGCATTTTTTCAGTAGCTGACTGCAGCATTCAGAATCTGTGACTTGGAAAGCCTGGACAATACATAGTCACTGCAATCTCTTCCCACTTTTGCCTGCCTTCCCCATCGCTCTTTCTGCTTTTTTTCAGCTTCCTGCTTCTCTGCCACCTTGTTGGCTCATTCCTTGAAGAAAATAACATCTCTCTGAGATATGTATATTATCCTCTTCTCATGTAGTCAAACAGTAACAAAAGTGTTAATTAATCAAACGTGTAAATATTAGATTTCAGATTAATGACACCATTTAAATGAGCATATAAATCGAAGTTCATAGCTCACTTTTTTCAGGCTCTGTGCTGTGATAGACAACAGTTGCATTTCAGTACGTTTTCTCTGTAGTAGTGAACGTTAGAAATTTTAAAGAAGTTTAAACACTGCAGCTGCTGAATATGATGAGCACAACATCTGACTGCTGTTTAACTTGCTGTAAGTTGAATACTTTCATATGTTTGGGCAAAATACTTACGGTACACAATGAATCAAATTATCCATTATCTAAAGTGGTGACCATGGTTTAGTGGTGGTTTTGGCAGTGTTAGGTTTATGGTTGGACTCGATGATCTTAAAGGTCTCTTCCAACCTAGGTCATTCTATGATTCTATGATCCTATGACCACAGGAAATCCAAGGTTTTTAGATAGTGCTACAGTTTTTCCAAGCTTTGGAGGACCGACCATAACCACTGTACAGTTGTAGGCCCAGGCTTTGAGAGAGCTCAAGATGGAGTGGACTGGATTAATAGAATAGTGCTTTTCTCCCGCTCCTCCCAGCAGAGTGCAGTACCACTGCAGGAGGAAGTACAGAAGATACCTCTGCATTTCCCCAGCACAAAGCACTGCTATCTATAAAGAATTTCTTACTTCATGTCTTTTTTCTTCATATTCTGGAATGCAAGGGTATTTATAAATTGTAACATCATCAGGTGCCAGGAGCTTAGCATGCACAGCAGTGCTTTTGCCATCTGTTTCATTTGGGTGTTTAATAATGTCAATCTTCAAAGGTAACTACAATAAGAAAGAAAGAAAAAAAAAAAGCAATATTTATAATCATATATACAGGTACAAAAATTTGTACAAAAAATTATGCAAAATCCAGGAGAAATACCTACGGGCATGTACTTAAGACATACTTGGCAATTTTTGACAATGTTTTTCTTCTAATAAGTTTAGAACTAAACTAGAGACAAGTGATAAGAAGCACCTGTTACATTCTTTCAGTTAATGTAAATACCCAAGTATGCAATGAATGCAATTTGGAATGCTGCAGTAGTAGTGTGGTAAAACCTCTAGAAACAGTATCAATAAGGTAAATAAGACATGGTTTTAATTTGAGCAATACAATGGTCCAAAATATGAATACTTACCTGTATTAGGTATTCACCCTATTGCAAAAATGGCCATTTCAATGAAAATACAGCTAAATCTACTAGGTCAAATTTTCAAAGTACTTCTGAAGTACTTTCCTGATGCTTTCCAAGTACAGAGTGTCTTCAAAATGCATTTTAGTTCGTGGGTGATTTTGCAAACTGTCTCTCAGTCCTCTTTGATGGTTTCTCCACGTATTTTAGCTGAAGGGCAATACACTTTTTATTTATTTATATTTTAAGAGTGGTTATCTGAATTATACAACCATGATATTTAGAATGCCTTTTAGCTCACATATTATGTAAAATTCACTCTTGGTTATGGACAAATCAAATTTTTTGTTCATGATAAACTCTGTTCTGGCCAGAGTTCTTAGAAACTGAAGACTGGAGGTAAGAGCACTGCAAAGAAACTTCTAAGAACTAAGTGAAAACATAGTCATTTGCATGCAAAGCTGAGTGACCAGCTTATCTTCTCATCTAGTAGATACTTGTTTAATGAGAGGACTGGAATATTGTCAGTGTTTGTACATGTAACTCCTCAAACAAGAACAGTAATTTTATCTAACTGTAGTTTATTAATAGTTATAGTTGTGTTAAAGATGAACGTCCATAAAGAATGAATCAGAAAAGAAACGGTCACAGACAGACTGTTCTCTGTCCCCAGTAACTAAAAAGCACAAGAATATTATAAAAAACCTGTAAGAAGTATTAACCTTCACAGTCGGAATTTCTTTGGTTGGGACAGTTTCAACAGGAACAAAGCATGTATAACAATAAAACATCCTTGAACTACTGCATCGGGGGCATTTTGACCTCCCACTCTTTTTTGCCTTTTCAAGTACTTCCTGCGATGCTAGCTGCAATTGTTGAAGTGGGTTATCTTGAAACGATGACGGAGTCTGCAATTCTAGACTTTCCAAACACTCGCTATTTCTTTTTGGTCCTTGAGACTTTTCTTCATTTACAAGTGTAGATGAATTCAAAGACATGGTTAGCTGAAACAGACAATATGTTGTAGCTGTTAAATAAAAATTCAATAGACTCTGAACTAATTTATTGGCAATGATTCTATATGACCCTATTTAGCAAAAAAATAATCATCAAAGAAGGTTATTTCCCATAACACAAAGAATAATAAAATCATCTGATTCAGTTGTTATAACACCAAGAACTCCAAACAGATTTCAGAAGAGCATGATATAAACAACTAGAAGGAACTTGAGATCTGTATTCTTCACAGACATATATGCATGTTCATCATTTTACTAAGGTAAGTTATCCTACTCACTTAACTCATGCAGAATTATCTTCTTTTCTGTTGGTAGGATCAGTGTATAAAAGTTTGTGAAAACACTGCTAGACACTATTTACCTGCATGAGCCGTCCCGTTAGTCTTCAGCATGACTACTGACAATGAATTACATGTCTACATGACAGAAATCCATAAAAGAAAAGTTAATTGTACAAATTTAGATCTCTATCCTGAAATTTATTGTGCGTGGGCACACCAAACTACCTGAATGAAACCCCTGTTGACAGAACTTTGTGAGATACAAGAAATCATCCAGGAGCACGGCTTGAGGCTGACCCAGTCCAGACACATTCTGCAAGTTTGTATTTATTTAACAACATTGATGGATTTTTTTTTTTCTGGCTTTCTTCAGGACAGATGCTGCCTGACCCTCTGCAGCTGGCATAAAGTTTTCACTGCATACTCTGAGTCATGTATCAGAAACACGACCGTATGCCCGTAGCCGACCCAGAGAGAATTAGTATTGCTGTGTGCAGAGGTTCACAGTCACAGTTTTAGCGAAACCCTTCTGACTCAGGGCTCCTCTCTGGTCTTCAAAGCAGCCCACAGCCAGGAGCCTGCACAGCCAGCAGTAGTTATAAACTGCCTTTTGCACTCTGTGCTGCATCACTTTAAACGAAAAGTCATTCTCAGTATTTACTTTCAGCTAATTTAGGTTTACTTTTTCATGTCAGGGATCACACTTGTGAAATGATGTAACAAAACAGTCATGTTTAACAAAAACAAGCAAACAATAATTCCTGAGATGTGATCCAGAATTAAGTGTTTAAATAAAACCAAGTGTAATTTAATTGAAAAATAACAAAAACAAAATACTTGGCTAACTTTCCAATAAAAATTTATAATTAATCCCAGAAAAAAAAGTTGCTATTTTTTGGTAAAATTAAATACTCATGCATGCTGTGATCCCTTCCCCTCCCCCGCCAACAAACTCTAACTTTTGAAAGGTCAGGGATGTCCATTCAAATAAACACAAAATCTAATATGCATACAAATTTCATAGCGCAATTTGCTTTTAGACAGCTCTGAGATAAAGCAAATACACGCTGCATCTCAGCCTAACCTGTACTGTTATCAAGTTTCCTCAAGAAGCAAAGAGGGCGAGAGGGCCGGCAGTTTGACATGCGTTCCCAGCCTGCAGACTGATTCTTCTCAATGCAACGTCTTATGGCGGTGCGGCGTTCAACTGTGACACCCCGCAGCACCTCCCTTCTTGATACTGACAGGAGAGATGCTGCTCCGATGGCCAGGAAAACCTTTGCCGTCTCAAAATAATAGCTGTTCACAAAGTTACAGCAGTACACACGCAGTGTGCTTTTCAAAAAAAGCAGTAGAGTTTACACAACTTTTAAGACACACGTCTCGATTCAGACAGAAAATTTCAAGACTGTAAATAACAATTCCATCTACACCTAACCTCCAAAACCCAGGTAAACCACCGCCGCTGGAGGGTACCCTCCACATTCCAACTGCAATTCTAAGACAACTTCAAGCCTCGGTCAGGCCATGGTCAGGACGAGTTCAGGAGGTACCAGACGGCACCCTCATCTGGGGCACCGCCATGTGCCCGCTCCTGTCTGCTGAAGGCTGGCAGGCCCCAGCCGGCGGTGGTAACGGCTGCCGAGGAGGCAGCAGATGCCCACAACCTCCCAGCCATGGGGAGAGACCGCCGCCTGGCCGTTTACAGGACGGGGCCTTTCTGTAGCACGAAGGGGCTCGGGGCAGCGCACGGCTCTTTGCGGTTATCACGTCTGGCAGAAAATAACAAAGCGCTTCTCCCGCCTGCCCACGACTGAACGGCCCCGCAGAGACACCGAGGCCTCCGACGGCGGAAAACCGCCTCCTACCGCCGGCCGGCCTCGGCGGCGGTCTGGGGCCGCCCAACACCGCGGAGAGAGTTTGCCAGGCCGCCCCACGCACGGCCCCGCCACCCGGAGAGAGGCGGGAGCGCCGCGCTCCCGCCCCGCTCCTCCCCGCCCTCGCGGTGGGGCGGGAAGCTCCGCTCCGCACCGCTCCGCTCCGCTCCGCTCCTCACCCGCTGCCTCGGCTCCAGCCCCTCGGCGGGCCGGCGCTCGCCGCAAAAGGGTCGCCCGGCTCTTCCCCAGCCCTCACAGGCCCCGGAACGAAAGTGTCGGGCTCGGCCGCCGCGGGGAGGAGGAAGAGGCCGGAAGAGCGTGGGCGGGAGAGTGGTTTTCGGCGGGGAACGGTTGCTAGGGCCCCTTAGTGACAGCCCCACGCGACTGAGTGACGGACTGACTGAGTGACGGACTGACAGACTGGCGGACTGACTGATAGACTGACTGACAGCCGGCCTGAGAGCCCTGCATTAAAACATACCCTGAAGGGAAACCATGTCCTGTTACCTGCAGGGGAGAAACCCGCCCTTTCCAGGCGGTCTCTGTCCCAGGCTTCCCCAGCCCCTGTGAAATGTCCCCTGCCCTTCCCGCTCCTTGAGGCGGTTCCTCCGTGGGTGGCGGTGGGGCCCCGCGGGGCCTGTCCGCTGGCTCGGTAGAAGTACCTGGGAACCACGGCTTGTGGTGGGAGGCTGGAGGTTTTGTTTCGCTCCGTTTAACTCCAGATCACTTAAGATTTTTTCATCTGTATTTTTTTTTCCCCACCTAGTTGTATACCTACTGCATACTTACAGTTGACACCAAGGGCCGGAAGAATTGTGTTGCCAAATTCCTTTCTTGTTGTTTTGCATGTCTCTAAATAGGACATGGGATCTCTTCTGTGGAATTCCTTGGCCTGGTTGAGGATGCAGCTCGACAGTAGCATTTGCCCAATATTCAGTGTTCAGTAACTGCATTTTTAGGTTGAAGTGACTAAACTAAAACAGTAATTTTGGTATAGAGAATATTTCTCTGGACTCAGTGAAATAAAGTCTGTGATATATTAGTTGTAATAGCCTTAGGGGAAATAGTTGACGTAGGCAGATTTTGTACCAAACTTCCATCTCAGTTACACCCCAAAAACCTCACTAACTTCGGCAGTATTACATTTAGTGGCAGAGGATTTCTACCATCACTCTGTTGTTATTTGTTTTGTTTTGACTTGATCCGTTTTTCATGCCAGCAGTATGTAATACGTTGCAGTGGTAAGAAAAACTGACTGCATTTCACCATCCATATTTTTGTATCTCCTTACACTGTGGCAATACGTCTTGATGTGCAGTAGTTAATTATGTTGAAATAACAAAACATTTATTGGACGCAAAGAAGACTTTTATTATAGTTTCTAAAGTTCTTTCTTGCCAAACTTAATTATAGTAGGTTTTACTAAATGCACGATCTCTTACTTTGTTTGAATGATTTCTTTGGGTGCTGAATCCAGAACTTGTTGTTTGGGAACAAACAGAACCTGGTCATCATTTAAAAGCAAGCTCTGAAATCTGAATTACTCCTTTGTATACTTTTGGTCTCTACAGTTATTTGCACAAAAGCTGTGATATTAACAAAACCATTTTTTAGGAATGGTTGCTGTATCATTTTTGTGTGGGGTTCTTGATTTCACAATTTGCTAAAAAGATAATTTCTTTTCAAACCAGTATTTCTCACACTTGGTTTCTGCTCGGATGTAACAGTGTAAAGTTTGAGTTTTTAACTACACTGAACTCAGAAGATACCAGTTGATTGATTTCAGTAAGACTTCTGCTAATCTACAATCCTCACATTTCTTTCAACTTCTAAACAAAAACTCAATATGTAAGAACAAAGCAGATTTGCCAGGTGATTGGACATTGACTTTTTCTTCAGTATGTATTTTAGAAGTACATAAATAATAATAGTATAAATAATTTCTGTCAAGGTACTGAGAAGAAAATGGAAGTTCTGCCTTTATGATTAAGAGTCCTTACATATCTTTCACATTTTTAGCACATTTCTCGACATCTAAGAATGTGTAGTATTCTTCTGTTTATTGGAAGAAATTATGATGAACATGCTTTATATATGCTATAGTGATACCTTTGGCTGTCAGTTTTAGTTATCTAAAATTTAAATATTTGCTAATGTATGTTATCTTTTAAGGCATTCTGGTGAGTACAGTTCTTACTGTATGTCAGCATAAAATGCGCAAGCCTCCTTTTACTTTTGAAGAATGCTTATGGTCTCAAGATTTGCTGAGTCCGACTGCTTATTATTTTAACTACCCATGTGTATGGTGAAGTGAACGGGCAGGAGTCAGGTCCTGAGCAAACCCATGTGAATGTAAATATTGAGAAATGAGTTTGAACATAGATTTTATTTTGAAGACCCTCAGGCACTGGAAACTTAAGAGGTTCATAGAAATGGCAAACCTTTAAGAGAGCAGCCTCTCTGTTGTTAGCTTCCCTTTTTCTCAAAGGTAAACCATGGAAGAAATTTTTTGCCTGCCGTACAGAAATTTTCTGTTGTTGGAAGCATGCTTGAGTGATGACACTGAATCAAGCATTGTTTAAAATATTTGATCAGTCCACAGCATTACTAACATAACAGAAAATCCTGAACCCTGAGGCAAAATGTTCTGATGAGTATGAAAAGGCGAATAGCTAGTTTTGCTTTTCAATGAGCTTTCTTTCTTTTCTTGTACTGATAAGACTTCTAGATAAATCTTTGAATATGCCTTTGTATTTTATTAAAGAATTTAATATAATGTGGTTACCAGTGATTCGTTGAAATTACGTTCTTTTTGGAGGAAACAGAACATTTCTTCTGACCTCCCTATATTGTTTACAAGGATTGACTCACTCAAAGGCTTTAACTACCAAGCTATGAGAAAAATTGCTCTTTTGCTTTGAACCAGAACTTTTTCTCTCACAGGAACAAAGAAACAAAAAATGTTTAGAAGTATTTTGATGGGTGGAACATTTTGGTATAAAATTTATATTTTTCTTTAAAAGGTATATTTTTCAGAAGAGAAATCTGACATGAAAATGGAAACATTTTAATTTGGGATAATATTAAAATGAAATATTAATATGTTTTCATTTTCTAATTTGTTTTACTCACCTTTTCACTTTTTACCCTAAAATGAACATATGGGTATTAATAGTTTGCATTTACTTTGATTGTTTTTTTAAAGAAATAATTTGTCTTGCTGTCCTACTATTAAGACAGAACATGTCATCATCTTTCAGCTATACTAGAAGGTTTAAAACCACATTGATTCCTCTGTATTAACACTTACTAAGTTATTTCAGTAAAGTGACCAATTTGATGATTAACTTCAAATGACTACCATTGGTTTCAACAATTTGCTCAAATGTTTAAGCTGCTAGTTTAAATTCTGTGCTAGACCAAGGAACAGGGCTTCTTCCTATGCTTCCAAGGCTGTCCTCAACAGATGGAAGGCATTACTGTCCTTTCAGAGAACTTAAACTGCACATGATTTTATTTGTCTCTTTAGAAACATAATAACCCTTTTTTTCTTATCTCCTTTTCTAACTAAAAAGTTACAGTCTTTTTAATTGCTCTGTATATGCTATAATGGGCTTTCTTGGCCTATTTCTGTTCTTCTGTCTTTTGGGGATGATGTAACCATCTCTGAATGCAGTACATGGGAGAGGAGGAAATCGCAGTCTACATTAACAATGTTGCCAAAATTAGAGATTCTTAGAAGGTATATGTGAAATGCATTTATACTGGTATTACAATTTTTTATGCAAAATAAGATTCACAGATTACCTAATTTAATCTTGGCATTTGTATCATTGTCCTGGTTTGAGGTAAAGCTAAGCCTCTTGTAACTGACTGAACTCTCTGAAATTAACAGCATATTGTGGAGACACTGCTCTCAGAGAGATAAGCCCTGATTATTTATAATTATGCCAGGGAATGGTATGCGGAGAGGCTCTTGCTTATACTTACTGCTATAACAACCAAGGCCAGCCAACTTTGTTATTTGCCCGCTTGGAGGGTCAGAAGCCGAAAAGCGTAGAGGGGTTGCACCTGCGGGGAGGAGCGGACAGGACAGGTGACCCCAAACTGACCAACAGGGTATTCCATCCCATCTGCCTCATGCTCAGTATAAAAGCTGAGGGATCAAAGGGTCAGCCCTCTTTGTTCAGTGTCTGGTGTCCAAGGAGGACTCTGTCTCTGCATCTGCCTTTGATCCTGATCTGTGTGTTCCTGAATCCAGATCTGGCATCCAGTTCCTGTCCGTTGCTGAATCCAGTCTGGGACTTCCCCAGTGCCATCCAGTGATGTGTTTGTCATCCTGGGAACTCAATACTGGTTTTGTATATATTGTATATATTTCATTATTTCCTTTTTATTATTTTATTACTAGTATTTCAGTAAACTAGTTTAGTTCCTTCTAAACTCATGAGTCTCTCTCCCTCCCTTCTCTCCTTGGAGAGAGGTGGGGGAGAGCACCTGTCGTTCATTTCAGTGGCCAGTATATTCAGAAATAATTATTTTTACTATGTACTGGTTGCAAAAGGAGTGGTCAAGTTGTATCTCTCTTGATGAGCCTTATTCTTTGGTGGGTAAGTTACAAAAAGATTATTCCTTCAATGCTGTATGTAAATATCTGTATGAACATGTTCCACTCAATGTCAGTCCACTCTCAGATTTGGAGAAGAGAATAAACACATATATCACTGAACTAGAGAAACACGCTGAGAAATTATTTTCATTACAATGTGGACCAGCCTATCTAGAGGAACTTCTTAGTGCCCTTGAACAGAGTAACTGGCAAACGTTGGCCCAGATAAGTGTTCAGAGATTTTCCTCAGTTGAAGAGTGTGAAGTGTGAAGTTTATAATTTAAAAAATTCTAACAAGCTAAAGTGCCATTTTTTCCTGGGTTTTAGAAATATTTTGTTTCAGGCCTAAACAAAATGCAAGCAAAAGTCTATGAAAACATGTTGTTCTCCACAGATCTTGGTGTTATAAGGGAAAGATGAGACATATAGAAAGACCAAAGTGGTGATTTTTAAGCCTTCTAATCATTCCAGTGATGCAGTAGGACTATACAGTGTGTTAAGTTTTGTGCACATATGCATTTAGATGTAGATCTAGATGTACAAAAAGTCTTTGCTCAGTTAGAGCTTTTAATCAATAAAATCATCAATCCAGGCTCTATTTCTAGCTAAACCTTGCTAACATTTTTTAAGACGTTGCTACTGATCAAATTGGTGCAGAAGAAGTTCTGAGTCAGACAAGTGAGATGGGGAAAGCAGAGGTGTATTTTTAATTCTTTTTATGGATTAGGCAAGAAAGACCAAGTTTTCAGGTTTTTCTCTTGGATCCAGAACTGGAATTAAACCTATCTCTGTATGTTTGTCAAGGGGGAAAAAAAACCCAACTTGAAAAAGTACTGTTTTTTCTGTATATCTCCAAAGGTATTTTGTAGTCACCTAAAGTCTCAATTTTAGACCATTGCTCCTTATCTGAAATGTATTCACAGTTCATAGTATGAATTGTCTTAGCTGAAAATACTGCTTATATCATTGTGTGAAATAGCATTAGTTATGAATTAAGTATTTAAACATTTTTCAGGTTGCCAAATACATTGTTGAGGAGTCAAAGGGTAGAAATGTAGAGGTGAGCTTTTTTGTGCTACATGTAAAAAAGTACACAGCATTCTGTCTTACAAATATGCTTTGAATTGGAAGTCAGAGAAATACCTCTGATACCAAACCAAAGGAAAGAAAAGTTTTGGGATTCACTCATTCAACAGTCAGGCAATTTTTCTAAGACTACATGAATTTAGATATATTGGGTAATGGAAATTCCAAATACAGTGTAAATATGATGGTTAGTTTTATTCATTTGTCATATTATGGTCAAATCTTTGGAGCCTAGTGTCTGGGAATTTCCAGTGGGCTAGATGAAGGACTTGAAGGAAAACAAATGTGTCTGGTAGTTTGGAATGTCTCAATCCTGGTATTTCTTGGACATTGGTTAGACTTCAGGCATAACCAGGCATGAACAGATTCTTTATTTGGAATATTAATGTGAATACTGACAAAACTGGGTCCTGAATTATTAATAACCCATTGAGTTAATATGTTAATTGAGTCAAAATTTTTAACGTAAAGCCGTATCATATTTGTAATTTGGCAGTTAAAGTTTCTATTCAAGAAAATAATAAATCCTTTCTTAGATTCCTCTGAGACATCTCAGAAATTTGGCATGGGTTTAGTAATTTTCTGATAGAAACACTGAGGTAATCGTTTTATATACTTTGACGGACTCTTATGGATAATAAAAGAAAGCAACTGCTAAAGAAAATATTTTCATAAAATCGGGTCACCAGCAAGTGAACACTTCTATTGTAGAATATTTTTTAAATTTTACTTTAGAAAAAAATTGGTTATATGTTTGAAATAGTATTTTCTCATTGGAGCAGCTATTTAACACAAAGGGACATAATAATTAGCTTTAGTTGCTAAATGTTTTTCTTTTCTTTTTAGAGCTATAACCATGCTGGTTTCAAGGTAAAACAGATTTCAGAATTACCAAGAGATTTGGAAGCTTCAAAACTTTGGGACTTAGTTATAAAAGCTCAGCATTTCCAAGTACGTGCTCTTTCTTCCAGTATCCTAAACAGAAGCTGCTGATACGGAGTATCGCAAATATTTTGGCACATTCATCTTTGCTTTCCATTTTCATAGTCCTTTTAGTGTCACTTTTAGCATTTCATGAAGCTACAAAATTGAGAAATCTAGTAGTCATTTATTGTAAGGAGCCGTTATTGTTGAAGGATTCTTCTTGCTACCTGTTCTTATGCCCCAGAGTTGACCAATAATTAAAGTACTGAAATAAGTAATGTTAAACTAGTATTAAACTTGAAAAGAATCTCAAAAGTAAGGTAAACCCAGAATTAGAATGTAGAATATGTAATTTTATGGCAGTCCCCTTTGGCATATATGTTACACATCTTAAAATACGTGATAACTTTTTTTTTAATGTATCATTGAGTACACAAATCTGACAACACTGAGGGAGTGATTTAAGATTATGCAGTGTGACGATTGCCTTTAACACCTACATCTGATTTGCTGCAGGAATTGTGGCATCAGTAAAGTAGGAGTTTGCAGCAAGTATGTGAAACACTTGAATGCTATTATGCAAATGGATTTCAAATTAATTTCTTCTGTGGGTGATCATTCACTTTTACTCCACAGCTGGTGGGCATGAACCTCAAGGTTGTGAAACTGATCTTGTAGCAGCAGTGTCAGCAGCAGTACGTACACACTCATGCCTCCCACCTGAGGGCATAAAAAGTGAAGACATTCCTTATTTCTTTCGTATGACCAGCAGCAGCAGTGTCCAGCTGCTTCTGTGTGCACCATTAATTAATGCTAACTAACAGCTCTTTTTCGTTGACCAAGGCAAAATTTATTAGATGATATGCTAATTCCCCCAGTCAGCATGCACCCGTCATTTACATGACTAACATGGGGTGCTAATTATATGAAAGATAAATATTTTGCACCTGCCCCTTCACTGAATAAGCCACAAAAATTGTAAATGACAATTTAGAGTATTATTGCAACCCTAACCTTTCTGTTTTGACTTTTTACTCACTTTGCTGGGAATTAGCTATGGCTTTAAATACTTTAGTTACTTCACTAGCACACAAATGAGAAGTCATAGTCTTTCCTTGTGAATTCAGTATTTTTAGTAACAGTTGAAAACCAGGGGTGATTTAGAGCTATGTCTCTCCTGTCTTTGTGGTCTGCTCCAGGTGGTGATCCCTGTTTCTGTGGCCAGTTAGTTGACTGGTAGGTCACAGCAGGTTTCTCCTTGGGAAAGTCAGTCTGGGTCAGAGTCAGAATTCATGGCACTCTGAAAGTCCAAGGTACCATATGTTAGATTTTTTTATAGCTTCCACTTGAAGTGGAAGAGTGTAAGCTTTTATTAGTATTTATCTTTAAAATGTAAATGCTTAATGTAATAAGATACAGATAAGTATATGTACTTAGAGTATAAATTAGACTATAAAGAAAAAAGTCATTTATGTTATGAGCAAGTTTGAATTCTCGCTATAGAAACATTTTAAAAATTTCATGAGTAACTACCCAAAATTACTTCCTTTATGCCATAGGGTCAGTAGGATTGCATTGGTACAGAAATATATATAAACAAGAGGAACAAATTCCTAATAGTTCTGTGAACATAGTTATCACCAACATAAAACAATTACTAATTTGTTACTGGTATCAGATACTCTGAAATCCTGACTTTTGATCCATTTTGCATATTAAGTTCTTATTATTAATCAGTTAAAATAATTTGTATGACTTTTTTGCAAATTAACCTATCATTAAATAGTATTGCACAGACTGAATTTCACAATCTATGTTAAAATAGTTACTAACTGATAAGACTGAAGAGTATTATAAATGTTATGTCACTTACATACTGCATTTTTCTGAATGAATTTTTACAGCTTCAGGTTTATAAATGAAATAAACTGTTAATTCCTGTCATTTGTCCAAGTCCAAATACTGTCAAGGTGATAAAAACAAGTTGTGCAGAGTGGAGGATAGATTTAAAATTCATTGTTGAGCCGCCTTGGTAAACTCAATGTCTAAATAGTGATCTGTTGATAGTACTTGCTGCAAAACATATGTGTGCATGAATGTAAAGTTTTTTCAAAAAATGTTTAAATACAAACAGAAGCATCCTTGTTGAAGCTGACTGTGCAATATCAATATACAGAAGTAATCACTAGTCCTACAAATTATAAAATATCTCCCCCCCCCGTAAAACCTAATGTCTTGATGTCTTGGCATTCGAAGAATGGCTGTAGACCTTACTACTTGCACTGGATAAAAATCTTATGTGAGTTTATACTCTACAGCTATTCCTGTTAGATGTGTTTGTAATACACTGTCAGAACCTGATGTATCTTTCTGAAATGCCACACAGTTTTTTTTCAAAAAATCGCTTTGGAGGACTGGTCTTAAAATTTTGTTTATTTTTGCTTAAATATGTGGAAATGTACCGAGATAAGCAAGATGCATGGAATATGGAAATCCTATTAGCACTTCTGCAGACGGTTCTGACACAGTTTAGAGTCAATGCTTGCCTCCGAATGTAAAAGGAATAAGTTAATTCATTGTCTTAATCTGCTTTGTTGTTGTGATTATTTACAGTATTTCTGTTTTTACATATTTTTTAATTATGGAATAAATTTAATGCAACAAGTGTGACTTGCTGTCTTACTAATTTATTATACCTTCATTTTTATGTTTTAAACTTTAGTTATATAGTTTTCTAGTCTTACGTTTACTGAAAATTTAAAAAAAAAAACCCAGACACCAGTAAAAAGTTGAGAGAGTTGCAGTTATCTGGCAAATACAGGTCAGTCCCTATATTTTGACGACCTAATGTTGGGGTACCCAAAGAAGCTGCTTTTGTTATTCTCAGTAAAAGCTAAGCACTTCCCCTGCAAGTTTTTTCGCTTCAGTATTCCTGCAAACTGAAAGAAATTCCTATTTGCTTGTGGATTGTGTTCCAAATGAAAATCCTTGTACTTTTTACCTTTGTCTAGTTTTGGTTTGTTTTGTGGTTTTAGGATTTTTTTTAAATCTCTGCATTCAGTGTAATGAATATCTTATTGTTGTTTCGATAGAGAAATGTTCTCAAAGTTTGGAGAGGTTTGTTTCTCTCAAAATCATCTGCAACAGTTTAAGGTGTAAATTAATTTCAAGCATTCTTAGATCTGTTTTTATCAAACAAATAAGCTGCATATTCCGCAAGTACAAAAATGCAAGTGTTTTACTGATTAAGTTCAACTGCATCAGCTGTAGGCCCAAGACTAACTTTTCATGTAACTTTAAAGAGCAGTAGTTGAACATATGAAGAACTAATTTAGTTAGCAGATTTATACCAGGAAGCTTAAGATAAACCTTTAGATCAAATTGTTTTTATTTTACTTTGTTTACTTTGTGTAATGGTGCTAGGATTTATAAAAGGTAGGAGTGTGGAATATTTAGGTTAAGAACATAAATCAAAACTGTATGGATTCTGTTACCTCAGGTGATCATTGTGTTCTTTATTAAGAAGACAAGGAAAATATTGACGTGGGAGAAGACTGTGATTATGCACACTGGCTTTGATTCAGTACAGCACTTCGATTCCATCTTAATTGTTGGCTGATAGACTTAACATATGCTTCAAATAATGCATGTTCTTAAGTGCTATTCAGAATCAGGAACTACTGCAATATACTAAAAAAATCTGTTACTACATTTAGAACAAGATCATATTGGAGTAAGAGGGGGAACTAACTTACTTAAGAGTGTGTGTTTCAGTGGTATTCTTTTGTGTTGTCAGTGCCTCGCATCATAAGACAGATAAACATGAGCTTTAATAATGTCATGCATCAGTATAGTAGCACACAACTATATCTGAATTTATGCTGATGTCTGATTTATGCTTTTTCCTGATTTTTTTCCTCTTTGAAGCCTAACCAAGAAGATCAAGACCACTTGTTTGACAGAATTGCAGATTTTGTGGCACTTTTTCTTCTTGTTCCCAGGAATGCTAAAGATGTTTTTTTTCAGGTAATAGTACTATTACTTAGCATTTTCAGTGATGTATAGATAGATGTTGTATTTCAGCTCATAAAGGTATTAACAAGTCACATAAACCAATATACCTGTATTCAGATTGGCAGCATTTGGCTCCAAAAGAGAGCTAGAAGCCCATGCATACAAGTACCAGAGAGAGAACAATCAGAAATGGTGAGAAGATAGAAATCATCAACGCTGATCAGAAGTGAATTTTTTTGGCTCATATAATGTGTGAGTAGTAATATTTAATGGTAATATTAAAGGATGTGATTTTTTTTAAAATGTCTTGATTTTCATTAAATATAAAGATTACTTAACAAATAATACTTTATTCTACATCTTAATTTTAACCCTAAGTGACTTGTTCAAAATATGTCATTTGTTGAAATCAGTACTGTCCAGTTCAGGCTTAAATGGGAACTTTGACTTACACATTGATTAAGCAAATTTTTGAAAAGTGAATTCCCCTGTTGTTACAGTTGCCTGATGTTTCACACAGATAATAAAAGGTTGTACTGGGTTTGGGTTTTTTTTTTTTTTAGCAGAATGGCTTTGCAATTACTACAGTTCACTTGAATATTTTTACATTAACTAAGAAAATTGTAATAGGAAATCTCTTTTGTAGCCTTTTTAGATAGCGTTATTATTATTTTAGCAGGTATATCCTGATTGTTTGTCACAAGTCATTTATGTCATTTTCCATGATGCACTTCCTGAATCCATTAAAAGTTTTGATAATGATTTTAAGGATGGGTTAGTAGACTTAATTTTTGAGTGGATATCAGGTACTGGTAGGGTTTTTTTCCTTCTCCTTGAGGCGAATTTTGTCTAGACCACAAGCTCTGCATTTCAGTGAGAATCTATTGCTTTTTCCCCTGGTAATTGTATGCAGATATATACATACATACAAAGTTCAGTACTAGGACTACTATTGTCAAAGCTGGCTTTCTTTGCTCAAGTCTAATATTAATGATGATGATGATGATAATATCTTAATTCTGATTGTTGGTACATAAATATGGATAAATAGTTTAAAACACTAGCCTGGAAAGGAGACAAAGAGTCTGAGCTGACTATCCGTGGCATTATTTCTCTTTAAGGAAAATGAAACTGGATCTGAAATTTCAAAATGTTTTTGGCGAAAGCATGTCAAGCAAAGTATGTAACCTGCTTTAATTGTTAAACTATGCTGTATAAATCTGTCATGACAAACCTGTTTAGTATCCCACAGCTGACATAGTGGAAGTATACTGCATTCTAATTACTTATTTGTGTAGCAAGATTAGTTGGACTGGACCTCCCAGTGTTCAGTAATGATAAAGTCTTACTGCAAACACAAGACGTTTCTGACAACCTGCTTGTGTTTCTATCTTTCTATCATGATATATGTTAGATCCAGTTTTGGAACTGTTCCTGTGTAAGGTGACTGAGGATGAAGCTAAACTGGTGTTTTCCAGTTGGATTTAATGAAATACTTTTCCCCACTAAATTAAGCTCTGATGTCACTTGGTGTTTAAAAGCTTATATGCCACAGAGTTTGAGTGGATGGGGACTGATAATCTCTTTAGAGTTGGTATCAGGATGATACTGAAAAAAAAAAAAAAATTGCATTTTTAAGGTTATACATAGCCTCTAATCCAGTCCAATCATTGCCTTACTGCAGTGACTCTGTTCTGGAGTAACTCTTTTAAGCTGTAAAAGTACTTCACTATTGCAGAATTAGCCATCAAGGATATACTCATACCCAGAGACATAACTTACAAGTGAACTGATGAATGCAGATTTCATTTCACTGCTTTCTTTGTGATACTGTGTAGGAGAAGTATTCTGGAAGAATCTATGGTAAGCATGTAAATGCAATCAGGAAGGAAGCCTTAAAATTCAAGCCCTAAGCAAAGCCATACTAATTCCTGGAAAAGCTGCTGAACATAGTGAGGATTTTTTTTTTTTTTTGGTTCAAACAGAAGACTAGGAAATCTTCCCCAGTAACTATTTTGTAGGTGGCCTTGAAGGTAACTCTCTATAAAAAATGTTCACTTTATATAAATATTCTTACAGGATTCAGACTGTACCTGTCCTAGAAGTTTCTATAGGAAGTAGTATTATAACATTAAATATCTGCATGTATTAACAGTAACAGTTTACGATTTTTAGATTGTATATGTCATTTAATATCCATTCAAAAACTTAGATTTAGAGCAGATTTCTATCTTTAGTGCTCATTTATTTAGATTTCATGACAATATGGATTTCATTATCTTGTGTGTTGAAGCTGATTGACAAATGCAATAGAAATGTTTTTGAAGTAGTTATAAAATACAGAAATATTTTCTCAAAACCTTTGTCTGTGTTAGTCATTGTTTGTTGAGCAGAATTTTCTTTTTAGTTACAGAGAACGTTGTATGTAGAAAAAGATAACCCTGAAAAATTTAATTTAGAGAAGGTTTACATACTTCAATGTTATATATGCACCAAACTCCAAATGGGCCTTTAACTTGGAAGAGCTGGGTAAACCCACAGTATACTATGTAATGTGTAACCACTTTAAATAGATAATGGATAGAATTAGCTGAAATTTAGTCAGACTGAAAAAAAATCCCAAGAAACTAGGAGACCACTGCTATGGCATAGATTCTGTAACTGTATGAAACTTCTGGTGTGGGAGCTCTGCAAAATTCTACTGGAATGAATATTGAAAACCACTGAGTAAAGTAAATTATGTATTGCTGCCAAAATAATTCACAACCTCAACGAAACATATGCAAATGTATTAAATTACCAGAATTGGAACAACCGCAAAGTAAGGCTATTCACCCATGTGCAAAACCAAGCAGAAGCAGAAGAGAGACAGCAAAAACTGTCCTGATTGACTTTAAGTGTACGAATATAATTATTTCAGTTAACAGACTCGGATCCCAAGCCTAAAGCTGACCATGGGCATAAAAATTTGCACATTAGAGACAGGAAAGAAAGCAATTTTAATTTCATTTGGGAAGATTCATAGGGTGATTTTCAAAATTAAAGTAAACACTTTTCTAAATTAACTTTTTTTTATTTTCAGATCTAAAACTAAGGAAAAATGGAATATTGAAAGCTTTAAGGCTGCCACAGTAAATCATAGTAGTGAAGATGCTACTGATAACATACAAGCTAGTGCATCTGCCAGTCCTACAGCAGCCAGTAAGTCTTGTAAATATTTTTAAACACATAATGAACATTACTTTATGCATTTTGGAATGAAACTTGTTGTACATTACAAAATCTAATTGTCAACATAAATTATTAGTATTATTTTCAGTTTGTATTGCACAAAATCAAAATGTTATAGCAATTAAAAATGAATTGTGTATTTTGATCGACTCTAAACATATGTCTTCGCAATACACTGATAATTCCATTTGATTAAGCTGTAAACAATATTACAAAGTATTTAAAGAAGCTGCTGATACTCCATCTAGCAAAATATAATGGTTTTGGTTTGTTAGTTCCTCTAATACTAGCAAAACTTTTTTCTACTCCTTAGTCTGGCACCTGGCTCCCATTTTTGGTATGTCTTGCATTCTAGACTTTAAGTTCTACCCACCTTGTCTTCTCTGTCCTGATGGATCAGATCTTTGACTTTTATTCTGTCATACTAGCCTGCTGTTCTTTCTCATTGCTGCTATTTTAACATCTTTTCTCAAATGTTTTATGCTGATGTTGTTTCTAGCTTGCTAGAATGTTATCCAACATTTGGTTTCTTCAAGCTAGCCAGCTTCTTCCGTCTTCCTGAAGTCATTGTGCTCTAGCAACTACAGACATCATTTTATGCTACCAATCTTCTCTTACTCATTTTTATCTTATTTCTGCCCTGTCGTAACCATAACCAAACAACTTTTCCTATCCTTGCCTTC
>VFFE01006123.1:626432-678481 GCA_008921705.1 Burhinus oedicnemus
CCCCCCCCCCGCCCCCCCCTTTTTTTCCCATGGGCCCATATGCTTTTTCTGGATTTAGATCGTTCTTCAGTCACCAAGGTAGGAAAACCTTATTTTTGTTGCAAAATAATTCAGAGGAAAATATCTGTAAACTCATAAGTTTGCATCATGGTGTCATTTAAGGCAGTGAAATCTGTGATTCTTTGATTTTCCATTTTCTAGAGTATAATTGGCTATATAAAATAGGGGTATTCATTGCCAGTCTTAAAGGTAAGCTGAAGAATGATTTTAGTGGTGGAATCTACCTGAATGGGAAAAGATATCTCCGTGCAAATTTGCAAGGCGACTCACCCTGCTCTAGTGATAACAGTCTTCCCACTCCTCAGCCCCTACTATTTTCAATGATATCACTTTTACAAGTTTTCTCTAAGTTATGTTAAATGCTTAGGAAAAGATAGAGGGTTGTCTCTTGTATCTGTTAATATTAAAGAGAGAAGGTTTGGAACATGCTGCACTCAGGAAATCCTGAATTAGTGAAGTACTGCAGACATGTCAGAGGAAGGGAAGTGTTCTGACATGTGCCATGATTCCCACAAAGCTTTCTCTTGTAATGTAGATTCTCTTGTAATGTGAGAACTGCGTGGGTTTTTCCCAGTGGAACAGGCTACCTAAGCAAAGAGGACAGTTGCCCTTGAGACCTAGCTCAAGGATTTGGTCTCTACAAATGAATACAGCTTTGAAGAATCTTTGTATGGATTGGCTATGCACATCTATGGCTTAATAAAGTGAACTGTTTTACTGTCATTATGTGTTGCCTGTTAGCTTTCCTGAATATTTTTCCTTTTTTACTCTAGTATTTCTTTTCAAGTACAATTTAAAAAAATGAAATGTGGTTTCTTTAAAGCTGAAACTCAGTGTTACTCTCATCAAGTTACAGTCTTGAAAGGAAATTCTTGTTTACAGAATACAGAGGTTTTTTTGTGTGTTGCTCAGTTTGCAGTAAGTTTTTAGAAACAGAAATATGTTTATGTTTTTGAACAGAGGAGCATTTAAGTTTAAAAAATAATATGCTTTTACAAAACCTAAAACCAGTGGAAACATTTGCATGATTTTTATAAATTCCAATGGTTTTGTTCTGGTATAATCATATTTTCTTTTGGATCTTGGTCATTGTAGTACTTTACTGGTATATGAAAACAAGACTATGAAACCCAGTAGAAAGTGATTATTTGTGAAGCAAGTTCAGTAAATCACCTCAGCTGTGATTATAATAACACTTGTGACCTACGTGAGTCTGTTTCAATGACCGTAATTTCTGAAGTCACTGAAGTTATTGTTATCTTGATGTTTCTTTCCAAGATATAATGACTTGTTTTTTCTTATGACAATAAAATAAAAGGGAAAAGCCTTACTATTTTAGCTCTTCCTGTCAATATCCTATTCTGTGATCTTCCTTATTGCTTTAGGCTTGCAGTTTTGTTCAAGTCACTTGTTTTCTTTTATGATCACTGAGAAGTTAGTTGGTTGTCCAGATCCACTTTGGTGCCGATTGTTTTCGCTGAAAACAGTAGGAATACGGTGTATATGCAAGCTAGCTGTCATATTAACGTGTCATGTCTTACACAAGAATTGAATGTCCATGGCTTCCAAATGTTCCCATTCCTTTAAAGGTCTCATCCAGTGTTCCTGTACTGTGCACTAATATTACAGCAACTCATATAGACATAAACAAGCTAACCTTGTTAGCTAGCTTCGACAGAGATAACAACCTAACTGTGACAGTACGGTGTCCTGTCTAGCAACAGAAGTCACTATGAGTGTGGGTAGAAACAGCTACATCTTCTCTGCTGACCTGTGCCCTGTTGTGATTAGTCTGGTAATTTAAAGCTAGTGTGGGTGTATGTTTGATGTTTTAGTACCAGACTTGAACTTCATTTTCTTACTTATCAGATAGGACATTGAAAGTGGCTTGCTTAAAGTTATATAAGAAATCTGTAGCAGAACCAGGTTTCACAGGCCAGTGGATGAACCATGAAAACTCAGCAGTCACGAGCCGATGACTTGATTCTTGTCCATCAAAACTGGTGCTGTCCAAGGTAATAGTAAATTGTGTTTATGCTTAGACAGCCTGTGGCGTATTAAGGCACAGGCTCAGTTTGGCAGTGATACTGAGACAAGTTTATTTGCTACAGCGAGGCTATATATGCCAGAGCTTGTACCCTGTACAGATCTTCCTAGTACTTTTCCACTTTTCAACACTAAGCAATACACCCATCTCGTGTGCAGCTGTTCTTCTTCTACCTGATAATCCAGGGCCAACCACAGATACTGCTGTCTATTGCTCCCACGGTTTGTTCAGTCCTAAGGCAGTCTGGCTTGACGCCCAAGGTCTGTTCATGCCCTCAAGATTCACTTTCTCATAGTTGCTCGACTCACTTCCCACAACAGCCAGTTGTGATTGTAAAGAGAGTTGGTCCTGAATTCTGACTAAAATTATACCACATAACGTTATTATTATAAAAACATTGCTAGCAGTAATAAAGATATTATTGAATTAGTTGGAAGACTAGGGGCGTGATTCTTCCCCTCTGCCCAGCACTGGTGATGCCACACCTGGAGTAGTGTGTTCAGTTCTGGGCTCCTTAGTACAAGAGAGGCATGGACATACTGGAGAGAGTCCAATGAAGGGCCACAAAGATGATTAAGGGAATGGTGCATCTCTCCCGTGAGGAATGGCTGAGAGAGCTGGGACTGTTTAGCCTGGAGAAGAGAAGGCTCAGGGGGGATCTTATCAATGTATATAAATACCTGAAGGGAGGGTGCAAAGAGGACTAAGCCAGGCTCTTTCCAGTGGTGCCCAGTGACAGGACAAGAGGCAATGGGCACCAACTGAAAGACTGGAGGTTGCATCTGAACATCAGGAGACACTTCTTCACTGGGAGGGTGACTGAGCACTGGCACAGGTTTTGCAGAGTCGAGTCTCTCTCCTTGGAGATATTAAAAAAACATCTGAATGTGGTCTTGGGCAACTGGCTCCAGGTGGCCCTGCTTGAGCAGGGGGGTTGGACCAGATGGCCTCCAGAGGTCCCTTCTACCCTCAACCATTCTGTGATTCAGTGAATAAAGTGAGACGGAGATTCTTTTAAATAAATGTAGGACAATGAAACATCTTCAGTTGGGGTTCTTCCCTTCAGGAAGAGGCATATAGGCTAGGAGCGCTACCTTTGCTGCTGTATAAAAACAGAAATGTATAAACAAGACATTACATAAGGATTTGTCTGAGTTGTTCAGTTAACATCACACCATAGATACATCAGTCCATTGTTGGCACATGATCAGAAAACAGAGGTGCAAACCAATGAAGACTGGTCTGTAGAATGAACTGTTTTCAGTGTTTACCTTGCAAAGCTAGAAAAAGATTTTTTTGTGTGTGTTTTAATCTTACAAAATTCTGGACATCCAAGTGACACAAATGCTTCCTAATTTCACAGACTCTATTAGCTCCAGACAGAGCTTAGTCTGCAGAGGACTGAGCCCTTAAAACTGACCACCCTAACTCCTGAAAGACGGGGAAGTTGTTGTTATATGTAAAGTGAACTTGTAATGAGTTTCACAAAGCTATCTGGGTACTAGGTACATAGCTGAGCAAGCTAGATATCTACTCCCTATTGAAATCTGTTGAACTTTGGCAGCCTACTTAACCTGACACCTTCAAGTTCACACTAGGTACCAATATCCACCTTTTAGGTACCTGGTATCCTTTAAGATCTGTACTTCATTGAAGAATGCTCAGTGTTCAGATCTTTAACCATCTTTGCTAAAACACTATTTTAGAAGTTATCTTAAAAGTAAGGATTCTTACTTGATATTGGATTTCAGTCTGAAAACACTGTAACCTTTATGTGAAAAGTTTATGCATCTTCATTCAAATTCCTCTGCTTTTCTGGTTAGCACTGAAGGAAAATAGTTTTTTCTCATGAGAAGCAATTTCCTCTGAATTGAGTTCTTTTTTTCCTCTCTGTGTTAAGAGTCAATCTTTTCAAGTGCCAGGCCTCTAAATAAAAGTTTTCTTAATGAAACAACCAATCTTGGTAAGCTAGGATCTGCCTTCCAAACAGAATTGAAGAAAATCTCCCTTTTTAGGACTGGAATGTAAGTAGTTATAGAATTTCAGTGTCTGGAATGCTTGAGATTTACAAGCTAGCTTTCCTCAGCCAGGTATTGTGAAGTTATTTACAGAGCTCAAGTTCTAACGCTTGGTAGTTTTAATACTATATGATTTTTTTTTTTTCCAAATTTTTATAATTAAATTCTGCAGTTACATTTTATGTAAGAATATGGATTTAAATGTATGGTGCTAAAAAGCTTTTTATTTTTAAGAAGTTTTGCTGTGTAAATATCATTAAAGTTAATATAAATGTCATGTTAAAATCTTCATGCAACTCCTTGAATATTTTCCCATCTGAGTTTCTGCTTTAAAGACTGTCCTAA
Source organism: Burhinus oedicnemus (assembly GCA_008921705.1). Classification (NCBI taxonomy): domain Eukaryota; kingdom Metazoa; phylum Chordata; class Aves; order Charadriiformes; family Burhinidae; genus Burhinus; species Burhinus oedicnemus. The sequence goes on from VFFE01006123.1 coordinate 630,903, forward strand.
TCCTTAAAATTATTCTGCTAACAGCACAGAGAAGTTAGGGTTTTTTTCCCTGCTAATAAATTCACCTTCTCCCCTGGTTTAAGTCAACATGTGATTTAAATAACTGTTACGTTTTAAAATTCATCCAGTGATGTAAACAGTTGAATTTTATTATTATTAAATGTTAGTTAAAAAAAGTATATTAGTTCTAAGTATGGATCTCAACTCTGACGATGACTGTTTCCCTAATTTGGGGAAAGTCATCTAACCTGTCACTTTCATTTTCTAGGTATGTTAAATGTTATGAAACTATTATGTTTTTTAAAAAGTTAGTATTGAGGAGTTAGATTGCATAGGCTTATGAAGTATTTAGACTACTCGGATACTGGTCATTGAGTGCAGTGAAATACTGTTGTTCTCTTATTACTTTATTAATTTAAAGTTAACTTACATTTTACTTCAGGTCATTCAAAAAGAAAATAGATCTTTTCTTCAAAAAGTAATTTAAAATGCAGTCAACTATTTTAATAATTACTTAATTGATTAATCATTTGGTAATCTGGTTATTACAGACGCTTTGCACAGGGGTGTTTTAAAGTACTTGCAACAGAACTAAAAGTGAGACCATATTGTGCCATATAATGTCTTTTAAAGGTCATGGAAATTGTTCAACTGTCATTTTTTTATCGTGTTATGGAATGTATTTACACCATTTTGCATACCTTTAGTGGCATACAAGTTATAGATAAACTATGAGGCAAATGTGTAATTATCCCCCTAACATGGAAAATGTGTTTTGTGTGGTTGTTCAAAGAGGTTGAACTGCACTCTAAATGGCTGGTTGAAGAAAAATAACATTCATATGGAATCATAGACTCACTTGAATTGGAAGGGTACTACAGGTCTCTTGTCCAATCTCCTGCTCAAAGTAGGGCCCACACTGATTTTAGACTAATTTACTTAGGGCTTTGTCCAGTCAGGTCTTGAAAACCTCCGAGAATGGAGATTCTGCAGTCTTCTATGAGATTCCTCAGATGAGATTAGCTCATTTCTGTGTCACAGAGTATTTATCAGCACTAATAAAAAAGATAAGTGAGTAAGTAGAACCTTGTTAATGAAATTTAAAGAGCCTGCGTAATGGAGCAGTTTCTGGGAAATGTGAATGGTTTTTGAAGGTGGCTAAATAGAATGGCTATTTAAACCACAGGAGCTTGTGTTTCAGTTCTAAACCACAGGCTATTTACACTTTGTAGTATCTGTGGTAAACAAAGAAAAAAGCTAGATGAAAGCTAGTGCATCTGAAGGAAAATCAAAGAAATTGCAATTGAGAGTGGCTTTTATAGACCAGTTTGGATTTTCTTGAACCTTTAGTATTATAAAGGTTAGTAATGAGCCATATCCAGACAGGTATATCTCTTTCTTTTCGTACAAACCTGTTTTCCTCCCACGTGGTATATTGCATGATTGATGTTAAGACTGGATTGTGATGTAGTTGATATAAAAAGCTTTTGTGAGGATTTCTGACATCTATTTGAAGAATACCTGTTAAAATCTAGTAGATTCTTTTTTTCTTTATCCATATCTTTTAATAATTTGCTACTGTAGATCATCACTATAAATTTTCTGATTATTATTCTCTGGTTTTAGCACTAAACATTTTTGGAGACAGCTGAAAAGACATATTTTATTTCAGAAGATAATTTCTAAGTTAAAGATAAATTGAAAATCGCTCAACTGTGTTGATCTGATCTTGCTTTTCTGTTCACCTTTTTCATTATGTACTGGAATAGAACAATCCAGGATATGTTCTAGTCTTTTTCACTATTAAAATGCCAGAAGAAATGAAAGAGAACACATAAAAGAAAAGCAAAATACTGTTTTTTCTCAAATACAGCCCCTGCTCTGCTAAGCCAACGTAAGGAGGATATTGCAACATGTAAGCCCATATGACTGTGCTACTGAAGGATTGTACCATTTGCACTCAGTTCTCTCTTTGTGAACCATTTGCTCATAGGATGCATTTCAGATATGACAGCTGTAAAACATAAAGCAGCCTTGGTGTACCTGATAACGATGGTAATATAGTGATCCATTAGATAAAGCATATAGCAGTAAGGGCTAATTACCATTGGGGTTTAGGAATTGTTTGACTGTATGCCTGTATTCTGAATTACGTAATGAAAAGATCTTTAGAAGAGCTTGTCTGTATCTGTATTCAATTTTAAGCTTTTTTGACATATATATTGATATATTAATATGGATGTTCACATTTTAATTAAAACTTCAGTAGAGCTTTTAAGCACGAACAATCTTAATGAGATGTTGTTTTAATTTTTATTTCAAAGCTTCAACTAACCTAGTTGGGATCTAGAAACTTTTGCTAGTATGTTAATGTTGATAATGAGTGTGAACTTTGTTTCAGTGTTTATATAGTCACAGAAAGTAGTGCAGGCAGTTATCAGCAAAAAAGTTTCTTTGATAGTACAGTCTATTGTGTTCAGTGAACAAGTAATAGATAAACTAGCAAAAGCACTGTGAAGGTTTACTGATATAGCTGTATTGACAAATTTTTCTGCGTGGACCCATTTACATCTACAATTTGATGTTTGATATTAGCAAGTCAAAAATCATAAATGATTTCCAAATTATAGTATTTGTTAAACCAGTAGTTTTTTTAAAAAGGAAATATTTGTTAAAGAGAATTAGTGCCTTTTTCCGTGAGTGCTGTTACAAAGAAAGTGTTTCATGTAGGAAAAAATGGATGACTCTAGACACTTGTAATGAAAAGTAGAGGATTTAAGACCTCTAGTAATTAACTTGACTCCATCCCAGTCATCTAGCAGCTGTTCTAGCTAATTTTTGGTGAATTTATCTAAGAGCAATTATCACAATACAGAAAAAACTTGTAGGCAAACTGGACAGAATGAAATGATATAATGCATTAGTCATGTAGGACTTAGTTGAACACTTTAATAGCTAGAAAATTAAGATGTCTTTTCTTCGTCAGGTCACATTGATTTCAGCTGAAGCTTCAAACTAGTCATGCAGGCTCTTACATATTTCTGTATCTGTGAGTATAGGTTCTACCATCTGAGGATTAATTCCAGTACCTGCTGGAACTGTAACCTTCTTTTACCTGGTGTAACTCTGAGCATGCTATTGAAGTCAATTAGCAAGAGTATGTGGCAAAGATTTTTTACATTTTTGCATTGTTCCTTTTGAGATGTCCATTGCGCGATTTGCTGCAGGCTGTCATTTTTGTCTGCCGTCCAATGTATGTTGGCAAGAGGGTTGTGTACTAGTCTTTGTGTCTGGTCACAGAAAAAAACTCGTGCATCTCAGCCAGACCATTTTGTTATTCCTTTAGAATTAAAAGCATATGAAACAGATGCAGCTTAATAAGTTTTTTTTTTTTTTATAAATAACATTTAAATAACTTAGAACAATAAAGTTCAAATACAACTTAAAATAAAGTTTAATGCTGTAACAACAGAAAAAGCATGTATAAGGATGGAAAAACAATATTGAAAGCTGTATGCCCTAACAGGAATTATACAAAAGATAGGATATGTTACATAAAAAACCTTAATATGTCTGAATTCTTGCTTCATCGTTATATAAAATGTTAATTTGTGAAAAGTGAGATGAAGTACATCATTATTTATTCCTATTCTTATTTTACATACACTATTTGAAACATCTTTTAGAGCAGCATTAGGTATTTGTTTCATTAATAGATAGGAACATTTTGTAGTAGAGTAAACTTAATTTTTCCAAACTAACTCTTTTATCTGAATACAACAATAAACATTTACAAGGTTATATATTTTTTTTCTGATCATATAGTTTATGTATAGGATATCAGTTTCTTGGGGGAAGTATTTAAAATACTGCTCAGCCTCCACATTTACTATTGACTTGATAATCTGACAACTCATTCCAGCAGCCTTAAAGTCTGACATATTTTACACCACATTATCATCTGCTTATTATTATTATAGCAGCCATATTTAAGAAGCAGATAGGTTTTTTTAAATAAAATATTATCAGATAATCAAGTCATGACTTACTCTTCAGGGTAAATTAATTTAAGAAACTACCTAGTTACAATGACTAAGATAATGATTGTACAACTCTTTAGAATTTTTTACAACTTTTAGTTAGTAAATCTGGTTTTGTGTATATTTTCAAATCTTTTTCATGTAGTCTCTTAAAAATAAACATAAATGCGCAAGTCCAGCTTGTTCAGTTTCTCAGTAGTATTCCAGCCTCTCTTGATATCTTGTCAAATAGTCGTCTTAAAAATAGTCTTCCTGCTGGAACTAGTTCTTTATAGATCATTTGTGATTAGGATATTGCCAGAGGAAGAAAATGGGATGCTCTATGTTCTTTCTTTGTTTTTTTACCTTTCATGGGGACCCCTTTGTGGTTTAATGTAACAAACATCTCCTTTCCTTTGTGTGTCCATTTTGCAGAAGCATATGTATTATAATGGTTTTCTTCAATCAGTTCTATGAAGTTGCAGTCCTCATTGCATACTTTCTGTTGAGAGTATATAATAAAATAGAGTACAATAAGTACAAGTGTTCTTTTTAATACTTAGATTAGGGATCATAGGGGAAGACTATGCATTGTAAACCCCACATATTATTAGTATTTTTAATAAATAAATTTGACTTCTGAAATCTGAGTATTCAATATTTTAGCTTTGTCTATTCCCCCTTAGCCTTCCACATTCTTTAAAAGTATGTAAGCTCTAATCACTCTAATTTATTAAATGGACATAGAAGTTTAGTATGGGATGTATGGGATAAGTACAGGATACACTTCTTAGGAATCTACTTTATACATAGTATACAAATGCTACACCTAAAAATATGTATCTTTAAGATTGTACGTGATGATTGTACACACAAGAGAAGTTTGCATCCATACCTTGCCATAGAGTCTTCCTGACTTGTTCATTGCCAGAAAGTATTCACTTTCCACTCCTTTGATTGCCACTATTCCAACTGCCACTGTTCGGATTTCTAGAATACCTGCAAAGGCACACAGTAAGGGCTGTAAAATGGTTGTTTCTTCTCCTGTCAACTTAGAAGGTTTAGTTAAACTAATATTCTGTCATACTTCTGTGAAAATCTGCAGCAATTATTCTTAAAAAAACAGCAAAATTCTGTATTTGTTCATGTGAAGAAAGGGCTAGACTTTAGAAATTGTCTGTATGTGATCATGTCTGCATACAGCCACTCAAAAATTGTATGGTGCTAATTTTTACATATATACTGAAGTTGTGGTGTTAGTATAAATAATTGTTCTGTTTTCAAAGGATCAGCATATCCAGAATTTATCAGGCTCAGGTCTTCCTTTGGAAAAATTATATACATAGCCATCAACGTTCACAGAATTTGTGTAAATCCTTTATTTTGAAGACTTGTGTAGCAGTATCATCTCCTTGAAAGAGTGTAAACCTTAGAACTTGTGAGTGATAGAAAACAGACCACAGTGTCTTAAATAAGATAAAGTATTTGCTTGACCTTTGTATGCTTTTATGACTGATCGGAGCTGTAAATATACGTGTATTTGAAAATCATTAAAAGCTGCACTGAGAACTTATTTATTCAAAACCAGAAAACATTTAGAGTTGTTTTCTATAGATTACTTTATTTTCATCTCGCTGATGTATATCTGCAATAGCTTTCTGTAGTCACTATGATACATTTAAGTTACCTGCATGCAATATAAAAAATATTCTTATGTTAATAAAAAAAACCCCAAACAACTGAGTAAAGGCAGGAGGATGGTGCAAGTTGTTAAGGAACACCAGGTTGTTTTCAAGCTTAAATATTATTATTGTTGTTTTAAGCAATAGTTTGGAGTTATACTTCTGAGTTTGAGCCGTTTTCTTCCATATTAAGTCACCTACAGAAGTTTTGTGCAGTACCATCTGTACTGTCACTTGTTCTCCAAAATGGGGTCTTTCAAAGCCAGCCAACTCTAGGCAAATTCCAATAGCAAAGCATGGGGGAGAGAAGTGAGGGAGCAGGAAAGAGAGGCTTGTGTTACGTTGTCACCTGAAGTATGACCTTCCTCTTGAGCAAAACATTTTTTTTTCCTCTTTCAAGTTTGTATTGACTTTTCACAGCCACCACACATGATAATAATTTTTCATTAATTAGTTTTTTTAGAAAGGCATGAAATATCTATGTTATTTCTTCTTCCCTATACTTTTTTTATATCCCGCTGTCCTTTGCTTTCTTTACTGTACTGCTTTGCTTTCTTCCTTCATATTACTGATATATCAGTCCTAGCCTGTATTGCTTACATTTTTCTTCCTATTTTCCCTACGAGTAGATCAGTTACCTCTTCACATGGTGTGTGCCCTGCTGGGTGTTCATCTTTGAACAATTATAGTTCTGTACTTCTCTATAATGCTAAGCCAACTTTAAGCTTTTAGAATTCTTTGACAAGTTCCACTCTGCTGCAGGCCCAGCAGCAATTCTTACAAAGGGTAATTTCTAACTGAAACTTACAAAAATTATATTAACTTTCATTTAAATTTCACTTTAGAAAAACCACAGTGAGGCTGAAAAACAGATGAACATCTGCATCTAGCCAAACAAAGAACATAACAAGTGTGAGGGATCTCTGGGTCATCAAGTCCAGTGCTCTGCTAGCCTGGGAATTGCATCAGATAATTCTCTTTTCATAAACTTTGCCAATACTAAATTGGAGTTGTTATTTCTTTGCCCCCAGTGTTTCCGCTGAAGGCTGTTCCTGAGTTTGATTTATTTTAATGGCTAGAGACTCTGTAGTAATTTGCAATCTGCATTTTTTCAGCGACAGCTTATATCCATTTGTTCTTCTGCCTGTGCTGGCCATTAACTTAAGGAGAGTTTTTTTTAAAAGATCTATGTGTGAGTTTTCTATTTATACGGAATTAAAAAAATGAAAGATTCAAAGTAACTTTTTAAAACAAGTCATGCTAATAGGAATTAAGATTTCCTTGAGTAAACTGATGTTGGCTGAAGTTTCAGTATTAAGAAATACTACTGCTTTTAAAAAGGAAGTGCCAAAAGCTTTTGTTCAAGGCAATATTATTATTAATATTTTTATATTATTTTTTTAGCCTTTTTTTTTTTTTTCTTCGCTGAAGCAGATGGTGACATTCATACTTACTTGTAGGAATTATTTTGTTTTGGTTTTGGTTATTTGTTTTTCTGCTTTATTTTCAGTTGAGACATAAATGTCTTTCATGTGGAAACTTTACACTACCCATGTATAATTTGGTATAGGATAGAAATTGGGCATGTAAAAATATTTTATCAGCCTCCTGTACAGCAAATCTGAATGGCAAAATAAAATGTTATCTATCAAATTTTTATATTCTACTTAAAATTTACAAGGGCACTATGTGTGATAGATTTATTGTATTCAGATCTTTACATGGTTTTTCATCTTATTTGTTAAAACCCTATTGTGGATAAAAAGCAATGCATTTTAATTAAAGACAGATAATTTGAGATTCATAAATTTTTATGCATATCCAGTACTATTTGCTATATTATTATGTGCTTTTCGCAATTTTAAGCAATTATTTATCCCCAGAATTAGGGCTAGCTCTCACATAAATAACATTTGACACCCAGACTCAGAGGTGATAAGAAATCCAAAGAATGCTTTAGGACTTTGAATGGCACTTTTCTAAAGATACTCTCTCTGTGCATCTCTCCATAAAGTTTAGCAAGGGAACACCATGTGAACTCTCCAATAACTATGTTGCATTAAAAATGTTGTGATATTAGCAATGTTAAAGAAAAAAGATCACAGAGCATTCAATGGAAATAGAGGTTGTGTATTCTTGATTCTTTGCTCAGAACACGTATATCTCAGAATTAAATGGCCTATGATAAACTGCATGTACTCGTTTTTCTGTTCCCAGTTCTAGATAATGTCTCATCTGTTCTGATGCATCTTAACATATCCCTAAAGGAGAAACAAAGCATGAATTTTTTGCTTTTCAGCAAAGTCTTTATGTGATTTAGGTCTCTGAGGCAGCATCTCACATGCACTTTTATATTTAATGTGCAAGTGAATCGTCACTGAGTTCTGCTCTCTATTTTAACGCATATGACAGAAGTTCCTTAAGCAATAAGACAGCATACTGTAAGATCCCTTTTCTTCTTCTGGAGGCTGTGCATCAGAAATTCTTCTGTTCATTTCAGAAATATAGTATTACTGCAATTCATTGTATATTTTTTTCTTTAAATCAAATAAATTATATAGGAAATGGAGACACAATTTTTAGCAAACCGGGAAAAGTAAGACTTTACTGTGTAGTTAGAACTGTAATAGCTGATCTTAGCTAAGAATTTGATTTATGATCTTCCTGTTTATAGTCTTTTGCATGGAACTGGCTTGTTTTGTTAATTGCAAAATGTCATGTACATATATGAATTTAAAATTTCTTCCTTTATGTACAGAAACTAGGGAAAGAGACTATTAAGTTTGAGAAGTCACACACTGGAAGTTTATTAGTTTATCAGTGTCGGTATTGCAGTTGGATCACATGCTTAAATTTAGTACTCAGTATCAGAGGTCTCTCACATACCAGAAAGAATGATTTTTGAGTAATATTCAATTTAATACAGACAGAGATTTCAGTACGTTAGCTGTTTTACAATGTGCTTCTGAACATACAAGATTTATAAGGTGACCAGCTTTTTCCTGCACACCTATTATGCACTGCATAATTCTCAAAGCACAAATTCTTTGATGAACTAGTTAATGGAGTCTTTAACACTTATAAACAACATAATCTCACTGTGAAAACATCTAAGCTACTTTTCTATTTTTTTTAATACTTGGCTTGATATGTAAACAACGCAAACTTTGAGGTTAGAGACATGTAGATAATAGAAATCACTGTGTCTTCCAATTATAATTTTATAACTTATATTTAAATATAAAAATGAGCTTTTATATTATATCATAATTATAGCACCAAAGCAGAAAATTCCGAAAGGATATACCAAAGAATAAAATCATAAATCCATAAAATAGAGAAAGTAAGTTGTATTTTCCCCTCTTTGTTTCATTTCCTTTCAGTATCTTTATTAAGTCAAGATATCACATTATATTACACTATATGATTTTATAGTCATATTGGTCTGTCTTTATTTTGTATGTGTTCCTGGTACTCAATGACTGTAAGAGAAATTCCATACTGGTAAATAGACACTAGGATGTGTTGGTGCAGATAGGAACTTAATCCATTAGTAGGTATCAAGAGGTAATAAAACTATTCAGCCAGAATTTTGGCCAACTACAGATATTTCCTGTTTCTTCTATGCTTTCTGTAATCATCTGCTACTGGCGATTCTTGCCAACAGGACATTGGGCTAAATTAAATTTGGATCTGAGCTGATACGGTTATCCTCATGCTCTTAGTGTATATGGTTTGTTATACAGTTGTGACTGTTACATTCAGCCAAGTCTGTGAAAGGGATCTTTTTAGTTTTTCTGTTTGTTTTTTCCAAAAAAAGCTCTTTCTTTTGTTTTGAAATTCTGCATCATCGCAATATCTTTAACAAGACTAGCCAGGAGCAACATTTGGTGTACAGGAAAGTAACCCAATAATCTCATTTTTCTCTAAATGCAGGAAGAGCTTTGCTTCTGAGTAACTGATGGTATTAAAACCAACAACAAAACAATAATATACTCTAAAGATTAGCTTTATAAGGATGGTAACTTGAGTTAAGCAACTCACCAAAACTAAAGAGTGTCTTTTCTCGTATACCACTTTTGACTGTCTTTAAGACATGAACTGAATTAACATATATTAGTTTCATTGCTCTTCTGATGTGAACCTGTGTAGCTGAGCTTCAGTGTTCATGCTAATTCTTGTTAGCTGATTAATTGAAGGAGGTAAATCTCTATATCCGTAGAAAAATGGTAATAGAAGTAAACCTACTATGTTGTGTTATGTTTGGAGGCCATTTTGCACATAAAGGCAAGAATTCTATCTTCATTAAAGTGAATAGTAAGATTTCAGCTAACTCAGTAGGGCCGGGATTTTATCCCTAAGGTAGTTCCTTCAGTGAGGCATGAGACGTATAGTAAGCTAAAATCTTTTCAGAAACCACCCCCCCAAGAAACAAGAGAAAAATGCTGAACAAGCACACGTGTGAGATTTGTCTGGGCCAGTTTCTAAGTGTTAGTTTATGTAGCACCAGATACTCCAGTGAAGTGATAAAAGAACTAAAATCTACAGTCAGAAATTCTGCTAAAGAAAACCTCTTCTCCTCAGACTAAAGTATACCGTTCCTTGTCTTATACTAGCAAGTCTCTTCTTATGTGCTTCCTTTTGAAGTAAAAAGTTCTAATCCTTTCCATCTCTATTCATGAAAAGGAAAAAGTCACCAAGCTAGGATGGGAAGGAGAATATTCTTACATATGTAGATTGTTTCATTTAAATACTCTTTTAATAATTATATAACTCCCAAATTACTTTGAAGACATGCTTAAATTGATAAGATGCTGATGATGAAAAGTTCAAAGGCCAAACTTCAACAAGGTCTTAAATATCCTTGGTTTAAAAATAAAAATGTAAACTGTGTTTTTCAGTTACTTTATCAAAAGCATCCACATAAAAGTTCAGCAGAGGTTTAAGAGAAGACCTGAGTATACCACAAAGTACTGGGAAAGAAATCAGATTAAAGCCAGAAAGAGAAAAAAACCTGAAAATGGGCATACAAAATTGAGAACAACTGTAATTTCTATAAAATCAGCATGAAATTCCAAACAATTTTATATGGTTGCATGGTCAGTGTAACAAATGTAGCTTAAAATTCCTGTAGTGAATGAAGTTTCCTACAAAGCTGAAATTCTGTCCAGTGTATGTAAAAGACAGTCAGCTGAGATGGGCTATATTTTCTCTTTAGAAGAAGATGACTATGGATGCTGGCAGCAGTCTTTTTAACCACTTGGTGCAAATTAAATAACAGACAGTTGATATAAATCGAGCAGAAAAAAACCAAAGCAGCAAAACAACCCTTTAGGTTGACACAACAGTTTTAGTGAGTGAAATATATACTGGTTTTTGGGGACAATTTAATTAATAAATGAGGTGAGTTTCCTGGCATTCTGGTCTAGAATGACAGTTGCTCAGTACTTAAAAGAAGACACTTTTATGTCTGGACTTATTCCATGACTGTGACCTGGAAGACAGGACAGTACCTCAGGCTGGAAATTTATGTAGAAAAATTGGTATTTGGCTACATCATTGATACAGAATTGACCATTCTCACGTGAGATAATTCTTTCCTGGCAAGTAGTACTTGATAATTTTGATTTTAATCACCTGATATTAAGTATCTTTTTCTCACTTAATATTTTCACATTAACATTTTCATCTTTTTATTTATTAACCTTTTTTTGCTTTTACAACACAATAATACTGTGTCATTTTATTTGTTTTAATAAATCTTTGCTTTTATTGCTACACAATCTGTTTACAGATTATATTAAACTAATTTCTAACTGTTTGCAGCCATAGCTGAATAGGTAGAGTGTCTTTGTGTTTGCCCATAATATCCTCAAATAACAATATCCTATCTATAAAAAAAAGTAGTGAGAGCCTTCTGCTTTAGCAAAATTGGGGCATTTTGTCTTTAATAATTTTGCAGCCAAGAGGCTGAAAAAGCAATTGCAATTCTCGCTTCTGAGAGCTGTAAGGAAACCAGTAAGTGCGAGGCATTACTGAATATCCAGCAGGTGGTAACAACCTGTCCAATGGGTCTTTGGAAAAGAAGAGAGAGCAGAACCATCAAGCTTGATATCTTTTCACACACTAGGGAACTGCCCCAGTATGTTGAGTGATAAGATTGTTCAGGAAGATTTCAGAAGAGGTTTTAAAGTACACAGTGTGTTCAGTCCCTCATCAGCTGGCTCTTTTTCCAAACATTTCATATGTTGCAATATCCCCTCAGTATCTATTTCATAATGTTTCTGGTCACTGCTTCTCGATTTGTTACTGTCACAGTTTCTGTAGAATTTTGGCATCAATTATATTTTTCAGCAAAGCTGGCAGCAATTTCATCTCAGTATTTTTCTGTTCTGTCAGGTACATATGTTATGAGAAAATGTTTAAAGGTAAGATGGAAACTGCTAAGAAGACCTCTGTAGTCTTCTAAATGCTGGAAAGAAGGGAAGAAGAAGAAAAGGAAAAGTATGATATTTAAGGAAAGAAAAGCAAAAGCAAACGTCCAGAAGCCAGTTACGATTTTACATTCTTATAATTTCTTTTTTTCAAAAATAGCTAACAGATGATATATCTAATGCTGATTTTTAAAATATTCTAAATGTTTTACAATACCAAATTCTGCATGGTATTTACAGCACTTTATTTCTTGTGGCCTCTCTGTGCACTGAAGTTGAAAAAAACAGTCTGTTGCTGATTTTTAGGGGTAGGGAGGCTGGCACTGAGGGTTAAGCACTTGTGAGGAATGTCTTTGTGAAACACCCTTTCCTAGGCAGAATTGTCTTAAGATAAAGTATGTGGAAACTCAAATAGGGAAAGAGAGGGCAGAAAAGACTTAGATGAAGAATAAGTCAAAACAAAATTAATCTTCTAAATTTCACTAACTTGTGTTTCTAATCAATTACTTTTGGAGCACATATTTATGAATTCAAGTGACCTTTGCAGATGATTCAAGGCCAAGAAAAATGCTCTTGTCATTGCTTGAGGGACAGTGTTTAATGGTATTTAGTGCAATTTGTTCTTTTGTTCTGAGCTTTAATAAGTTAATGTTTGTGCCTCTTAAAGCAAGAAAGTACAAATCACGATGGTCAATCATACAGTATTTTGGAAAACTTTCATGGTGTTATTAGTGTGTGTGTGCATTTGGTGAGCCAGCACAGTAAATACGTTCATTACCTGGCTTATTACACTTGAAATGTTTTTCCAGAGGAGTCTATCAGTATTTGTTTTCTGAAAGTACATGAATATTTCCATTGGATAGTTTTGTAAGTCACTGGTTTCAGGAAACATTACCCCTTTCTATCTGTTTTTAAAAAATAGCGTGTGTGTTGTGAAGTATTTGTGCTTAAGTTATTTCGAGTCTTAATATTTTTAAATGGATGCATCTTAAAGTTCAGTTTTAGGTAGAGCAATTTGTGTGCTTATTCTCTCTCAAATATAAAATCTAATGGTAAAAACTTTACTGCAAATAAAGTCATTAATTTAAGAGATACTATAATATGATTTAATTCTTTATTTCCCCTTCCCCATTATTAAATTACAATTGATAGAACGTAGAATTTGCATTTGTATTTTGTACTCCCCTTATCAAGAGACTGAAAGAGTTTCCCAGATGGTGCCTTATAGAACTTATGTTCATAACCTTTGTAAGTAGAATTAGATATACAAGTATATGTTATAATAGTTTTCAAAGCAGAGATGAGATTGTCTCCACCCTAGGAATTTTCTGTCTATGGATATGATTTTAATAAATAACTAATTATGGTAACAGAAAACAAGCTGGTACATACATTCATTATCACTTTCTTTTTTTAACTGCCATATATTTGCTTCTCCTTGTGATACTCAGAATTTGGATTCATGGCATAAACATACATAAAATATGTTGCTATTTACAGCATGGACCAATATGAAAGCCTAAAAAAGCTTTTATTTAGAGGCTTTATGCTGTGTCCGTGCGTGCATTTGCTGTGCGTGGGTAGACTGTCTGAAGCACTCTAGATAAGAATATGACTGTAAAAGTCATCTGCACATAAGCAATGAATCTATCAAGGATTTTCAGTAGAACAGTTGAAGCTACTGCTTCAGTGATGTGCCAGACATCTGGATATCATGGACAAATATTCAAAGCACTCAAAACTCCTGGTTTGTCCCGTGTGTAATTTCCAAGCAGGAAAAATTGTAGTTGTCTCAGGAAACATGATTAGCGATAGAGAGATATTCCTTGAGAACTTGATGAAGCATCTTGTCCATGTGTCCTCAAGTAGCAGAATTTGTTTTTAAGATTTAGTCCGTGTGCAGAACATGTTTGTTTAAGCATAAGTAGCTGATGTTTGATTAACTTTTTGCAGTTCATTGGGCACAAAAACAGTAGGCATACCGTATTAAAAAAAGTCAACTAATTGCTAAACAGAAGTCCATCAAAGTATTTTTGTACTTTGGTGGATTTTCGTTTACTGATAATTTTAAAGATTCCTTACTTGACGTTACATTATCCATCAATTTCTGTACTGCTTGCCAGTCCTACAAACTGAATAATACATGCATTGCTAGACAGAATAACTTTATAATAAACCATTGTCCTGGTGGTATTTAACAGTTGACAGATAAATTAGTTATGGAATTTGAGCCACATCAGGGCTTCTGAAAGAAACTGCTAACTTGGTAATTCCAGGAAGGCAGCTATAAAAATTGCAAGATAAGAACTGAACAGAAGAGAGAAGGTACAACAGGGAACTAAAATGACTGTTTAGAAATGCTGTTATTTTACTTACAAGATCTGTTCTTTGCATGTGTACTTGGACTTGTGGGTGTTTACCTTTATGACAGAAAAGGAAGGAGTAAGCTAAATTCCACTTTAAGTCTTCATTGTTTAAAGTATTCACACAGTTTCACATACATCATCAAAGGTATAATCTGGCCTTCTGAATACGTATTACTGGTACCATGGCATGAGAAGAAAAGTCTGTTTTGAACTTTCCAATTGATGTTTAGGAAATACACCTTCCTTTTTACTTACAAACTTACCACATTTGATCTGCAGTGGGAAATATTAAAAGCCATAATAACTTTTCTAGTTACTTTTCAAAGTGAGTAAATGTAAAGCAGTGCTCATAAGTTTATAATGCTCAGTAAAGCTTACCTCCACTGTAGTCAGGATTTCAGTGACCATATTGCAATGAATTATTGCTGAAGAGTAATAGCTGAGAATTTCTGAGTATTTTTCCTTATTGTACAAACTGTTTGGCCTCAGTTTTATATTAACTTTCTGCTAATGTTGACAAGTTAGATAGGTTTGTAAATCAAATGCTTCATTCTAAATGATAGTGTAATAAGAATTGGTCTAGGATATTCAGACTGTAAATTGCGCTCTCTCCTTCTGTGTATGTCTCTTTGGAACACTAGCACTTTGGAACACTGTCTTTCCAATATTTCTCTTCATTTGATCTTCAAAACCAAAACGGTGTGATGTTTTTTACTGAAGTAGGTTGTAAAACTATGGAACTTTTCAATTTAGAAGTCTGACTTGTGAATAGCAGTATATAGTAACAACTGAATAACATGCTGCCCCAGGCAGACGTTCACTTGTGTATTTCTCATTAAACTTATTAGAACCCTTCACTTTTCTGATCTCCACTGTGCATTTCATATAAATATTTTCTTGATCAGCCTCTTATACAGCATGGAGTCATTTCTCATTTTTGCAGGAAACTACATTTCCCTCCAATAAAAATTGCCTTGGAGCTAAACATATGGTTATAATGAAAAAGAATATTATTTTTTAGAATTAATGGTGTCATGTAAAACCCAGGTCTTAATCCTCAGTCTGAAAAAGTACTCTCTTATTACAGCATTAATAATTTACAGATATTAAAAATGGAAAAAAAGGGTGGAATGAGTGTTTTCAAAATATAATTGTTTCCAAGCAGTAAGAAAATTAAGGATTTAATAGTTTAGAGCTAAACATATGCAATAAATACTTTTTCTACAGCTCACATGAAGACCATTTCTAGTATTTAAATCTTCACTACAATTTCACTACAATAAATTGTCTTTTCAAGCTTTGCAGACTTTTAGAATCTAGCTTCAAAATAGCAAAAGTAAATGTAAAACACTGCTAATAAACCTTTTCACAGCAAAATGAGATACATCCCTTTATTGGTACAAAACTTCCCAAATATAGTTTCAGTGCCTACAGCTCTTTTGATTATCTGAAACTTGGAAAATTCCACAAAGGACCAGAGCCTCCTGTCTCTCCAAATTCTTCTGTACCACAAAAGTCATGAAATATATTTATTTGTTCTTTAATATTTGTTACTATGCTATTTTGTGTTTTCATCTAGTAAAGAGCTGGTGTCTTGGTGTCTTGCCCCAGCATCATTGATGATTAGATTTCCTTCCCCCTTTCCAGGGTAGAATTAGTGATCATAGATGACATAAAATTAGTCATGTCATTTCTATGCAAGACTTTTTCTTCTGTTTTGCTAAGGAAAAGAGGAGTGCATATTCACATACCTTTTTGGTGTATAATAAATTGAATGATGCATTATCTAAATGTTCTGAAGAACTTCAATTCCAGGTGCATTTCATGTGCTATTATGGCTTATCACCTCTATAAGCTGGCTGCAGGCAGTTGCAAAGATGGCATAAATATAACATGGCACTGTGTGCTGGACTTACTCAGTTAAAGGGGGCAAAAATACATCTAAGAGAGAACCTGTTCTTTTTTATATGAAGTATTCCTTCACCCTTAAGGTCTAGCTGTTTTGTTCTGCATATTGTACTGTCTCCAGCCATTCCTGTGGCAGCTTTTCTGGTCCCTGAAACAGGCTTGACAGAAGGAATAGCAGAGCCATATTCTGTGGACAAACTGAATCTAAGATAATTTAGGATAATTTAGGATTATACATTATTGATAAATATTACTAAGAGCTATTATTAAATGCTCATAGAATGATCATAATGACATTTTTGGTGCTGAAAATTGTATTATCAGTTTAAATATAAAGTAAAATGCATTTTTAATAGTGAAAATGTTCCCAGATGTAGCTAATAACCAAATTATTTAAAATAAGTAAAATTCAGAAAGTGGACACGTAAGAAAGAAGATGGCTGCAGTATTCCAGAGCTTGAATGTATACTTAGAGGCCTCTGGGATAGGAGCAAATAGTTTTAAATGGTTTGAAATTTTGGACAGTAAAATTTTATTTCACACAGTTAAGAGAGCATTTCATTCATAACACTGCAATCCGTATCCCTCTTGCAGAGACAGACATCTTTTCCCACTCTAAGTAGTTATGTCAAATGTAGGGCAAGCACTACCCAACTGGATACGTTTTAGTTCAATTTCCAAATCAGATCTGCTTCTTGGTGCAGGAACAGCTGAACCCAGACATCTAAATATATCAATTACAGCATCTACAAGAACACAAGCAGGCAGTGCATAATTCCTTTCAAGGTACAAAATGCAAGAAGCTGCTAAGAAAATCATACTAACCCCTTGCTGCACCACAGAGTGGGAATTGATAGAAACCATCTGGCTCACTCTTTCTGCCTTCAAAACACTACTGGACATATATTTATATAATATGGTCTCCCAAATTGTTCTGGTTTGCTGCCGACAAATAATTTAGATTTAGTTGAACTTTCAAAATCTATATTAGACCAAACACTGAAATATAAACTAATAGAAGGAGAAAATTAAAAAAACTTCAAAAGCAAAAGCCATCTAATAATTTAATTCAATTCTGACAAATAAATTGACATTTTTGTACCTGATGTTTTTCCTCTCTTGCTCAATATAGGGATCAAAATGTGTGTCAATTATCCAACCATTTTTTTTTTCTTTTTTTCAAATAACTTAGTAATTCCTTGTCTTAATTTTGCCTAGTGTCGTTAATTTACTTCTAGTTACACACTGGTTTTACCAGTCTAAAAATTTTATCTAAGATGAAAACCTGACTTTAGGGAAATTAATAGAATATTTGCCATTACACACAGGCGGCACTTTGAAACCTCTCTCTTTGTTTACATGATCAGAATTTAGAAATCTTTACTGTCATCCAGTTAATCTTTAGTTGTCTTCTAGCTTTACAATTCCATATAAAAACTGAGAAAAACAGCAGCATCGGCAGCAGTGGAGGAAATTGTTCCTCTGATTCAGGACCAATTGCTATTACCAGAGCAAATATACTATGGGAGCTGTAGCCAAATTTCTCTTTTATTTTGTATTTATTTGTCTGAATTTTAATCTGCCTTTTTAAATTCAGCTGAATTATCCAATTTTAAAATCAGAGGGGGTGTTCAGTTTTGACTTCAAATGCTAGGATGTAGAGGAAATCAGGTGTTAACGATTTTGAGTTTGATGATACAAATATTCAGGCACATGCTTAGTTTTGCCCATGAGCATAATATCAGGAAGTCAGTGAGAAAACTATTGCAACTAGTGTCATGTAAATAACTCCTAGAGTCCACGGCCCTTCTGTGCTTTGCTTTTCTCAAGTGTTACATAGAAATAGCGTCCTAGCTTTTTAGTGAAAGTTACTTGTACCCTAAAAGTAGAAAAGAAGGACTCTGGAACCAAGGGCTCCGCACATTCCAATGTGTTGTGATAGAATAATATGATGTTGTCTTCTGAAGAGAAGTTACCAGTCATAGATAAAATGTAAAGTCATGGAATAAAGAGAACAGTACTGAACAGTTAGCAGCGCATAAAATTAGCCAAATTATATGAAAAGTTTCTTTAAACTTTTCTATTAACTTTAACACATTTTTTATTATGTTATTGGTTTGTACACAACCCAGTTTCCCATTGCTGCTGTTCTAATTTTTATATCCCCATGTGTGAATCAGTGCAGTTATGTTTATTTCAATTAAATTATCATTGCTTATATCAGCTAAAGATATATAAAGGAGATATATAAAAGGGAAACAATGAGGTTAGAAAGCTGCCTTGGTTTGTTATGCACTGTTCCTATCACCAGTAACCCCACCTACAGGCTAGTTTAAAAGAATGATTTTCATATATATCTAATGCTGCTTAACTCCACCTTTGGTTACTGAAACATTCTTAAAAACCTAGCCCGTAGTGACTTAGGAGATCAAGTCTCTTAAAAAGATTCTTTAAACATTTTGACAGAAAATGCCCTAAAACAATTAAATTAAATTTTAAAACGTTAGTAAAATTGGTATGCCCTAACAGTCATCTCTAAATTAACCAGAGGAAAGTATTTAAAATGTGATAGAAACTACTTCACTTTCTTTACCAACTAAGGAAAGTTTCTTGTGGCCCTGAACTGCAGAAGGAAGGATGTGAGCTCTCCTGTGCCTGTAAACAGCACAGGAGTTAGTTAGTTTTCTTGGCTCTCAGAGCACACAGGTACTCCTACATCACTCTATGGTGACTGTTTATAATAAAGTTACCTGTGACCAGTCTGTTAAAGGATTTGATATCTTAAATGCAGATCCATCCTGGCAGCCATATTATTATATTGGCAGAATTCCAAATTTCCATCTCTGACAATAATCAAACAACCTCTTTGACAGACTACAGGGCAATGCACTGGCGTAAGCATAAAGACGTACTTTTCTCTTGATCTTGAGACAAATGGAAGATTTCATACCACTCAAGCATTTGATAACAGCTTCAGACAGGGGCCTTTGGGAATGCTTCACTTTACAATTTCTCTGCTACAATTCACATAATTCTTATTTTGTTTTTATATTTATTAGTGTCATGAAGTTTTGATGAGCTCCATAGAAATAATATATAAGCAAACTGTAGCAGAATATATGGACCCCTTTAAAATCTGGAAAACAGCTGGTCTGTGATTTGTAGATGGTTGAAAACATGCATTTCAGCTAATGGGCTTAAACAAGGACCTTGTTCAAGCAGGGAAGAATAAAATGTTCTCTGTAAGGAAACAGAGTAACATGGTAGAGATTTCTTCCATAGGTTCATAGGGCTAGAGGACTCAGATAAAGGTTAGTGGGTTTTTAATATTAGACTATGAGCTGAGTAGCAGAAGCTGTATGTGAAATAAAGGGTTTGCAGCTCTTACATTTTTATTTTGTGAAGGATTTGCATTAATCTTGCATAATTTTGTGACTGGAAGACTCAGTCGGCAGGCCATTTTTGATTCTGCATTGCATTTATGATCATTTCTACTCCTTATGTTACTATTCTCTCCTAGTGTTTGAAACATAAAAGTAAAAGAAAAGTTACTGTGCAACATTGAACTCAGCAGGAAATTTTAGAACTGCCTTGAAGACCATGAAATTACAACAGCACGGAGCTTGGCTGTACCTGTAGTGGTACATTCTAAAATATGTATAAAAAAACTGTTCTTGGTAAGGAATTTGCTATGCTTTTTGCTCTGCCTGAAACAATTATGGCTATTTCAAGCACTTAAAGTGGTGAAGAAACCTTTTCTTTCTTTGCATAAAGTATTTGTGACTTCAGCTGTATTGCAACAAGGAGCTGGAGAAAAAGTACCAAAGTTGACCGAGATGATTGTTTTTTACCACACAAAATGAAACAAAGTGCTTCTCGTGTTCTTAACTTGGTCTTTTTGTGCCACCTTAATTCCTTCATGACTATCAAGGTATTCTTGATTCATATGTGAATGCAAATGTTATATGGTAGAAAAAAATTTAGGAAAGTATTTCTACTATGAAATGTCTATTCAGTATAAATAATGCAATCAGTTTCTACTCTATAGAAATGTGGATCTGTGGTTTTAATATAGCTAAAAAAACCTTAGAATAAACTTCTATTTATATCTTTCATACAGAAATATAAATTTGCACATATATTTGAAAAGGAATAGTTAACTATTTCTCAAGTTGAGTATCCTAAATTGGGTATATTCTGGTGTATTGTGCTCTTAAGCCTGTGTCCTGAGTAGAATAAATAGAGATAGCAACATTACTCCTAGGTAGGTGTTCGTAAGATACAGATAGGTCATCCTGACTTGAAATTCAGGAAGAGATTAATGGTGGAACAGGTATTTCATTTTTCTTTATGCTGTCTGTGTTACCAATGTTATGAAACCACATGGTAAAAGCACATGGATTTGCAGAAGCAATAGTTATTATTTGATATCTTTTAAAATTAACTCCTCAAGCCATTGATAGGCATCAGTAACAAAATTCTTACTGATTTCAGTAGAACCAGGCTTTTACAAATGGCATATATTTGTCTCTTTCCTAATACGGGTCTTTCAACTCTTGAGCAAACTTTTCCTAATGAATCACAGGGTTAGATAGCTTTTCCACTAGTCAGTAACTTAACTCTTCCACAGCTGTGCGATATTTTTTACTTTCAACGGCAACTATTTAGACTATTAATGATAGTTCTCTATAGTTCATCAGGAAGTCAATATGAATAGAAGTCATATTTTGACTATATGTTGAAAAGAGCTAATGCTGTACTTCTCAACGATTACTTTCTCATGTGGATTACATCTCTGTGTTGTTGAGAATGTATTTCAATCAAATACCATGCACACAGAGAAGGAAATACTTTTTCATGTAGAAATTTATGTCAATTAAATAAATATGGCACAGTCTGACAGGGCTCAAATCAGACTTTTTTGTACAATACTGCTTGTGAGGTAAATTGCAGCACATATGATTACAATAGATGATGTATATATAATTCTTTAGGGATCCACTAACAGAGGCTAGTTAGGGATGCAGCTGCCAGATAGCTGCTATGGGGAAAACAAAGAAACCATCCCACTGTGATGGGTCTGGAGCCGGAAAAGAGTAAACTCATGAAACGGGAGCTATAACTAGCAATTCTTCTTTGCTAAGCTGAGTTCAACTGAAAGCACTCGTAACTGTGTTGTTGAAGTATGAACGAGAAGACAGTATAATAAGTTGTAATCCAAAATCCTCAATATTTACGGTGCTGTATACAGGCAGAAATATCCTACGTTCTCCTGCATCACCCACAGTGGGGTTAGGATACATTCTAGTTTTGGAATTCACATAGTTAATTGTTTGGGGAAATAAGCATGATTACTTTCATGTGCAGTTTGAACAAAACTAATCTTTGTTAAATATTCTCATATATGGATAAGGATACCCCGAACAAAATGATATCACAGACAGGAAAGAAGTGAACAGCTAATGTGAAGAGGGAGAAAGGGAAAGAAGACTTTTGTAATGACAGTCATACGTTTTAATTTAGCGTCAACAGGAAAAAAATTTGTGTGTCTTATGGACACAAGATGATCACTTGCAAGTGATTAGGAGAAAGTCAGGAAATATAGGTTCTATTATTTATTTTGTCTCACACAGTTGCATAACAGTGGCTATTTGCACATTTTTGAAAATATCATGTGAAGTGATTTAGAAATGTAAGTACCTTATATATGCTATGGGGTTTAGGCTTCAGTATTGCTTTTTGAAACGTAACTTGAAATGTCCCTTGAGCACTTTGCAGCACTTTTAGAAAATTGTCTCTGGGATGCCTACAGATCCTACCTGAAATGTACAGAATATGTACTCAAGTTTATGAAATACTTTGTTATACAAGAAGAAATAGTGGGATTAGCGTTTAGTCGCATTTGGGCAAAGATAGGTATTTATTACATTCCAAATGTTAAACAGTTCTGAATAATTTCTCCAATAATTTCTCACAATAATTATGATAAATACATCTTCTATCACTAGGTAATTTTCTGCTTAAATGATATAGCCATTGAAACATTCTCTTAAATAGTCGTTGGATCAGAGCTAGGCTGTTCACCACCGTACTAAATTAGGGGGTTTATACCTCATATGTTATGAATCACCTGAAAAATTCTGCTTTTGGTCTAGTTTGGTCTAATGCTAGTTTTATGATTTTGATATAGACTGGTTTTGCTTCCAGCGTTCCTTCTGGATGAAAGTGCCATTTCAGAAATTCTCACTAAATCATTCAGAACGTGTTCGAGAACAATATGATTAAAATAGATTAATTCAAATTCAAAACGCTGGATTACTTAGCTAAAAATTTAGCAGAGCATGATTTCCTTGAAAGATGTGGTAATAGTCTCCTAGAAAGATGTGGTAATCTTTTTTTTTTTTCCTTAGTTTTGCTGCATGCAGTTATGTTCAGTAATATAGACTGAATTTCCCAAGTCACACAAAGTTGCAGTCAGAAATGAAGGCCGATTAAGTAATTTTAGTTTGGTATTTATAATCAAGTAGCCTGAGCACCAGTTTGTTAATTTGAACATTCTGAGTGAGATTGGTGTATAATAATTTAAAAGAATGGTTTTATTAATAGCTGTATTATTTTCATTGCTCAACTTAAGAGGCATTTAAAGGGACAGGTATAAGTGGCCTAGGACTCTTGCCATTTACTTTATGATTTGAACAGATTCTCCTAAGGCTGCTCTCAAAATTCATGTAACATTTGGTTTCCTTTGAACTAATAAATATTAACTACAAACTCCAATAACAACTCACCCAAATATGTGGCTGTTACACTGTTAGTAAGGTAGGAAACACGCCAGACTGTTTGTCTTTTACAAGCTTACTAAGAAAACTTCCTTCCTGACTACTGAAACAGATGCTCAGCACTCTAAAACATAGTACCAGTGCTGTAGGGGTGGCAGGATGTAAAAGAGAGCAAAAGGCTCAAAACACCTGCGTAGTTGATTACATTAGTAAGTGGGAGGAAGGAGGGCACAGCCAGCCCTTGTAGCTGGCCGGCAGCGAGGAAGGAGGGTTCCTTACAGGCTCTCCATGTTTATTGTGTTGTCTCTTACCTGATGAGGTAGGTGGTAGTATTTGTTTCCTGAGTAGTCTTTTGGAATTGTAATTTGGACATAAGGTATAAGAAAGTTTCTTTCTTTTTTCTGGCTTGTATGCAGTGTTTTAGAGTGCTCTAAAGAAAAACTTGCTTGCCCTGGAAATTACGTACCTTTTTATTTGGTTTTGGTTTTCAGTCTTTGTTGGAAATATTGACTATGCTCAGTAAAAAACATAGAAGGTTCAGTTAGAAGAATAGAGCTTACTTTAATTGGAAGAAAGGCTTTTTGTCACCAGTTAGTTTGAAAATAGTCTCTCAAAATCGGATCCAATTTAGTTTTTGATTAGTAATGACATTTGTAGGCAGAGTACTGTTTGAATATTTGTCAGTTCATATGTTGTCAGACATGGTCTTAGTACGTGGCAGAGATTTCTTTTTGTGCTATGTTATAGCACAGTACTGGTAAGATGGTGCTAAACTAATGCAAGTGACAGTGCTGGGTGGGGAATTCAATTGGGATGAATCTCACGTTGGGCACAGGTATTTGTCCCTGTCCTTATGTAAAGGTAGTATTACAGTTTTTTTGCTGTAGCACTGGAAAGCGATGTGGCTGTGATGACTTCAAGGCTTCTCAGGTGCAGTTTCCCCACATAAGCAAACATAAAGGACCACTGCTGAGGAAGATCTTTTACTGGCCTCTCCCACAGCGTAAATCTGTCTCTTGTTGCAAGGTGGCCCTAACAAGCAAGTCTCGTTATTTGAGTCATTATGTGCTGGATTGACATAGCTAGTTCCCTAAATCCTTGTAAAATCTCAATAATAAGCACTCAAGAACTGCTTGGATTTCTTTGTATCATCCTGCACGTTATGTGCAGTCCCTAAGCTCCATAGGCTATTCCAAAGGAAATAAATTAGCATGGTGGAATTGAAGTTGCTCTTGCTGGTGGAAGTTGCACTTTCTAGTTGTACGAGTACTGGCTGCACACTCTGAGATTCAGTTATCCTTTCTATTTTACTTCAGAGTTTCTTTCGGGGAGTACAACTCTTGTTTTCACAAGGTCTTTGCTGCAGAAGCTACACGAGCACTGGATGGAATCAGTCCGTTCCCCACTCTGCTGCCTTCTTCCCTTCCATCTGCTTAGTGGCTAGCTAGAGAGCCTGAACATTGCCACCCTTAGAGTTCATGTAGGCCACTCCAAGGGTAAATCTATCACCATAATGTGTATGTGTTATGCAAGAAGCAGAAAGCTCTTGTAGTGAGCATTTCCACACACCTGACAAGCATCTAAAACTTCACGTTTACCACTATGTTGCTTACAGCTGTGCACACAACAGCCCACAGAACTATGGCATCAGTTCACCTGAGCAGCTCTGGGACTTCAGCACAGATTCACGTGCAACCTTTTCAAAATTTGATGTTGATTGTGATTGGTTTTTTCCTCCCCAATATCTTCAGCTCTAGATAATATGTATGTTCACCTATAATAATTTCTGTCTTTAACAATCAAAGTTCTTTATTTACTTTTATTTTTGCTGTGAACAGTTACTTCTGATTGAAATATCAAATCCCACTTGACTTTTAAAGGTCATAATAAAATCTTATAAAATTAGCACAGGTTATTAATAAAAATATGCTTCTGTTAGCAGGTGGGGTTGTTTTCTGTTTTGAAATACATTACCTTCTAGTTAGACAAATATCAAAATTCCAAGGTATCAAAATGGCCAAGGACAAGTCTGATCAGCTGCTGCTTATAGTCTATAGCACCTCCCAGTGTCTATTAACACGTTTGAAAGAAAGCAAGCCAGCTTACCAAAAATGGAAGTAAAGTAAGGCATGTATGCTATTAAAGGTTGAAGTATTAACGCTAAGAAACTCCTTCAAAAAAACCCACCGGTAATGAGGGTTTTCAAAAAGTGTTTTGATTGAAGCGATGGATATGAGTGGTGTTTGTTACTCCCCATTGAAGTTATTGTGGTTATAAATGCTGTGAAATGATCGTGTTTTCTGTGGTTTTGTTTATAGTTTTGCATTGATCTATCAATGTTCTGACTGTGCTTAATTTTGAAAGATTGCATACTGAAGGAAAATTTCAGTGTTTTTAACAGAATATCTAGACTTCCTAATCATTTCATCCTGGTTTTGAATTCTCAGATTCTCACTATAACTTTAAAAGAGCAAATGCTCAGTTGGAATAAATTGACACAGCTTTGCTGATGTTAACTGGGATTTACCTGTCTGATTGTCTCATTCGGCCTGTTTAGAATATTGTAGTTTTCTGTTGGTAAACTATGCAGGTACTAGATTCATGCCATAGGCAGTGTGTGAATACTGTAAAAAAAAAAAAAATCCTGTTACAATTTAATCCTCGTTTTGTTCTTTGTTTCAAAAGCTAAATAATAGTCAAGAGAGCGTATTGATTGCATTGGTATTTTTACTGCTTTTTTGGTGTGTTTTCATGAAGTTGTGTGCCACATCTGTGAATATCCACTTCCAACTTTTCAGCACCAATTGTTACAAAAAATTTTTTCCATTTGTATAAATGATGTCATGTGTTATGAAAGTTTTAAAGTGTGACAATTCAGTGCTATGATTGTTAACCTCTATTATGTTATTGCCATAGGAATTTTCACTGTTAACTTTTTAATGTTTCTAAATTACATACACCAGAAGGCTAGCTTGACCTTTCTGTCAGCTCATATCCAGAATTAAAAATTAAAAATAAAGTCAAAGGTCAAAAAAGACAATTGAAATACAGTTGCCAAATATAGTCATAGACAGTCAATTATACAATGAAAGCAGTATGCCACCCAAGAAGAGTAACAGCCTTCATTGCCCTAAACTTATTCTGTTTTGATGAGGAAAGTGTTCCAAAATATACGACTAGTTGATAAATCTTGTAGTGTGGAACAGTATAATTATATGCTTTAGGATGTCTTGGTCTTCCTGAGCTTTAAGGAAGATGGAGGGGAAAAGCAGCTTTGTTCTGTATTCCAGGATACTAGAAATCTAAAAAAATCACTTTCAGATACTCAAACAACACAGAAAGCTGGAAGCTGTGAAGGGAGGTATCTGATTTTGGTTTTGTTTTGCAAGACTGACTGCATAAGAAATTAAATTTTCAACCAAATTCTATTTGCCTGTATGGAAAATTGCTTCCTTAAGATTCATCTAAGCTCTGTGTTTTTCTGTCTAGTTACTGACTTCAGTTATTTTAATTAATATTCTGTTAGTCGATTAATATTCAATAATAAAACTAGTTAATATCTATAACATTAACACAGAATCCTTTTGTAGGTTTGGAAGTTTTTTTCACTAATAATTTTTAAAGCTTTTTACGCGGAGATGAATAATTCTTTTTCATAGAGGCACAGAGAGTTTGAAGAATTTTCCCAAAGTCTGTAAGCAAATTGCTTAAAATTTTGGATTAGACTCAAGTCTCTTGAGTCTCAGGTCAGGGCCACTTCAGCACATTTTCTTCAGGATGGAGCAATAACATGTTTAATGATACAATACTGAATTTTTTGTACATTCGGAAATTGTAAATAATGGGGAAAAAAAAGCTGTGGGGGAGAAGGGGCTGCAATTTATCACTTTAAACGTATCCTGTAACTGCTTCTGCAGTCGGCTGCTGAACTTGATTGATGGTTTCATAAAAACGTAACGTGACTCACTTCTGATAAATCTCAATATTGAGAGATTCAGAAAAACTGGCAAGTCACAGCTGAATTACAAAGGTGCATCAAGGTCAAATGAAGCAGTTTAAGCACAAGGCGTATAGATTCAGCTTGGATGTTTTTCACTGCTGATACCCAGCTTTGAAGCACAGGCAGGCAGACGTAGCCCTGTTGGTGTGCGTTGGCTTGCGAAGCTTCTGCCTGTGCCTGAGCCCGGAGGTTTGGTTCTCCCCGCACAGAGCTTATGCAATCACTTTGTGTTCAGAGTGAGAAGAAAGTGAGTGTAAACTGCTACCGTTCTGACTTTATGCATATTCTTCAGCTGGTAAATACCACAGAGTAGATGAGGTGATGAAGATTCAGGAGGTAAACTGAGAAGTGATGAACAGTTTTAATTGTCTTTTGTGGCACCCCTGTCATACTGTGTCAGTTGAGCACTGATCTGGACGCTGATATGCGAGATCTGAAGAATCTTGCTGCAATGGTTCAAGACTTTACTCCCTCCTTTCTCCTCACTTCCCCAAAGGGTACTCTTATTGAAAAAGTCAATAGAAGCTGTAAGACAGGCATAACTCAGCTGCTTCTTGTATCTGCATCTTTGCTAAAACCTATCTTCATCAGCAGCTGATGGTGAAAAGCTGGGATTTGTGATAAGGTATAGACTAAGTTATAGGCACAGAGTCTCTTCTGCTGGTTGAAACTTGAGGGGGGATGTCTACCACCAGTGCTAGACAAAGAGCTAAAGAGGGAGCAGGGAAATCTGTTATATTTAGATCTGATTAATCACTGTAGGAGAGAAAGTCATCCTTGGCACTGCAGGCTAAGTTTTGAGAGGATACACATATATGGCCATGCGAATTAAATCTCTTTCTGTTGTAATTGAAAAGATTAGCAGAGTACTAATGTGAAGCAAAAGCACTTTCACATTAGTGAAGGTTTGTCTTCTCCTGACACTAATGTATTGGTTGAACCAACAACCTCTTGAAAAATCAAGAATGCAGTTGCAAAGACAAACTTTCTGTTTGGTTGGAACACATAACCCTTAACTGAACCTGGTACATCAATACCTGCCTTGAAATATCTGATTTTCAGACACTGAGTCTTCTTGCTCCTCTATGTAATATGTATTTAAGCAACAGAAATAAAATGTATATAGTGGCACATCATACATAGTCAGACATTTGTTTTACCCTAAGAAGCGTATATAAAATGCTATTGGAAATAATTTTGATTTCTCTGCAAGTTTGAGTATTTAACCACTAAGATGCACATAAAGTGTATTTTGTCAACAGTTAGGGGTTAGGTTTGAACAAGACTGAGTTTGAGTTCATTTAATATTGCTGAAAACTAGGACTTGTTGGATTTTGATCAAAATAGAAGTAGTTTTCCAAGATACAAATTTTAATCAAGATTTCAGCCATTTTGTGCCAAGTTCTCACTAGGCTATCTTTTCTACCCACCCCGTTTTTTGTTTGGTGTTTTGGTTTTTTTTTTGGTTGGCTTTATCCACTGAAAAGAAGAGGAAATAGGCACTTTCTGGATTTCGAGCACACATGGAATATGATAGGATCAGACATCTTAGGATTCAGGTTCCAGGAAGGCTTTTTTAGTAACTAAGAGACCCTTTGAAGTCTTTAAAATGAGATTCCAAAGGCAACAGAGCGTGGAAAGTCCTAAAGCATCATCCAGTTGTAGCTGTAAATCCTCTTGGATAGAGTCAAAATAAACTTTAATTTTTGCTCCCTTTTTTTCTGAACAAAATCAAATAAAATCTGGCAAAATTCATAAACAAACTGAAATGAAAGAAGGGATAAGCAGTAATGAGGAGAGATTTATTTTTCTATCAAAGATAAAGAGTTAACAAATTGCCATATTATCTCCAACATTTGTTCAGTCACTCTCACTTTTTAAAATCATGAATTCAAAAAGTCTGTTTTGTTTGACCACTGCGATTATTTTATGTGAACAAGATACAGAATTTATTTTCTAATAAAAAGTATATAGTTTAGGATTAAACGAAGTATAATAAGTAATTGTTAAAGAAAATTTTTTATGAATAATGACAGATTTTTCTGGTCGACCTCATCTCTTGGCTGCTTCCTAATTCTTTAGTTTTTCAGTATGTTACTGTCAGTTCTCACTCTACCTTTTAGTTTTCACAATGAAAGCAAAGCTGTCAGGTGCAAAGTGATTTCCTCTGCTTAGTGGAGATCACTGTCTTCTGATTTGCTTAGTTTACTCTTGAGTTATCACTTTTATGTCCACCAGAAGGCTCTCCTGCTTTCTGAAATTTGCACACAATAATATTCTTTGCGTACCTAACAAACTCATCACTGTTGTAAACAGGATTCAACAATTTGCTTTCACTGGAACAGTACACATATTTTTCTTGGACTAAGCAGTTAACTTTTAATGTGTTTTGAAACAAGTGAATGATAAATACAGGCTAATTACAATTAGTGAGTGAGGATTTGGTTCAGTATTTAATTTTGTTGTGGAATTTCAACCCACATACACTTAATACAGTGGCTTTTGAATGAAAATCTTAAGAAATTTTACCACTTTCATTATTTTTGCTGTTACTTGCATAAGATGTGTATATATGTTTTTATTCTATAACTTACTAGAGAAGTTTGAAATACAAAGACCCTAATTCATCACCATCTTGGCATTCTTACATTTATAGTCTCAACTGATGAGAGAAGCTCTGTGAATTTTGGCACTTGCCAAAGTCATGATGAAGTTATCATTCTACAGATATTTCTCAATGTGACGATTGCTCCTCACATTATTCGTGCTTCACAATTAATGCGTTGAAAACAGGTAGTTGACTCTGTCTGCAAAATTGTCAATGCAGGTTCATTTATGAAGCTAAGTTATGATAGTTAAAAATACGAATTTTTTCTTGTTTTGATTTTTATTTGCACATGGTAGTGATTCAAAGGGGAAAAAGATTCCTTTTATTTATTATGTAAGTGGAAAATTAGGATAAAATAAGAAGATATATCTCGGGGCAACACTTTTTGTACCCATTGATTAATTTGGCTGCAACTGTTCTGGGATTTCATCCTGAGAAACAGGTCTGATTTACCTTTTACTATCTTTGTAATGGGTATGATTTTAAAATAATGGTTTTCAGAGACACTGGATAAAAATAGCCTGTTTAGTCTTCTAATGCTAACACTTTTTTCTTAGGGAAAGTGTATTGGTCCAGGTGGGGATTTTGGGGGGTTTTGTTTTGTTTTGTTTTCTCCTCATATTAGTTTCTTTATGGATATTTTAGTATAGAGCCATAAACACATCTTCAAAAAGGCTTCTTGCATATTCTGTTGAATAGTGGGTATAACAAAAAAAGAAGTTTTTCACAATACTAATTTTTTAAGTTTCTCAGAAAATCCAAGTTATCAGTATTCATGTTTTTCCAGTCCTCCTTGTCTATATTTCCCCATTCTACTTGTCCAACAAAAGCATTTGGATTTTATTTCGTAGTATACAATAGATAAATTACTGCAAGAGACTTAAACTTAAGATGGTGGGAGACTTCCCACATACTTTTCTTAAATTTAGTGGAGACAGTTCATCATAGCACACATCAGTTACCAGATAAACCATTCAAGTATTGATTTTTTTCTCCTGATACTTATTGCATTTACAGAAGAAGAATTCAGATTTTTTTTCACTGCAATATATATGTAAGGGTTTAATGACTCAAGGTTGCCTTTCTGTAATTTGTAATATTTAGTTACCATCACTAAATATTCATAAAGTGTTCAGAAAACTACAAGAAAATGGATTGCTTTTAGCACAAGATGATCTTATATTCTCTAATGGTTTCACTACAGAACATTTCAGGGTGTCATTAGTGTGCTTCAGCAGCATGGGATCCTGCAGATGATTGAGAACCTTTACTTGAATCTGAAATAATGCTAAATTACTAACAAAGTTTTTAACTTAAGCAGCGTGGAACTAAAAAAGGCAATTTGATATAATTATTCAGCTCTATATGCTGTCATAATCTCTTTAAAGTGTTTGTAAATAATAAAAAAAATTTGGTCCAGTGGGTATTCACTTTTCTGCAAAAATGTAGAAGAAACTACTTCAACAGTCAGTAACAATTTTTCCCAGTGATTTTTATGGGAGCAACATTTCACTTTGAAACTAGCCCTATGGATCTCTATTGTAGCAATGTCCTCCTGAAACTCGATGGGAGTCTTCTTGAATATGGACCAAATAATTTATTTGGCTGCTGGCCATGTGTTGTCTTTCAGAGGAATATGGGTGTTCACTACGTAATAGTGTAGGAAGAAAGGAGACATATGGAAACAAATTTTATAAGAAACAGTAACATTAGTCAATGAAGTTTTAACCACGCAAGTTGCCAAGCACTAAATGCAGTCATGGAGTAAAGAAATAAATTATGAAACCCACTAGCCAGGCACATAACACGCAAAAGGGCTGTTCATATAGAAAATAAACAGTCAACTTCAGTTGAAAGCTGAATCACACTAACAGTTCTTGAAGTTTGATTTATTGATTTCTTTTGTTGTTGCTGTTACAAAAAGCACAGTAATATTTACAACCTACGTTACAATTATATTTAATAGCATCATTGGAAATATATTTGTCCTTTCAGTTGACTATAAACACTAGACCGGCATGTCTCTGGCCTGTTTTCCTTGTAATTTTTTTTTTTTTAATATACAATATAATCCTGTGTATCTTCCTGTTGTATCTTAATAAAGTAATGTCTTTTCAAGTAGATGTCACATTTCTCTAAATAAACAATATATTTGTAATAACATGAATGCCAAAGTGGCAGAAATAATGACTGTAAAATTGATGCCTTCAAGTGTAAATGGAAGATATATAGGTATTTGTGTGAAAAATACAGATTAGTACAACAATTCTTTTGCCAGTTCAAAAATTGTACTTGGTACAGCTTTGCAAAATATAATATGTTCATTCTCTCTAGATGAGTCATGTTTTTGGAAGAAAGGGGAGAGAATATTTTTTCAGCATCATGATCATTGCAATAATGAACTGCAGAAACTATAATAGATTTTGTTCCTGGCTTGGCAAACTATCTAAAAGATTTTGCAAGAGAGTTTACATAATTCTTTCCATTGAACTTTCTAGTATTGCATACGTTTTAATTGTTAACTCAAACACACCAAACTTTTAGGTAGTTTGTGGACTACATAAATGTGGTTTAACGTTTCATAAGTATTTTATGAGCAGAGTTTGTGGTTATACATTTTCATACTTACAACCTTAATTCACTTGTTAAAATAGGCTCTCTGTTTGCTAATAGTTACCAGCTGTAACTAATACATTAGCAGATCTACAATGTAGTATTTAAAATGACGCATTTCAAAATCAATAACAAATGTCCTGCTGTAAGATTAATTGGAAAACTTGTCTTATACAATGGTCATACACTATACAAAATTCTTTTGAAATTACTATAAATCAAGGAATAGGAAACAATGATGTGTAAATTTCTAAAGACTTACTAATAGGAAAAGCAAAAGTATTACTTACTGTAGTTGTTGTTTGCTTCTCTTGTCCCTTTTACTTTGCCTCGCTTATCAATCCTCATATACCACTGAGTTCGACAGAAAAGTCTTCTCACTCTTACATCCCCCCCTTCCATATAATCATAGCTTCTGGTATGTCGCTCAGGGCTGGAACAGTTCACATTTGTAGCCATTTGCTCTGGAGTCATGTCATTGCAAGCTAAAGATATAGTGCCCATTAGAAAGATAATGTAAAAGTATGATCTGTAGAGCAAAATTGGCAGGATCCATGTCAGTATCCATTTGTGCATTATAGTGCAGTGTTCTGGGTGTTCATGAACAACATAATGAAAATTAAATCTCAAGTAGACTGTTGCTCTTAGGTCACCGACCTGCCTTCTGTCTTTACGAGTTACAGATTCGTTTAAATGAGATTGTTCCCTCTTCTAGAATTCTGATCGTTATTCCTTAATAGTTACTGGCGAAACAGAAGAGCTTCTTAAATATCTCTTCAGTCAGAATATCCTTTAAAGACACAAGTTACAAAAACCTTTGTTGTCGTGACCTTCTGTACTACTTGAATTTGCTGCTTGCACTGAAAGTAAAAGATCTGTGAGAAAAGGTGCATGTATAAGTCTTTATGCTCAATTGTTACAAACGTGCAGGGTTACATTATGCTACTGAAAAGTACATAAATGTATGACATGCTAAGCTGATTTTTAAAAATATGCAAATGTATATACAATAGATATCTCTCACACAACTATTTACATAAACAGACATTTAAACTGATTGTAAACATAGTTCTGTCTTCAGTTTTAAGTTTAAGTCCTTCCAAAAATCACTTAGTGATTCAGTGGAACTACTTTCTCATGCATGGTAAAATTCTGGTGATTACTTTGTTACCTATACATTCATTAATAGCACAATCTATTGGATAACTTTTCTCTAGTTCAAATTTCAAAACAGACCTAATAGTCTTAGCCCTGTATTTCTATTCCTACCCTTTTCAGTTTATTAGTAGACATTAGCATCTAGCATATACAAAGGAAGATAAAAGTTATTAGCTATTAGAAACTGTTGAATGTTCTTGTAAAGGACAGAACTTACTTGTTCCTGTTGACAAGAGCTGGATACCCAAGTATTCCATTTCTGTTGTCTGCTTTTTGCAACATCAGACACTCTATTGTAGCTACAAACTTTCTCTGCTCAGAAAGACTCCACCAGAATTATAATTGTTTCCATAAATCAACACGCTGGAGAGATGGTGTGTATGTGCTTATGCGTGCGCGTGCATGTGTGTGTTGAGCCTGTTGTTCAGTCCTTTTCGATAAATACCTTTGCTGACCTCACTTGGAAGCAATTAGAATTTAACCAGTCAGCTGTCAGTTGAATGCACGAACAAAAAATAAAAGGAGACTTGCATTGTATCGTGTCCAATGGTCATCAGAGGGAGCTATGTACATAGTTTATACTTTAAATCTCCAAGAATCTACTCTCTAAAGGCATATATTCCGTGGTGTGTGGGTAGAATTGCTTCGCATGCTAGCTAGTGTTTCTGTGCTTTGATTTAGGTCAGTATTTTTCTGTCCTTAAAAAAATTCCTCCTTCTCTCTTTTGTACTCACACGCTTATCTCAGTTTGCTTTCAAATCTAGTCTGCAGTTTGGTGGATTCATAGTCTGCTTAGTGCCTTTCTGATGAATATGTGAAACATGTGGGTCCATTATGTACCGTGGAGAAGGGTGTGCTGTGGCCATTATAGATCATGCAGTGTATTTTTATATCATAGTCTTGGAAAGAGGAACAAATGCACTGAGATTTTTATTTGATCAGCCACTAGGTGAAAATGAGAATGTATATTTGGATGTTTCAAAGTTTGACATTCAAGCACAACCTTTATCAGCACGAAGGAAAAACTACTACTAGGGAACAGCTTTCCTTAGCATATGTAGTTATTAGTACTTGAAACTCACAACACAAGAAGGGAAAGTGGCAGCTACGCAAGAAAACCCCTAATACTGCATACCAGCCAATGGGTGACCATCAGGCTTAAAATACAGAGAATCAAAGTAATGGGTAGATATGCCTGGTTTTCTGCTTCTGTATCCTTATTTCCATCTTTGGCACCAGTCTGCTATCCAAAGTCCATGTTCCATTTCACCCTTAAATTCTGTTGAGTTTCTGGTAAATGTATTTGTAAAACATACTGAAGCTAAGTTTTCAAGAGCTCCTTGTCCTGTTTAATTCCCACACTGTTGATGTGAATACACCTCAGACCCTTTAGTAAATAATAGTAACAAGGAAAGTTTGGAATTAATCCACATATTAAGAACAGTTTACATATCTTTAGTTGTCTATACTTGATAATATAAAGCAGTTTATCATTCCCTGCTTTTATCCCACCCCCCTTCCTCTCTGTAGAAATGGATAACAATTACTTCTTAAAAATGAAGTAAACTGTAGCGGCAGTTAAAAATCATATGGAGTACATATGTGCCACCTTGTGGTGAGGGGGACATAAGTAAACTGAGGTTTTTCACTGGAGTGATCCAAAATGAGCATAAAGGTGTACGGCACCAGGCAACCTTGTATTACTCAGCCTTGCCTATACACAAGCACAGAGGATGAATCATTTCCTTCCTTAACATCCTCAACTTTCTTCTCGGCTCTCAATTGAATTAATCCCATTTATTACTTGCTTTACATTCTTTTTTTTTTTTTTAACCATTTTCACTCGAAGCCCAAAGTTGATCCACTTTTCTTGTCATTATCTCCATTTCAGCATATTGAGCTGTTCCCCATATTCTGTGGCTCAGCCTAATTTTCCTATCTCGGCAAAAGGCTCAATATATGCACTTTTACCATATGAGAGGTATGGCACTTAGGGCTTTCAGAGGCTGCATGCCTGCAGTAGATGCACAAAGAAGTGGCTTTCATTAAGTTAACGCTTGTAAACTGCGATTACAGCTATTTCCAGTTTGACTTGTATCTTGTCAACCCATGCCCACCATTCTGACAAGAAGTGGGGACTGAAGTGATTTATCCCACTTGCGGTTTTTGCCAGGACATTTGGTGGATTTATATCAGTATGTTCTCTGATCCATTCCACAGTCTGAATTCAGAATGATAGCAATGAAAAAAATTTGTGGTATTCAAAGGCTTATCTGTTGTGTATTATGAAGAAAGCAATTGAGGATAAAAGGTAATCTGTGTTTTACTCAGCAAAGTAGGATGCAAGTAGAAATGTTTTTGTAAATATTCTGGGTCTTCTGTGTGCAATACCAATTTTCACTTTTGGATCCATACTCTTTTTCTTTTTCCTTGCTAATGTATTGTTTCTGACAGTAACAGAAGAATAAATACATACCTGAGGTTTTGGTTCCAGAAAGCCAGAGCTACTCCTGCTCCTGGCATAGGCATGTATTTCTGTTGGCTTTGAAAAAATAAATCACTTGCTGCAAGTGTGTTTTTCAAGGGGTGCTTCAGTTCAGATCTTTATGAGGTTTTGTATTTAGAATAAATGAAAAGCAGTTTAAATAAGGCACCAGCTGTAAGTTTAGTCAGTGAACAATGCAGTTAATCTTTAATTACTGCTGACAACATTCATAACCTCACATTTTCTAATTATAGAATAGCTTTTTTCCACAATGCTTTAACTGCAGTTTTATTTAATCACACAGTTTTATGTCTTGCTATACAACAAGTACAACTGCATATTTTTTAGTTAAAGGATGTCATCTTGACCTGCATATGCAGGTCAGGATTCTTTGCATAAATCTCTGATCCCTTCAATGATCCAACCCACTTCTGTTTAAACCAAGCATAACTAATATTGCTCTCAAATTGAACTGGTTTAGTTTTATGGAATATTTAGCTTGACTGTCGCTTCTTCCTCTATCTTCTTACAAATGTACATGCCCAGGACTTTGCAAATCCAGTCCCAAGAAAGTCCTTAATGATATATAGAAATTTTCCACCTAAAATCTCTTTGGGGAGATTGTATTTGAAGAAACGTGTTAAGGTATGAGGACCACATGAAACGTGAAAATGTGCAAAATACACATGCTGTAAGCCATCCTTTAATATTTATACCTGCCCCCTTTACGTTAACCCATGCCTTGGTTCCTGCTTCCTAGTTGATAGACAGTTGTCCACAGCATTGCTACAGCCCATATGCTGAAAATAAAAAGTGGAAATGAATTGCAAACACTTTGCTTCCAATTATGAAGATTGTGCATAGGCCTCCAGTTCAAATAGAAATAGCTTAATAAAGTCTATTCCTTTTTCCCTCACATAGGAAATTACTTTTTGTCCTTTTAGATGAAAACATGATTACGGGGATCCATGCTTTCCTCATCTCCAGGCTGGCCTGTTGTAATATGTACCGCCCAGGTTTGGCATTGGGTCATGAATGCGACTTTTGAAAAAAAAAAAAAAAGACTCCATTTCATCCAGCTTGCCCTCAGGGCTACACATACCTGCTAAGAAACCATCGTTCTGCTGCTCCTTGTTCCCTGATCCATTTCAAATTTGCTTTAGAACGTCTTCCAGAACTTTCAGAATTTAAGACAGTAGGAAGATAAAAATCTCTGTATCAAACTTCAAACCTGAGATGTTGAGTTTTAATGTCCTGGGATTGGAAGGTTCTACAGAAAAAATTCTGCCGATGTGAAGGTGCTAAATGTTCTCATGGTTAAATCCTTACCCTTAGTTCTCTGATCTCAGAAATCGAGGTTGACTTTTGCTACATGCAGAAGATATAAGAAAAGTGCTACTGTTTGTGCAGATCTTCCGTCAACATTGAGATTTGAAAAACACTGCAACATGCATACAAAATGAACTAATTTAACAAGGCAGTAAAAACAAGAGAGATGAGGAATATGGCACTTCAGTTTCGATATACCTTTTCAGATTGTAAGCTTAAGTGTAAATTTAAGATTAAAAACCATAATTATGAATCCTTTGTCTTCCTGACTATAAGAATGTCCTTTTGTTTTTGGTAACTGGTATGGGTTATTAAAATCATATTGAAAAGACAACAATAATTTTTTCCTAGCCATTTTCAAAACAGATCCCTTAAACATCATTCATTTCTTTGTTTCCTCCTATTCATCCAGATCATATTGAGCTGATTTAAATCTAAAGAAAAATTGGATATGGGATGCAGTAGATACTAAAAAACCCCAAACTATCAAATAGTTGACGACTATATAAACAACTTCCTTTTTTGTCAATTAGCCACAGCAAATGGTTTTTATATTGCTTATTTTAGGGAAAACAAAGGCTGGGAATACCTTAGCTTGGTTAGTAATAAACTTAAAAGGTAGAGCCATCCAGGCTTTTTTCACTAGGACAATGGAATATCATGATACTGACTTTTGAAGGAGACAGAATAAAAAAAAGAATGCAGTGGTAGTCAGATGAATCCTTCCTTTCTGAATGGAGTTTGGGGAGTATATCGTTGTGATGGGTCTCCTTGTTATTCTTAGCTTGAAAACCCTCCACTTCAGGGAATCCTACTTGTGATGACATCAGGACACTCAGACTGTGATTATCATAACCTAAGATATTGTTGCGGGCCTGAATTGTAGCAGTACATTTTTGGTGGAAATACAAAAACTATAGCACTGATATGAGAAAATACTGAGGAGAACCAAATGGTTCATCTTATTTATTACCAGGTATGAAGTTCAGAGCTCTCTCTTTCTGAAGTGATCTGTATGTATGTATTCAAGTTTTACTTTTACCAAAATACTTAGCATGTAGTGGTTTCTTCTGCCTGATTTTAAATATAATCTTTAAAAAAATAAAAAAAATAAATGTGTAGTATCTTTCTATATACACAGATGGTTGGATAAGAATCAGCTTTAAGACCTAGATTTGTGGAACTTTGAAGTATCTTCTTAAAAACTCGCAGAAAACTATTGTTCCTATGACTTTACATGTAATCATTAAATTTTACATTAGTAGCAATAAATATAAAACAAGGTATTCATGCTTTGCTTTTAACTCATTGTAGCTATACATAGCTGTGTATATTGCATATAATTCAAGACCGGATTATGCAAATTACTTCTCTGGTTTTTTTTCTTTTCAAGTAGTCAAACAAGCTAGCCATTTTTAACCCTTCACATAGGTCCATATATAGTGTAGCTATTATTGTAATTTACTTGGTGGTTAAATGTTTTATGGACCATATAAAAATAATTTATGAATAACATCTAAAGCAAGAATAAAGCTGTGTTGCCATGATAATATATATCCATTATTATCCTGTCTATCTGCCGCGCTTTTAATACTAGAAAACAATTTTAGTTCCTTCTAATTGGAGCCCACCTGAAGGCAGATTTTGAAGGACAGTTTTCAGCCTTTTTTGGTTTTTTATACTTTTGAAACTGTGGCTTCATTGATCTGCTAACACTACCTATGTGCCTCATTGAAAAAAGGTTGATTGAGAATAAGAATCGAAAATTATCCTCTTATTCAAATATTTCTTTATATCTCTAATTAAAATCTAGTCATGGAAAAGAACTAGATTGTGCAAATTATATGGTCCTCTCTTTGATTTGCACCACAAGTTGCACTTCTTGATTAAACCACAATGAAGCTGAAATTATTAGTAGAATTCCAGTAACTACCTGTTGGCATCTGGTTAGATGGCAGTGCCCTAAGCACTGCATTTTCTGATGTGAAGATGCTATCAGTTAAAGTCAGAAAGAAAAGACTGTTAAAAGGATTAGTAAAAATGTGCAGCAAGTATAATGGCACATCACTTAACATCTTACATAGATACATACCTGTACATAATGAAAGGACTTGCAATATCACTTAGTAGTAGGTAACCATACAGGTATTACTGAAAGTGAGTGGGCTGTGCAAAGAGAAGAGAGAGCAATTGGTCAGAATTTGGGGAAAAATGCTTTAAGCCCTAGGATTTAATTAGGAGATTGGGACTGGGCACTCCCAGGAGCATGCAGAGGAAGAGAGAGACCAGCACTGAAGAGAGAAAGTTCAGCAAGAGAACTGGGGAAATTTGAGGAAGGGACAGGGGCCGCAGTATGGAGGTTGTGAGTCAGCAGACAAGGAAAATAAAATAGGAACATTTCCAAAATCTTAAAGTGAAATGAAGCTTTACAGAGAAGCCATTTCTTCAGCTGCCCATGGGCCTATATTCCAAATCTTTCGGTATGGCCCAAGATACTAGATGCCTCTGTGTGCTTACAGCCACTTTCTACAGCTGTGAGTTTCTCCAATTAAATAGGCATGATAGATCCAATACGTACTGCCCCTGTTGCATACTGTGTAAAAATGCTCCTGTGATGGGGTTTTAAAAACCTACGCTCACATGTGTACACATTCTACATTGAAATGTTATTAACACTGTGAAGTAAAACACTCAAAAGGCAGCACAAAATACTAGTTATCCATCTTGTGCATTGAACCAGGGAAGGAACTTGTGAAGAAAAGACCAATGATAAAAATTAAAGTCTGTATTATAGTACATACTCACAGACACAACCAAACTAATGTTATCAAAGTAAGCTCTTGGCATCTCTGTATACTTCAGCAAGTCCAGGATATCACCTGAGGTTTAACGTGGATTCCTTCTTTATGATTCTGTTCTTTGCAAGTGTCTTAAGTCTTGAGATTTAACTCGACATTTTTTCAGGGGCTTGCTCTTTTCTGTACAAAGTACGCAATAAAGCAGTTTCGTACAAACAAATGCAAAATAATAAAATGTGAGACTGTATATGGCATCTCCATGTATGTATATGGCTACTGGATTACTACTGTGTATTTAATATTTGATTTTAGGAAACAGCTGGAGTAAGACCTTTCCTAACCTTCAGCTAATTATATGACCTATTATTATATGTGTTCTAAAAGCAAAACAATGCAGGGAAAAAGTGCCCTGTTCCCCTGCAAACCTGTGCTGTTTGCAGAGAGTTCAAAACTCACCAGTAGATTCAGAACAAGAGCAATTCTCCATAATGACCACATTATTTATTACCCATCTGTCAGAGGCAGGGACACCACTTAGTCACAAAAATGTATGGTTTTCAAGCTGTTTACCATTTGAATGGTAGATAAGCATTTGCTGAACTGAGGGAATCTAATAAAAGGATGTCTTTACTAGAGAATCTGTGCTAGTAATTGATTTACAGAGTGAGCTCCACCGCATTTCCTCCCTTTTTCCTTTCCCTCACTTACAGATAAGGAAGTCCATGATATCCTACTAAATCTATGGAAATTCAGGCCAGAACAGTTGTTTGATAATCTAGTAAGGGTGTGAAAGGAGGATGTAAAGTGCTAGGGATCTGAATGCAATTCACCATGTCGAGTGCAGGGTTAGAACAAGCCTGTCAGCGTCATTCCTGAGGCATCTAGTGTGGGCACGGACTGGTGAGCCAGTTTTTCTAATTATAAAAAGAAGAAAAGAAAGTGTCAAAATAACTTTGCATTCAAAGTAGCTGGGCAAAATGAGACTGTGTCAAAACTGCAGAGTTTTTTTCAGAGCTCCCGCAAGAGAGTTAGGCAAGATGGGACACTATTGATTTCAAACTGACTGTAATTTAAAGATGCCTAGACTGAGGATTACCAGATAGTTTATATTGCAAGTAAATAGCACCATCCTGCTCCTCAGTACATGTAATTCTGTAGATTGAAGGCGTGAGCCCTTCTATCTGTGGACAGCTGTACTTCCAAGAGTTTAAATGTCTCCCGCTGCAGCTGTTGCTCTGTTAGATGGTTATTTGCCTGGTTTGTGGCATCAGCAAGGATTGAATTTTGTCAGCAAGTGATGAAGGTCAGGCTTTGAAACAGATCTTAATCAGAACTGAAGTTGTTCTGATCTGCCTCTACTCCTGGCTTATCATAACTATCACATAACTAGAATAATTTCTACCCTTTTAACGTGAATTCCAGTTGCTAGTTTTTCACACTTACTTTTGCCAAAGACTGTCCATTGCAACCAAAATATTCTCCACCCAAACCTAAATATTACTGTTATGTGAAGCTGGCATGCAGAACGTTTGGGAGATGAAAGAGGGAGGGGGGAAAGCTAGCCCTAAGGGATCTGTGTATTCCCTTGTCCCCCATGCCAGACTACTTTTTAATCCTATAAAAGAGGCGGGAAAACTTGATTCCCTGATAGGAATTTGTCTAGTGTAATGATAACTTTTCCTTACCAGCTTTTTATGATATTGGGTTGAGTGCATCTGTAGCATCTGTCTAGTTTGTACTTCTTGCCTCTCTGTTGGCTCTGCCGTACTTGACAGGGTGTTACTACAGCGGAGACCTTTTCTGTAGTAGAAAACTTTTTTTGACCTGACTCTGTCAGCAGACTGTATGAATACAACCCTTTTGCTCCAAGGACTTAAATGGTATCGATTGCCTTGCCCTGTGCATCATGGGTGAAAAACTGTGGCGTATGTATGAAGAACAAGTCTGAGGAATAGCTGTTCCTAAGAATGCTAGTTATTCACTTAGGCAGGAGAAACAGTGTGACTTTGCAGGCTATTGACCACAAATAGTAAGTCCATAAAACAATTCATAAATAACCAATACCCTGAAAATTGCTTCTCATATCTATTCCATAAATATACATACACCACGTTGTTTCTTCCAGATACTTTCTAAATTAAAAAAAATCCCACCAAAAATCCAAACTCCTTTTTCCCCCCCAGAAACAAAAGCTTTTGTGAAAACTTTTTTTCACAGTGAGTAGGCGTATCAGCTCCAGTGCTGAGGTTACTGTGCTGAACTACATCATGCTGAGGTACAGAACGTGGCAGTCAACTGAACAAGTTCGGTTGTTTGGTTTTTTTAATGCAGTTGACTGAAAACCACAGCATAAGAAGATATAAATATTTAAGAAAGTTACTGAAAAGCTTTTTTTTTTAAGGATTTTGACAAGCAGTTTTTTGCTAGTTAACCACATTTCAATAAAATTCCTCTCTGAAGATCATGCCATTGTTTATTTGCTTGTTTGATAGCATTGTTAGACATGAACAATACATTGGCAGTGCCTGGGATGAATTCTTGGTTTCTGAAAAGTCTCTGGTGAATAGTTTATCAAATTTAACATGTATTCTATAACCTTGAGTTACAGATTAGTTTTTCTGCTCGAGTAAATAGGCTGTGCCCTTCCCAATTGTTCCGGTTGTTGACTAAAATTTTTTTTATATCTCTTCTTGATTGAGAAGCCTGTGGAAGAAAAGACAGCTTTCTTAAATTGCCCTAAAATCTGGGGGCTTGTTACAATTCTTAGACTCTTCTGTGAGGATTCTGAGGTTTTGTCAGTAATCCCCAATATCAACATACTTTTGGTAGCCATTACTTCAACAGCAATAAGAAAATATCTTTTATAGGGGTTTCTAGCTGTACAGCTGTGGAAAACAATATGTGATAATGCAAAGAAAGATCACTTCTGTATACACAAAAGTTGAAGTAAGGTTACATGAACACACTTAATTCTGGTATTTCCCAAATTCAGAGTGCTTGACTTTGCAATCTTAATTTTCTTCTGATATTGGAGTACTTGATAGTTATAATTGTTGATTTACACAGTTTGTAGTGTGAGGAGGAGGAAGTGTAGTATCACAAAACTTTTACAAAAAACCCAAAGCTGCCCTTCATTCCATTAGAAACATTTTGCTCTGTGGAAATACTGTTTCTTATGCCTCCAGAGGGGTGGTTGCAATGTCCAGTCAAGGTACTTCTGCCTCTTTCTTCGATGCAAGGGGCGAAGAATTTTATTAATACTCTTCTAATCATCTCTGTAATAGTTATTGGCACCAGTATCTCAAACATAGGAGAAGATATCTCAAAGAATGGAACTTTGATCCAATACCAGTCTTTAAACATCTACAAATACTGCTTCTCATGCAGCTTATTGTCTGAGTACACAAGCTCGGTAAACTTTTGCTTGAGGGCAGAGATGAGTGTCCTCAAGTATCTCAAGGGGCCTGTTATTGTACAAGCAGGTGCTGGCATGTGGAAGAGAATGGAGAACCAGCTATGGGATGGGGGAAATTAGGAGCATTAGAAACAGTGGAAGAGAAGAAATAATGGAAAAAATTTGGGAAACTGCCAGAAAGTGGGAAAGAGATGTGAGGCCTGGGGGGGAACAGAGGAAAGTAACGAGGTCCTAATATATGCAGTATGTTAGAAGAAATAGGATCTAGATATAGCAGACCCCTGGAGGTAAACTGTAGTATCCTGGGGTCATTTTAAGAAGGTGCGGGGAGGAATCAAGGAATTCCTCATAAAAATCCCCTCTTCTTCTGTCTGATGATTTTTCAAAACATATCTAAGAGAAATAACAGCATTTGGCAAATCAAATGTGTGTTAGGCTGTACTGCATGGAATCTCTAATTTCTAAGTTTAAAGTGTAAATATATTTAAATATTCAATGTATTTTGGCTTTGGTAATCTGCAGTGAAGGACTGCTGGGGATGGAGTAATTGCTGTACCACACAGTGACAAAGTTTTGTTCACACAAAAAAATAAGATACTGATACCCAAAAGTGTTTGTTCATGAAAACTAGAGATAAGTTCTCTTCCGCCTGTATATGGCGTGCTATTTCAAGCCAAGTTTTGCAGGCCTGATTGTGCGGCCTATGCTTTTCCTGCTGGAAGTGACTCAGCTGCAGCAAAATGACCTGTGCAACTGGGATGGTAGTCATTAGATTTGGTGCTGAGCAGGGCCAACCCAGTCTCTCTTCTGATATTAAGGTACATAAATGAGAAAGCCTTTTTTTTAATTACTATTATTTTTTCTACCCAAGTGAAGAAATCCATTCTTCTCTGTGCTTGTCAATGGAGACTGCCACCCTCTCCAGTCGTCTCAGGTTCCTGGCCTAGATGTAAAGCTGCAGAGGGAAAAAAATGGGGCTTTAGTAGGGTCGTACTGATACCTGCAGTAGAAGCTGTGGCACTGAGGATTGGTCCTGTAATTTCCTTTGTGATTTGTGATCCCTGTTCCTTTGTGAATGGAAATGTTGCTCTTTTCTGATGCATGTGAAGAAACAGCTGGTCTGCTCTGCAGAACAGTACCATTAAGTCATACGCAATCTTCAAGATTGCAGATAGTGGCCTGCATTTAGCACAAAAAGAGCTCCCATCAGGATTGACATGAAGATAATGCTTCCATTTAGTGGCTTTCTGGAGTTGAAGACGGATAATTTCTTGGAACTTTTGTATCAAACTTACAGGCCAGTAAACCAGAGTGGTATGCCTGTAAAACACAGAGGTCTAAATGTAAATTAGTGTCTTTTTTT
The DNA here is from genome assembly GCA_008921705.1 of Burhinus oedicnemus. NCBI lineage: Eukaryota > Metazoa > Chordata > Aves > Charadriiformes > Burhinidae > Burhinus > Burhinus oedicnemus. The sequence goes on from VFFE01006123.1 coordinate 675,860, forward strand.
TTCTTTTCTTTTTTTTTTTTTCTATAAGCTTTATTTCTTGTGAACTTCTGAACAAACCTGAAAATACTGATTTTTTTGTTGTTGTTGTTTTAGTGTTGGCCAGCGTGCCCAATTTTAAGATAATGGTGCGTTGCAGTATAATCAAAACAGGCGTCTGAAGAACTAGACTGTTTCATGTTTCTTAAGGATTTTTTTTGTGAAAGGGGAGAGTTCTGGTTTTGAGTGTTTTTTAGTTCCTGCCCCACCCTTCTAAAAGATACATATGCTCTCCCTCTTCAGTTTTGAGAAACACCCCCAGGGCGTCCTTTTTATTTGAATTGATTTTCTGGTTGTTTATCTTTTTCAATCTGGTCATGAAAAGCACATCTGGTTCCTATTTTAATCAGTATTCCAGTGGGAGCAACATCATATTATAGAAGGCTAACAATGCTAAAATAATAATCCATAATGATGCAACTTCTAGTAACTTAAAACTGTTTTATCCACTGTTTGTAGAAGTGCGCTAATGATGTAGGCCAACTGATCTCTTTGTAGATTAAACTCACCCTGGGTCTTAATACCAGAGAAATATCTGACATCCACGTAGACGAACCTTCGAACTGTCAGGAATTCCTGGTTTTTCTGACGCATCTGAGAATTTTTGTACTTATGGAAAGTGCCAAACCGACAGTTGTGGAAACTAAAGCAGTCGGTTGACAAAGAGATTGAGTAAACCAGCCCCAGTGCTAGTTTACATGTAAACTTGTTCTGCCTTTTATGTGATTCAGTTCTGCGTCTGGAGGTGATAGCATTGGAGGTCTTTGTCTTGTTTTTCTTTACTTTGTTAGCTGATTCGGTACTTGGCCTATATGTTAAGACCGCCCGAAAGCAACAGTGGTTATTTTATTAGAAAACTGTGCAGTAACAGCTAAACTGAGACCTGCTGTTTCAAATAGGTTGCCAAACAACCTTCAGGTTGTAGGACTTGTTTTCTATGTTTCTTGTCTAGGTTTGAGCCAGCAGCAAAGAGGAGAGACTGCTGTCATTTCTCTGACTAATGCATGCATACGTACTTTAGCAATTATGTAAAACTGAAACATGATATCTCTGCAATTTTCACATGAGTTTGCAATAGTCCAGCAGAGCAGCAGACTCTAATACCGTGTGGGACAAGGCAAGGCTTTGTTGAAGTGTGGACCGTCTCAGTTACACTCATATTTGCATTGTCACTTACTTTAAAGTGTACCTATTCTGATAGCTTCTCCAGACTAGGCTTCCGCAATATTGCAGAACAATCTGAAGAAGCTCTCCTTTAGAAATAACTTTGAGATGTGGGGAGAATATTTATTTATTGAGAAAGCTCTGATAATAAAGTACTCTATCTAAACCTCTCATTTAGCCTTCAAATTATCTCTTGGAACTGTCACTTTAATGTATACCTGACTTTTGAGAACTACTGTTCCGCCTGCCCCTTCCCTCCCAACATATTGCTCAGCTGGTTGCTAATTTCTTCCCCTCCCTCTCTCCCCACTAAAAATCATTAGCTCCACCTTCTGTTCTGGAAGATGCTACTGTCTTGTTTACGGAAACCAGTTCAATTTTTCCTTTGGCTCAAGAGGCTTTTGCTAAAATTGTTCTTCCTGTGTGCATAGTGCCAATTTGGTATTTTGCTGAATAAATGAGTAAATAAATACAGGGTGGGTGGGAGAGAGGCTGAAAGAAGTCTGTGGCGTGAACTCACTTTCTCTAACTAGTTAGTCAAGCAAGTTAATACATTTTATTAAATCTATGATAGAATGAAATATAAACTTAGATATAGTCTATAAAATAAAATTTCTCATTTTTTCAGTGGGCAAACTATTTGTAAATCAGTGGCATAATATAGCCGTTTCTGTTTCATTTTATACATCATTAGTTTTCTTTCACTTTCTCGCTATGAGTAAGATGATACGGGATCGTATCATTCCTCTGTTCTGGAATATAAAACCCACCTGACTTCAATGATTTTGCTTAAAAACTGATGGCATGATAAAGTCACTCTATTTAACATCCAATATTATAAGATAAGAATATTAAGAGCAGCTTTATTGTACCAAATGAAAGCAGATAAATTATCTCTGCTTTATCAAAGCTTTACACATTCTAGAAACAGATGCCTTTTCAAACCAATACAAAATTCCTAGATGTTAACTTTTCAACCAATAACAGCTGTCAGAAATCAATCCTTTTTGATTAACTGCTCTTGGAGTAGGCCAGATTTGTTTTAAAATTAAACACTATCACAAATGAGTTTCTAAAAATCAATGTATTGTTTTCATGCTTAGTCCAAGGAAATTAAAATTAATTCAGAATTCAGTGTATATTTCATCCCATATTTCATAATATGGGAAATCTTTTGTAACCCAAGTTAAAATGTTACTTTTGTCTTTGCTCACAGTTTAAAGATTATGTAATGCAGCTTTTCTATTTAATTTTTTCTGGTTGTTTTAATCTATTCACAAGAGTGACAAATGAATTAGGGCTGGTATGGATTCAGTCAGCTGTATTGCTTGCCATTCTGGCACCTTCTCACCTTCTTGAAGAGATGAGTCAGTTCGGGAGTTTGACCTAGTCCTTTTTTTTTTTTTTTTTTTTTTTTTTTTA
>VFFE01006123.1:678501-705061 GCA_008921705.1 Burhinus oedicnemus
TTAATTGCAAACATATAATTGTGTAAATTAAATACTTGGAGATAAAGTTTCAAATTGTAGGAGGGTGCCTGATGTCATAGAGCTGGACTCCTGCTAGATCCTCTGCCACATGCTTGGGAACGTGCAATTCCCTGCCCCGCTGCACCTGTTCAAGCTTTTTGCTATTCTGAGAATACATTTGTGTGTAGCAACTAGTCTGCTTTTTAAACGGAGATGCATTTCTAGTGCCTTCTGGGCAACAGAACCAGTGTATTCAGAGACTCAGACAGCATCATGGTACTTTCCCAGTCATGATTAAATTAAAAAAAAAAAAAAAAAAAAAAAAAAAGTCCTTCGCTGCTGTTGCTGCAATTTTAGACTAAAAGGTTTTGGGAATCCACATGCTCTAATCTATACATTGATGGTACAGTTTAGTGAGCAGTACTAGAGATAAGGAGCAAAGCTCAAAGGATTTCTCATTCATAACCTTCATTTTAGACATTAAGTTTTATTAACCAAACCCAGCTTTCTGTATTTTAGGTCATTAAAAGCAAGATGCAGTGTTACATGAAAAAAAGGGTGATCTGTGGTTTATTGTCCATCCTTGGAAGGATTGCAGTTCTAACTTTCCACTCAACTTGGAAGCAGCAATAACTGCACTAATGAAGCTGCTAATAGTCACAGCCAGAGATACTGCCATTTGCAGGAATGCCTTTGCTGATTAACATTATCACAATGCTTTTCCTTTACTTTGACACTGAAGACAAGTACAATCAATATTTTCTTTAATACCTAATGCTGTTTTCAAGCATGAGACCCAGTGATATAGATACAGAAGTACGTTATCTTTGCTCAAATGTTGATGTATCTATTAAAAAAACCCACCTGATCACATAAGAACTTCAGTGTCAGACCCTCAAAATAATACACATATAAATTCGTAGTGTTCAACTCGAATGCACCCTAAGAGTCCATATTTTTAATATAATCTTCCTCTGATGGTGATCTTCTAAAAGCACTCAGACTGCTGTATAAGTGGCAATAATTAATGAAGGATTAGGAGTTGTAAGCTATTTTCTGATGTTCAAGCAGACAGGGACAAAAAAATAGGCTTTCCATTATTGTGAAAGAGAAAATTATATATAAGACCAAACCTTCCAGACTTATGTAAACACTTTCAGAGAAAAACCAGTTTTAGGTATTTACACTGACTAAGAAAAATGGACCTCAGAAAGATCTGAGTTCCACATACAGCACCAGTTCTTTTCTGCTTCCATCTTTGAAAATCAGGGAATGTATTGAAGTGCTACCAGGTCCTCATCACCTGATAGCTGTTCATTCAAAATTACCGTAATAATTACAACCAGAATCTTAGCTCCTTCCTCTTTCTAAGCCTCAAATAGCCTCAGAGAATGGAAAGGCCTTCGAGTGTTTCATCATTTATTGAAAAAATGGAAGCAAGCTGAATTCCTAAAGCCTCTTAGAAGTTGCTCTTTCAGTCAAAATTATCTTGACATCTGAATGGCAGCAACGGAGAATAGAATTTCTGTACCTGTTTTTTGGGGTGGGTTTTTTTGCATGCATGCGTATTTGAATGACCAAGATACCGCTAATCATTTTTCAAGACTCATGTATAAAAAAGTTTGCCACCGTGTTAAAAATACATCAGCTTTTTCTTGCCAATACTGTTCCTGCTGTTAGTCACAGGTTTACATGCAGTATTCAATCAAAAAGAAAGAATATATATATTTTCTGCTCCCCTTATTCTTCTGTCATGCAAAAATATGCAAAACACTTTATATAGATTGTTTAGTGGCCAATAAAAAAAAGAGCAAATTTATTTTCATTGTGGACTGTGTCCACTTCTATGTCCTAAAATCTGCTGCTCTAGACTGTTGAAATATTTTGCTAGTCATTCCCTAGCTGAAAATAAAGACATATTTTTCTCTTCCAGCATGCAAATACTGCTCAGAAAGGTTCTGGAAGCATTCATCCACCATGTAATCTCTCTGACAGTGCACACACTACTAGTGGAATTTCCTAGATATGCGTGCAACGGTCATTTGCCTTGTCTCATAAAAGAGCAGGGGAAGGATGGGACCCATCAAAACTGTGTCATACTTTTTTGACTAGGTAATTATAAATAAAGCTGTTCTTGCGGTTGTTAATAAGTCTTCATTTCTTACTTTCATTTGTGGGTATTTCATGACATGCTACAATAACTAATGACAGTCTAGATATTCTGGTTTTTAAATCAAAATAATCAAAAACTTTTTTAAAGAGTTAAATGCTTTCATTTAAGCTGGAAAAGACCCAGCAGAGTAAAAGCTTATATAGCACAACTTGTGCATGATACTAGAGCAGGCTCAGAGTTCATTCGAAGTTTCTGCATGCTAAGCGTCTACCGAAATCAATGGCAGCTGCAAGTGTAAGAGGTATTGTAGAGCCTATTCACAGTTTAATGATTGCTAAATAGTAAATATGAGATAATCTGACTCTATTTCATTGTAACTGAGAAAATTTGGATTCAGAGCTGGGGATAAAATTGTACTTAGACTTCCATATGAATTTATAAGGTGTCAATTTACTTCTGAATATGTCCTGTATAACCTGTTTAGGTACTCATCTTGAGCAGTTTGCTGATGTGGCCTTTCCTCTACACACCTCCAATTTATAAGTGTATTTTCTAAATCAACTCTTTGTAGAGATGAGATATTTTCAACAAATTCCTCTGAAAATTTATTGTAGCAAATGTCATATTGTTTCCAGCTGTTTCTACCCAGAACTGATATTAAATACTGGAAGATAACGCAGCCAGATCACTTTCTCTATCAGGCTTTGACACTAGGTCACGGGAATTAATAATGTTCAAAATGTATCTCAGATTGAAGCTGGAAAAGCCAGAGATCTCAACCAGCAGCAGATGTTAAAGCCAAGCTCTGATCCAATTATTACCTTGCGCTGCAAAAGAGGAAAAATATTCTGGAGGCCAGTCACGACGTTTGGTCTTTCTGGGTGGCCTGCTTGTCTTCTCTTCAACTGATCTATTCTGAATATTACTCAAGATGCTTTCAAGTCATTCAGCTAGCAACACAACATTTTATTCCTTCCTACCACACATTAAGATATGGGTGAGGTAAGATGTGGGTAAGATATCGAGAAAGACAGTATCTGAGCTAATAAGATGTGGGTAAGATATCGAGAAAGACAGTATCTGAGCTAATACAATCAGATTTGTTTTAAATTGTTACTGTTACTGCCGTATTTTGTTAGGGCATAATATAGCTGTTTGGCAAGCTTCCATACTATTTCCTAATTGTGTATGAGAGATAACACTAAAGGTGATATAATAATATTGAAAGGACATGAACTCCCAATCGCTTGTTCACCAGAAGCAGCTGATTCAAAGTACTGGATGCTAACTACAAGCTTCATATGCGCTTCTAGTTATTGCTGATATTTCTGTTGTGATGAAGGGATCGACAGCTACTAATAAGTGGCTACTTAGACATTCATGAGGTAAGGAGTATATATTCCTCATGTGATATAATTTGCAGTGGTCTCTGAAGACTTTAGACCTATAGAACCCTGTTCCTAAAACCCCTCTCCACATGGGAGCAGTGCTGTAGCTGTGCCACTATGATGTGGCATATCTAAAATAACCTAGCGTGAAAGATTTCCCATGCTTGCTGGGAGGCAGAATTTTTTTTCAGGGATCAAGGTGATCACTTAACTTCAAGTGTTTTTTATGAATTCATTATGGCTTGTACAGTAAAATTCGGCTTATAAGAAATAAAATAATAAAAAAAAAAGGGAAAAAGGGAACAAATCCTTCTACTGATAGCAACAATATTGGTTCTGTAAAAGCAGAACTCTGGGCAGCAGTGCTAGCAGCAAGAAGATATTGTATTATGATAGTTGGCTTGCACTAGAACATTCTAATGTTATTTGATTACTAGTCGATTGATCCTATCTGCGTGCCAGGTAACACATAGATCATGTCTGTACACCCTGGGCATCAGACTAGTTTGCCACTCCATTAAGTGGCCTTTGTTTTCAGGATCATGCATTTATTCTCTTATTTTCCTGGACATAATTGTGAATGTTCAACATTTTTTTTTTTTTTGAAAGAATGTCTGCATAAAGCTAACAATCCCAATAAAGGAATAGTTCTGCTAGGAACAGGTCTAGGTGAATCCTGAAAAATGGTTGTAGATCAGAGCTGCTCCGTTCTTCTTTCCGCCTCTCTTCCTCCCAGTAGGGCTACTGAGAAGAGGAGAATTTAAATTGGTACGTGCTGACAGTGCCTCAGAGTGAATTGCTACTGAGAAAAGCTGTTTACTTTAACCTCTAAGATATTTGTTTTGCTTAAGGACTGAGATAAGTGAGATGCACTTTAACAATTGTGCATCTTGGTATCTTGGTCTGCAGACAAGCTCATTTTCACAGTGATTTATAAAAAGGTAGGGAGAACTGCTGATCTTCATCTGGCTAAATAATGTTGTAAAATCATAGAATCCTAGAATAGTTTGGGTTGGAAGGGACCTGTAAAGGCCATCTGGTCCAACCTCCCTGCAACAAGCAGGGACATCTTCAGATCAGGTTGCTCAGAGCCTCGTCCAGCCTGACCTTGAATGTTTCCAGGGATGGGGCATCTACCACCTCTCTGGGCAACCTGGGCCAGTGTTTCACCACCCACATTGTAAAAAAAATTCTTCCTTATATCTATTCTGAATCTACCCTCTTTTAGTTTAAAAACATTGTCCCTTGTCCTACTGCAACTCAGAATAACATTGAAATATGTGACAAAACTGCTATTAAAAATTTTGCTTATGGTAAAAGAACTGGAAAATGTTGAATCCAGAAAATAGAAATTCTTATCCAGTAGTTTGGGAATATTAAATAAGCAGACTCAGGAAAAGGAACCTCAGTTCCTCCTGCCAGAGGACATTACGAGAGAAGAGCTTTCTGTTTGCAAGATGTCTTAATATACAAAAGTCTTCTGCTGTCTATTGCAAGATTTCATATGTTATGAGAAGTTCTCTGATTATTTCATAATTTTAAAGCAAACAAGACTAGCAGAATATCAGATTAAACTAAAATAAAATAGAAATGGTTCTTCATACAATATTGTTAAGCACCGAAGGACACTGTAGATACTAAATTTTAAAAAGTTTCAAAGATTACTGAACTAGTTAGGAAAAAAAACTCATACAGAGCTATAAAATAGAGTGACTACCTCTGGTTCCGGAGCCACAAAATGCTTGTGGCCGAGAGAGATTTCTGTGGAAATATCACTATGTGCTTGCCACGGTCTTAGACTTCCTTAGACATCTGACGTTGGTCAGAGCTGGAAATCGGATACTGCGCTCTATGTACCTTTGGTTTGACCGAGTACAGCTATTCTTGTATTCTTCTGTTATAACAGGAAACAATCCAGATACGTCTTACTCTTTTTCTACTGAGAGAAGTCACATTTTGAAGTATAGTAAAGCAGAGACAGCATTTAGCTCTCTGGTGACTTCTAGTCACGCAAGCTCTCAATATGTTAATTTTGATTTTTTAATGTTGTTCTCATCTAGTGATGAGCAGAAAACCTAATCTATAGATTCTATGTTTAAATAAGAAAGAACTGATAGCACCACATCTTGATTTTTTTAAATTATCTAATTCCACTCTTACTCATAGCCTGCACATCTTAGCTCCACAGGCTTGCTGAGAAAGCCATCTTTTTCTCATTTTTTTCCTCAAGATTTTGAGAAGATTCAGAGGAATTAAGTGGTATTTGATGGTTGTCAAAGTTATTCTTTTGCATTGGTGTTAGAATGATGTGTTGGTCACATTGTGAAATATCCTTCTATCATTGATCTATTCTTGAACGTACAATTTTGAATGTCCAGCCTCTGTCTGGCATCTTGTTTTGTGGTTTGCTTATCCTTCGGTACTGAATGGCTTTCCCTTTAATCTTTCTCGGGTCACCATTCCTTACTTTTAACAAATCCCTTTTTCTCCGAGGCTCATAGGACCAGTAATGTAGATAATTTCAAACTGGAGAAGCAGGTGACAATGTTTTCACCATGTCTAATTTTGAGTCCGTTACACAATGAGGAAGGAGTATAAGCTGTTCATCTCTCTTCGATGACAAAATAAAAGCTTGTGGATCTTAACGTGGTAAAACAGATTCTTCTCCATAGAAACCTCACCTCACAGCTCTGGACCAGGATGGCAATAGCACTACTTCTTTAAAGACCTTCTGTTTCTTTCTTTTTAAATTGGGGTCGTATTTTGAAAAACATTTTCATAGTTCTTTTATATCTGGGAAGCTTCAAAAGTTAGAAGTTACAGCATTTTATATAGCAAAGTTGTTCCCTGTTCAGATAATCAGAGGCAGTGTTTCTCATTTTAATGACAAAGGTTGGTCTAGTTTTCCCCATGTTGCTGTGGCTGTAAAAAACTTGCACATATTTGAGACACTAAATTAGATTTCTTGCCGCGGTTAACAGAATAATTATTTTTAATTATGTATTTTTTAATTTTAATTGTATTTATGTAATATATTTATTTAGACCACTAATGCTACTGTTTTCAGATTGATTATTTCTATATTAGGAAAGCAAGGAGTGAAAAAAGGTGCATCTCCAATCCTAGTCTGAGGATAGTAGACTATGGCCAGTCGTGGTGCGGAAAAACAGATTACAGTTTAGTTTACAAGGCTGTCATGCAAAGTAAGACAGTTGCTTTTGAACACCAAAAGGATGCAGATACTTCATACGATAAGAATAGTTTAAAATCTCCAAAGCTACTTTTAAAGATTTCTTTAAGAAACGGTCTCATGAGAAGTATTGGCTGGTCTCTTTGCTTATCATTCAGTCTATTAGATAACGGGCTCGGTATATTCGGTGTCTGTTTGAGGCAGATATTTGCAGCACACTTTAAAGTTGACCTACTGTGATTTTTTGCTTTCTTTTCAGAATGGCTTTTGTTATCCTAAAGAGAATTTAGTAACATATTTCACTAAGCAAACCAACTTCTCCTTCTCCTTTCACTCCGCTGCTTTCTCCTTGTTAGGAACTGAGTCCTGTTGAAGAAAAAGCACTAATTCCTTAGCAGTAAGGGGAGAAATCAGATAAAATGAAAGCCTGTGAGGCTCTTCTCTGTAGGATGACATGTTGTAAAAATACAACTGTATTCTGAAAAGTGACTGTGGAGATGGCATCTTGGGAGTGTGTGGGGGAAGGTTATGTTTATTATCTGTTAATGAATTCCAGATCAAGTTTGCTCAGTTTGCAAGTAAAAAAACCAACCCTTTTTTAACTGCCTTCTCTGCAGACTCAATTTGGGATTTAAAAATCATGCTGTGCTAATTTTAATCCAAGTATTACTGTCAGCAATAAAAAGGGTCTTTGGGGTATATTGTGCCTTTAGTTAAACTGTCCATCAGTGGACTATAAATGAATGTTAATTCTGTTGATGAGAAGCTTGTCAAAATCAGGTTTTGTCTAGTCCTGGTTATTCTTGATTCAGTCTTCCTTAATTACCTTAATTATTCACTCTTTTTAAATACTTATGTCTGTTTAAATGGTTTCTGAACTGACCTACTGTGGAGGAATGTAAAAGGAAGAGGAATAAACCTCAGAGCTATTATTTTTGCATTGCTCATAAGGATAGATGGGTGCGGTCATAGGAGTTATAAAAGAAATCCTGTTGACCATCTTGTTAAGTTTAAATTTCTCAAGGATTTGAGTATTTAGTGTTCATGTACAACATAAATGAGAAAAGTTTGTGGGAAGAAGCAGTATTTTAATTAAACCAAATGATGTAATTTGGAAAATATCAGCTTTGAGACATGCAGGTCCTTCTTTAGATAAAATTGTAATCATAAGGTTATCAGAGACAGAGCCAGCAATTCAGGAAATGTTGAAATGCATTTACCTGTGGCCTCTGATGGTGCTTTTATGGCGGTGCCACTGAGCTTGGTGGTTACAGTAAAGGAAAAAGGGATATCAGTGGTAATCCTGCACTCCTTCCTCTTTCTCACAGATATTCAGTGATTCAAATTGTACTCACATCTTGTCAATAAAGCCCTCGTTACTGACTTATCAGGCTGCAGGGCTCAGCCATGTTCCGAGACGTGACTTTTCCACTGCAGTTCTCACTAGGCTGGCAAACTGGGCTGGATACTGCCTCTCCCTGTCTCGCTCAGCCTGGGACATTGGGATCCTTTGGGGATCAAGGTAGGAGGATAAGGTGTTCATGTTCTTCGGCATCCTTTTTCTCCCTTTTTTCCTCTCTGATCATCTGACGCCGTCTTTGATGACAGTGGCTTTTCTTTAGCCTCATCTTGTCAGTTACCAATCCTGTTCTGCTCTGTCCACTTTCTTCTTTCCAGGGACAACACTACTGCACAGCAGGAGAGCACCACAAGGATTTGAGATCGCTACTGGTTTTAATAAGCAATATAACTTCTGCCGTCACTACCCCATCAGCGCAGCTCTCCATCTCCTCTGTTCCTGGTGTGAGGGCATTTCCTCCTCAGAGGTACGCTGCACCAGTGACATGTAACCTTGTTACTTCTATTGCTCGGTCTTTCAGGCCCTTGTCTGCCTGCTTGCTGCTGCACCTTTCCATGGAAGTCTTTTTTTCATGCCTGTCACTTCTACATGCAGTGGGAGATTTTCGTACAGCACACAGATGTTATTCCCAGATAGCGTATCTCTGAACACCACGTTGATTTTAATTCAGTTGGAGTCAGGACATTTCTTTGTCCATTTTCTTTGCTAAATTCACATCTTGGGGCTAAAGTATTTCCTATCCTCATTGGTTTCAGAAAGTCCTGAGCTATGTCTGAAAAACCAAGCCTTTTCAATGATGTCTTCATTTGGTTTTATTGCTGAGACATACACTACACACATCTCTGCAGAGGGAATGACCACTTAAATATTGGATCATGGAAAGAATTGCTACGAGGCAATCAAAATTATTTTCTTAATTGATGATTAGACCTGCTCCAGGAAGAGTTTCCCGCAACAAGGATGTGGCCAAAGAATTGTTCCACCTCCCATCTCTGCAGTGCAGCTACCTGGAGCTGCATTCATGCTTTTCTGAAGCTCTGTGCTTGAATACAATTCCTCGTTTGCACTCCTTGAATCACTGCTTTGCTAAGAGAACTCTCAGGCACACTTTGAAATTATTATTGAGCTTCTGGAGGGGAATACTGCCTCCTCAGTTACAGTGTGAAAAAAGGACGAGTAAAAAACAGGGAAGAGTACTTTCCAGTTACTACAGATTTTATATATGTTGCCCAAATATAGGTTCACTATCACAGATCTTTCTCTCTTTTTCTACAATTCTCTTTTAAATGCTTCTGAAACTGTGAAGGACTGAGTATCCCTATGACTGTGCATGTGGCAGGGCTTGAAAAAGGTGGATGACTCTACACAATCTGTGTGTACTGCTAACGCAAAAAGAAAAGTTGTGAGATGCAGGCCCCTGGAGTAGATGTTTGCCCATGAACCAACATATCTCAGTATTAAGTAATCTTTCTTACCATTTGTATTCTAAAATCTTTCTAAGAATTCAAATTGACTGATCTGGAAGTGCTTGGTACCTCCTTCCCCCTTTTGCTAATTTTCAGCTGTCTGGACATTATTCTTACATGTATTTTTCTTGTGAGTATATAAATTATTTTGAAGCCCTGTGGGGGTCATTGCTGGAAAACTTTTTTTGAATGGTGTTTGTCTGCCAGCATCAGAACTTGAGGAGGCTATTTCATCTTGGCTTTCACTTCAGTTCTATTTTAGCAGTTCTTTGTCTCCAACTCCATCATCTTCTCTGTGCACTGAGCCACTGTGTTCAAAGACATTTTTTTGAAATAAAATTCTTCACTTTGCGGTTCTTATTCGATGATGTTATTTCTCATTTTAGGAGCTTTTGTATTTCTTTAAGGCAAATGAGGCATGTTAGTGGTTTTTTGTAATTCTTTTTCTTTCAGTGGATTTCCTGTTATGCAAAAATGTAAAGTTTTTCTCGCTGTTCTTCCAAACTTTTGTTTTCCTGTCTTGATAGTTTTGTACATCTGTGTCTGCTTTATAACCTGTGGCTAAGATGTACTTGCCCAGTTGTCTTTGTGGATGCCTGACAACTTACTGTGAAACTGCAAGTTAGAACTCTCTTGCTTGTTTGTTTCAATACCTTCAAGAAGTAAACAACTTTCTTTTTCTTTAATAGCTTTTCTGAACTGACGTGAGGGTACTGAAGAGCTAGCTAAAAAATTCAGCACGTCGTGCTCACGTACTCCATTTGTCCAGCAATCATTTTACTCATTTGTTACTGTAACAAAAAATGACAGGGAGAGCTCTGTAGAACATAAGGCTTGCACTTGGACAACATGCGTGCATAAGTGTGCACTGCGTGAAGTGTAATGTTTCTATATGGCACATGGGCAAAATCCCATCAGCCTGCTTCCTGTCCAAACTGCACAGCGTTGGATCCTCACGTGCCTGTGTTTTACAGCTTCTTTTTCACTTCAGTAGGCAGGCGGGGTGGGGACAGGCGGGCAGAAAGACGTCAGTCCGGTGAGACTGCATATTTGCTCTCTGCTTTCTACCACCCTAGGAATCTAGGGTTATTAATAGTAGTCTTTTAAAAACATTGGAGATAGAGCTAAGGATCTGTATTTTATTGCTAGTACTAGTAAGTTGTTGTTTAGTTTCCAATAAATCGACAGATCAATATACTTCCAATAATGTAGTTTAATCTTTTAAGGTACAGAAAGTGGATTAAATTGCTATCTTTGCACAATTTTTCACTAACTCATTCATTATCTGTAGCGAAATCTCTATGCATAGCATTTTGTCTGGAAAAAAATTGTGGAAAATGTACTAAGGGGAGATTTGGTTTATTGACGTTTCACTGCAAGTGTGATGTGTGTCCTACAGTACCAAGAAAATGCTACATAATGAAAAGGGATGTCAGAAAAATAGGAAGACAGTAATATTTATGTATTGCCAGTAAGTGAAACTGTATGATCTTTACATTTTTGTTAGCAAAGGATACAATTTGCAAAGATCTACTTGAAGATAGGAAATGTATGGCAGATGAAGAAATAAGTAAAGATTGTGAACATATAAGTGATATGCCAAAGGAATCCAAAACCATAACAGAGGTTTGCTTTACATACTTCTGATATTAAAAGGAGCATACTGTGGGTAGCTCACTAACAAAAGCCATGTTTCTGTTAATATTTATAAACTATGCTGCTAAAATGCTGTACAGAGCAAAGTTATCTACATAGTGGCAATATCAGAATATAGAGGATTATGGAGAGAAAACAACAATATATGTAATTGGAGGAAATAAACTGAAAAACAAGAGGATTTTTCTCTACTGATCTGCATTTGCAGAAATTTTAGATGTGATTTATTTTTTTTAAAAAAGTAGACAAGTCAAACATAAATGTAATCTTTAAATTTGTTGTATAGATTATACTATCACTGGTTTTGAATAGTGCTGCATTTATGTTGGACACTTTCTTTTATAACCTGTATTTGTGCTGGGTTATTTTTACATGTTTTATATGTTTGGGTTTTTTTCAACTCTGTACCATATTTTAATGCTTTCAATGTTCACAAAAGGAAAACACTTTAGCATTAGGTAAGAATTAATTAGTCAGATGAAGGTAAGAGCATGATTGTAGTAAACTGCAGTTTAAAATGGGATTCGCTAGGTTCTTTCTTGATAAAACTTTAATTCATCACACACCTTGATTTTTTTTTAATTTTTTTTTTTTTAAATTACTGTGCATAAAATACTGCATTGATTTTAAAATAACTCAAGCTTACTTGCAGGTGTTTTTATTCCATGCCAAGGACTTGGTCTTATGCCTATTGTAGTCTGCAGTTTTCCCTCTTGAAATGGAGAATGGTCTCCCATAACATTAGATCATTGCCATCAGTCTTTGTCAGAAATTCTGACCCCTTCTTATACTGATACCACCTTTATGTAGCACAGTACTTAGGTGAAAAAAAATCTTAGTTAAAAAAAAATTCTCAGGATAAATATTTTTTAATATGTATGTAGAAGTTCCTAGACTGTTCTGTTATTATTTTCAGCCAGTTAGTTTGATAATATCCTTATTTTAACAGTCCTGTTTTATCGGTTCAGATCCAGAATGCAAGTGTGTGCTCTTCAGACTTTGGTGGCCAAAGTCCTTTGGTCTCCTACTATCGTGAGACACATGAAAGGGATAATGCTGTGTCATATTCCTTGACTTGCAGGACTAATTGTTACTGAAGTTTACAAACCACTATATCCTTTTTGACTCCCAACCTGTATTGTGTTTAAAAACCTTTCTTCAAAACTTTTTGCCAAGATGGTTTAAACCAGCTGGGGCGGGGAGGAGAAGAATGCATTACTAAAGTCTCACCCATTTATTTTGTTTCTTTTTTCTGCTATGATCCACAATAGCTGGGACAGTTTTCTCTTTTCTAGACTGAGACAGACCACAGTAATGCAGACAATCTCAGCAAGTGGTTTGCCTAAGAGAGAGAAACTTAGAAATACAGAAAAAAGGTTTGATTGGTCCTTCATCTTGTTATCCTTTAACCTAACATATGATTGAAAATGTTTTAAGTAAGACTGCATTTCAGGTTTTATTTCTGTTAGATTTTGGGGGAATAAGGCTGAATGGGAAACGTAAATCAAACCTCACAAAATGTAACGAAACTCCTATCGTATCTGGATGCTAGCTTTATATTGACTTGGTTCTATTATAGCCCTGAACTATACTCTTTGGATCCAAACATTTATAAATCTTGAGGAAGTTTAGAGTATTTTCTGAATTTGGACATATTTCTGTCTGGCATGTATCTTTCTGAATGTAGAGAGGATTTATCTGTGGTGTAGTACAGATACTCAGAGCCCTTTGTGTTTATATCTTAAAGGGATTTTTAGAAGCAAAAATTGCCTAATTAATTCTGTTCTTTTCCTGATGTACATAAAATCATTCTAACTAGACTGGTTTTGGAGGATTTAATGAAGGTTTAGTGAGTTCCCCTGAAACGTTCTCTGATGGGAATTCTTAGAATTTTGATCTTCTCTATATTGAAGAAAAAGTGGTTTGTGGCTGCTTTTCAGTGTAGTGTATCAGCATAAGGAAGCCACAGTTTGCTTATAAAGAATACTGCCAAATCTCAGCAGCTTTTGTAACAACAAGGCAACTCTTATTCAGTGTATTTAGGTGTCAGATTCTGTGTTATAGTAGTTTAAATTAACTTCGCTGGCTTCAATAAATTTCGCAACATCATATAGAAGAGTGGAAAACTCCTTCCCCCCCCACCCCCAGCTTTCAGTGTGGTATTTTTATATTTGTCATGTTGTTTTTATGAACTTTACAAGGAAAAATTGTAAAACCTTGCTATTAAGCTGACTAATGGGATAAAAAGAAAATTTTAGACTTCTTGTGAAACCGATTATGTTTTTCTCAGCAGATTTTAGGTGACTGTTCACATTGTGAGCAGAATTCTGTCTAAAAATAAGTTGTGTCCACTTCGTTATGGGTTTATTGAGAACAGAAATTTCCACACCATTCTCCCTTTAATGTGACCACAATGGGCAGTCGTAATTGTCCATTTATATAAAAAGAATAAATTAGCAAATTAGCCACCATAAACTGTTAGTATATCCACTTTTGCTGACATGTTTATTGTAATTTGCAATATGCATGATGTTGATTTTCAAAAATGTTCCATTTTCTTTTTTGAGAGTATGAATTATAAATTCATGAATCACAGAAAGCAAGACTGTAATAAAACTTAGAAGTTGGAAACACTACATAGCAAACATTTATGTCATCCTCAAAAAACCGGGATGTTGAAATTTTTCATAGTTTGATTAAAAGCCTAAAACCTTCTATTCATTTTACAGCTAGGACAGAGCAAGATGGATGGTTTTTCATGCATTCATGTAATGAGCAAAAGGCAGCTAATGAACACGTCAGGAAATGTCTAGGGAAAACCTAAAAATGGACAAATATGTAAATTTCAGTGGACCACTCAGAACATTACACAGCATAGAATCTCATAAAATAAACACAAGACTTTGTCTAATGACTTAAAGTATTTTTAATGTTTTGTTTTAATGGTATGTATTTCAAAGGAAAGGAACTTATCTCCAAAAAAAACCATCCAGGAATTAAATATGGCCCTAATGAACAGACAAAGGAAGTAAAACGGGAGAAGTTTTTGCAGCCATAAAAGTAGAGTTCAAAATATCATCCCTCTTACAAAATATTTCCTGAAAATAGGCTTGTGGAGCACAAAAGTCAATTCTGGAAACTCTAGAACTATGAAAGCAAGTCCAGTAGTCGGCACTTTCAAAAATAAATAAAACCATCGGGCAACAACTCTATGCTAATTGCATTTAAGAAGTAAGAGACCACCTACGTAGAAATAAAATAAATCTCATTAGTGGAGCTAAAGCAGATCGTTGAGATTCAGACTCTGTTAAGCCAACCCCTTAGGCTCGCTTGAAAGAGCTTACAAAGTCACTGCCATTTTCTTAGTGGTGGAACAGAAGTATAAAATGTGCACCAACATCGCAGCGCCCCGAGCTCCAGTGAGCTGTAGCAGCTGATGGGCATTTCTTCGCGTGGTTGTGCCCTTGATTTCAGAGGAGCCGACCAGATTTTTCTTGCTGAATGAGCACAGCCAAGACAGGGAAAAAGAAGGTCACCAAGAGCAGGTTGTGTGTAAGAGGCTGCTAGTGTAGTATAATACTAAGAAATCCTACAAATCGTTACCTTTTTTCTGTTAATAAAATTTTATTCAGTTAACCGTTTAATTTGTTTCACCGAAAGTCAGCTTTGTGAAGACAAAACCCTGAAATCTCATAATCCAGAAAGTTAAGTATTTTATGAATTTCAGACAAGACAATAAATTTTGGAGTTTTTCAACAACAATAGCGAGAGGCCTGTAAGTCCGTCTCGTGAAGCAGCTTGCACTAGCCATCCTATTCCCTCTAGAGGAAGTATTGAAAATCATTTGCAACAGTGCCCCCCGCTCTCCCCATTGGCCATCATCAGGTTATAGATCTTCAGAAACAAAAGCTGCCCAGGCCTCCTCTCGCTCTCTCAAGTGGTCTTCTCAAAAGGGGAAAAAAAAAAAAAAAAAAAAAAATCAAGGCTTTTTGAAAGCTCATCATTGGTTCTGCTGCTGATATAGTTGGACTGGCTGTAGAAAGAATGGCACAGGATCTTAACTGGATTTATTCTTAGGGTCAAGGCCTGACCATAACTAACTTTAAAAACAGCACAATAGGTATTTTTTCCTTGCTCTTTAACCCTTTGACCCCAAATCTTTCTATTCATAGTTAATATTTGGCTCTGATTAAGTTCATGATTCAACTGTGGAGCTTTAACTTAACGTGATGGAAGTTCTGTAAATACTTGCTAGACTCTTTTGGTTCTGATTTTAGCTCCTGTTTTCTGTTAGACTTTTTAATTCAGTTATGAAAGTTAGAGCTTTATGTTTCTAACATAAAATTAGGTTCAGACCTTCATAAAAAAAATTATTCATGCAGCAGCTATTGCTGCCTGGAAGTGGCTCGCTAAATTCTTCCTCAAGGAGAAGGTCAGACGACCTTCTTAATTCTTCTCTAGACAGAAGCCTGGAGAGGAAGGAGGCAGTTACAAGAAAGGATATTCACTGGGAGAAAGCCAGTAGAAAACTCTTCAGCATTTAATGAGAACAGTTTAATTCTGTTGATAATTGATCAATAGAAACACAACTAAAAAATCCCACTCGAAGTCAGAACAGCCTTGCCAACAAAAATAAATACATGTATTTGTCACGTGAGGGGCAGATAAGAAACCAGAAAATGTAGAATGTGAATAAACCCCTCCATTATATGAAATTTGGCAAAAAATAAGGCTTTTAATAATAATCCTCAGGAACTGCTGTAAGAGTTTCATACAAACCTGCTTCAGTGTCCCTTTGAAAAATTAATTTGGATTTAAAAAAAAACAACAACCCCACACATCTGGCTTGATCATTGGCTAATAGAACATATTTTTATTCCCACCCCAAATCACACACAGCTTGGCTGGAAAGAAGACAGCTGCTTGGGCACTAGTGTGTTTCAGTTTGAAGTACATCTAATCTTTATTGAGTTATTTGAGCCTTGTGTGCCAAGTGCAGAAAGGCATGCTTTTGTGGGGAAAGGATTTTTTTTTTATTATTATTATTTTCCTCCCTTTTAATATTAATGTGTAATTTTGGCCAACAAAGGAGTGCTTAGGAAACAATAGCAATTCTCAAAATGCATTAGACTTAAAATCCAATAAATATACCAAATGCTTTTGTATAAATCCTCATCCAGTTTGTCGCTTCTGCAGGAACCACTGCTACTGGAAATCAATCTCAAACATTTTATTGGTCAATTAATTCTGAAAGCTCCTTAGTGTCTTCTTATCTGATTAGCTTCAACACTTTTTACTCTTCTGTAGATTTTCCATTATGAAGTCTTACAGATATGATGAATTTGGCATGAGTGCCTTAATTACATGTGAGATTTTGGGCACGTTGGTTTTATGTGCAAACTCTCGCTCCGTGTTGTCCTACCGAGTGACTGTTTGCCAGGGAGCGTGGGCTGGGCTAAACCCAGGTTCCGCTGAACTCAGTGACCACATCTGCAGAGACTTCAGGGGCTCCAGAAAATGTTCATCCACAGGTACTACTGGTAAAACAATAGCAGGGGGAAAACAATCTGCCCAGGAAACAGGAGTTCCCAATATATGAATTACAGCTTGGCCTTACTACCTTAGCTAGACTGCTACTGCTGTCCCAGTGAGGTACGGCAGACTGGGGAGGAGGTGAACTACTCTCCACCATCAGCACCATGGCAGATTCTGTCTCCTAGTAAACACAGTGCTGTTACCGGAGGCTGTCATGCGGTATCTTGCAGAATCTCAGTTAATTACTTTTGATACAAGTCCAAAAGCAGAGGGCAAAGTATAAGAGAGATGATTGGGAACAAAATTAATCTTTTGTCTCTTTTTTATGGGATATTGAATCTCAGAAGAGTGTTCAATGAAAAAGCTGCCTAAACTAGAAGAGCTGAGGTAGGACAGATGTGACAGCAGTATTGCTTGGCAGCGCTTTCTCTGCCAGTCCTGTGTGCTCTGGGAAAATCTGTGAAAGGAGGCTATATCACAGGGAGCAATATTCAGTTACAGTTCTGCGTTCCCCATTGTGCTCCTTCCTGTATTGTGAACTACCTATCGATACCTAGCCTTCCATCTCAAAATTAACATTTAAAATACAATTTAACCTGCTGCATGAGTCACAGGTTTTGTGACGTTAAGCCTGACCAGTCTGGTTTTCATGCTGTTGTTACTTTGCAGTACAAGTCTTTTTGTAGAGATCGTTTCTCTTGATGAAACATATAATGGCAAGAATTGGAAAGCACTGCTTCAGTCCTGCCCATAACTGCTATGATTCGAAAAGTATCTTGTTCTAAAAAAAGATAGCTCTTGTGAATGTTGTTCTGGGTGTGTCTTTGTTTAACTATATCTGATGGGGATTTAGCACAGAAATAAACTTCGTAGTTAGCTGAAATCTTTCACTGGACTGAAACTGTAGAACAGCAGTTGCTCCAACACATCAAGATGTTATTAGAGAGACACATGGACTCAGAGGAATTTCAGAAGGATTATACTGAGTAAGTACACAGCAGTTACTAAAATAAAAGTTGGCATTCAGATCATACTAACTAGAAACCAATATTCCCAAAGATGTTACCTAAGTAATTACTATATATTAGATTGCCGTATGTACGTGGCTGTGTGTGTATGCGTGCTGCGTCCCAGAGAGCAAATGTCAAATACACAGTCACGATCCCCTCCCATCAAGCGAATGGTAAAACTGCTCTCATTCTATTTCCGAGCATGAACACGTTGCTACGTACAAGACACAGAGCCAGCAAGTGCAGTGATGAAGACGTACATGTCAATGGGATTAAGATAATACGGAGTATTAATATGGCACCAGGGAATGTTGCTGCACTTGGATGTCTAAGAGTGTCTCCATTCCAAATCCTTTTTGGAAAGGTTTCGAACCCATTTACTGCACAGTAAGATTAAGCTCATGATTGAATGAATTGCAGTCAGACATAATAATAAGATAAAATCACACTCGGCTGATAATCATAATCATACTAAAAGGACGCATCACCTCTGCATATATTCTGACCATTGTGTTAGTTTTCCAAATACATATATATGTGTGTGTGTGTATACTGATTAGCATTATTTTAGCTATGGAAGAGATTTTGAAAACATAAGAAAAAGCTATTAAAAATGCAGATCTGGAAAGACTCACTTAGGAATATGCTTAGGAGTTGCTTTATACACAGAAATTTTCATCCAAACCAAAATCTTCTTGCTTTATTGTTAGAAATACTACTAATATCCTTGCTGCTTGCCTTACACACTGTTTGGTATATCACTGTCATGCTCTGATTATCAGGGTTCTTAATCACTATGTAGAAAAATGTCTTCAAAGGTTTAAAAAGCAAACAAAACCCCCAAAAACACAGATTCATTTTTTTTCTTTAAAAAAACACATTTATATCCCATTGGTAGTCAGTAAATAAAAATGCCTGAGTGCCACTTTTATGTATATAGTTTGAATACCATAGGTCTTTCATTGAAAATTATGCCCCAATTTTATTTGCGGATTTCAGCAACAGTATGGGAAAGACAGCAAAGCAATAAAAAAGGAAAGGAAAGAAATTAATCAGAAGTTCAGAATGTTCAGTTTTATTCTTTTATACTGTGCCAGTTTTCTGTTTTCCTTTTCTTTGTTTATGAGAATATCATTTATAAGATTCATTGACAGAAAAACTTGCCTGCATGTTTTTGGGAAGATTTCATGACTTTGTGTGTCATGCTCAACTTCAAAAGAATAATAATTAAAAAACAAAACAAAACAAAACCCATGTAATATCTCTTTATTCTGTTCATACCCTGATCAGTACTTCCATGAATCCAGCTGAACTAAAGTTCAATGCAAATACAGTAATGAAAGGATTGGTATGTACTGTGTTGTACTCCATTTTTATGACAGGATAATAAACAGGAACTCACTGAACTAAACAGGATTATATTTAATAAGGCAGAGAGTAACGAAGCCATGGCATTATTTTCTTTAAAATCTCCAGGTTATCTTGGAGATTCTTGAAGATATTTACCTAGTGTTTGATTTCTGGAGTCCTATGTTTACAGGTTTAGTTGAATGTACAGCATATCTGCCATACGGTACAGGTAGGTGACAAGATATTCAATTTCCATAGGCAGTACTGGAGAATGTTTTGAGATGAAACCTTTCTGTAATCTGCTTCTTGCTCTTAACTTTCTCCCTTTATGCCTTGCTTTCCCCTTCTCAAATGCATCCTTTCAACTGTCCTCCCTCCAAATCCTGTCTTTCCATCTCTCCCCACCATACCCAGACCCTATCCTTTGCCTCTCTCGAGTACTTGATTTGCTTGATCTACAGCACTCTCTGTTCCACTTTTCCTGGTTGTCAGAAAACAGAAATCTTCTCTAGGGATAGTATTACCATTATATGTCCCCTCTGAGGTTCCTGAAAAGATCTGGCAGTTTGCGTTGGCTGTTGTTCATCTGCTGTGTTCAAATTTGGCAGAGTCCTCTCACAGAATTAGTAGCCTCTAAGAACTTGTTTTTGGCCTGAATGAGCATGGGTAATGTACAGAGGAGCTCTTCTGAGAGAGCTCTAATTTGACACAGACTTCTGGACGTTAACATGTGCTTAGCATCACAAAAATGCGCACAGGGACAAATCTTGCGATGACTTTTACGGCTGCAAGGGTTATGACACTAGTAAAACTTCGCTTGAGTTTTCACTGTGGGTACCAGAGAAATGGCAGTTTGTGTGCTGGGAGAGAAAAGGGCACAGGAACCTGATTTTTCCACAGGAAGCAGGGTTAGGACATCTTTGGGGTATCTTGATGTACAGTCACCTCCTTCTGCAATCACAATCATTTCTCCTGCTGAGGAGATGGGTTACAAAGTGCGGATGCCGTACGGCCCCTGCACTGCAGTTACCTCCTTGGGATTGTCAGGAGCGTAAACTGGGAACAAGAGAGGAGTTTGTCAATAATATGTCAATGACATTTACTCTTGGTCATACCTATTTACTTTTGCTTAGTACAACTGAGTGAATGATCTGCTTAATTATTCCTTATAGATTTTAAATGCTTTTCTACATGGTCAGTGAATCTGTATTTAATCCTTTGTAGTAGTTTTGCATAAAAATGCAAACGCTGTACCTTGTAGAAGCACAGCTAGGGTTGAACAATGAGAATATGGTATTTGGATAACTCAAAACCAAACTTTGCTTCATTATTTGTGCATTCACTTAGGGGAGTATGTTGTCATATTGTACAGATCACAGATAGCATTAATTTTTGTTGAAACTTTCATAACAAGTCACCCTTGCACAAGGACACATAAGAAACATAGCTAGAAAGAAATTTTTCCTGCTTAACATAACATATTCCTAATGTTTTACCTGGCCTGCAGGTGCTCCTCCAATATTATCATTAATTACAACAGTAATAATCCTATTTGAAAAGAGTATAAAACTTCTAATGACTAGCAAGTTCCTTCCAATTTTTTGAATGCTTCAGTTTAATCTTCCATTTTTACAGGACACTCTAAACAAAAGAATATCCAGCCCCTGAAGAGAATAAGCACTGAACAGCCCTGCAAACACTGCAAGGTTCCTGCCCTACAACGAAACGGCTCATTGCTCCACCGGGTCTTACTTTATGACAGTAAACAGAAAAGAAGAAAGATCTCCTGTAACAAAGTATCATCTTTATTTCAATTTCAATTTTCCTTGTCAATAGGTTTTGTAAATCAAAGTTTACACTGAAAGATATTTTTAGTATGAAAAAAAAAGACTCTATAATCAGAGAGTTTTCTTTTAATCACTTCTTCAGAAATATATTTTGATAATAGCAACTGCTCATTACACTAAAAACCAGAAAAGGCATTCATTTACTGTGGCATGGGAAGTACTGCCAGTTCTAAACGCCCTACATAGTTTCTTTACAATTTTTACGTTCTTTAGGCCTCAACAAAAACCAAAGCTCCTCTTCCAGGTTTGGTAGCAAACAGACTATTATTCTCCAGTGGTAACCTTTGGACATCGGTTTGGTAATAAGCTTTTTTTACATTTTTTAGGAAAGTATTCAGCTTGTCAGTAGGCACCATTGACACAGTGCAGCCACCCCATCCAGCTCCAGTCAGACGTGACCCGATGGCCCCAAATTGCCTAAAACAAAATAACAGAAAAAAAAAATTCCTGTAAAATAAACCATAAAGGGGTAATCTGTCATATATAAAATTCCTATGGAAAACTAGTCAATACTTTACTCAAAACATGTTTATGTCATCTGATTTTTCTGAAGTTCACTTGGTTGTATGCGACATTACATACCGGTTTGGACCAAAAAAAAAAAAAAATGCTGACACTTTAAACTGCAATATAGTCACTTCTGTCAATTCCAAAAGTCACCCTCTTTTATAATGCTTCAGCATCAGCTGTTTTAAGGACCACAGCACAGCTGAGATGAAGAAAGCAGGAGAAGAAAGGAATTGTGTTAGCAACATTCATAAGACATCAGAAGTGAAAACAGAAATACATGACAAAAATAACAAAAGAGGGTTCATAAACTAATTGCACAGGATGTAGGCATGCAAGCCATTTTCTAATGTGGCAAAGACAAATAGCTCTATTCTTCCAGGACAGATCTAAAACATGCTGAAGATTCACAGGCTTCTGCAGGACTGCTAAGCGTGCCAGTCAAGAAAAGGAGAATTCAGAAACCCTTAAAAAGTCATACAGAGTCATTGCACTCAAACATCTGTTTATGCTGAATGGACAGAGCTGGGCATCTCTCTTTAGAGGAACCTCATGAATTTAACAGATTTACAGCAGTAGAGGTAAAATAAGAATTTAGTCCCAAAAGAAAAAAATGCTCTTAATAAGGAGGGTGAATAGAAAGAACAATGACAAATAAATGACATTCAAAATATAAACCATTTCCAGCCTCAAGATACTGGCCTACTAGAGATGTCCTACAGCAAATCCCATGCCATTACTCTGCAAGATTCAGATGCCAGCTCATTAGAATGTAGTAGAATTATTTTCAGTAGTCCACTTACCTGTGTCCCTGATCTTTACTTAGATTCAGAAAAAGTAGGAAAATACTATGTAAAAAATGTCTTTTTCTAACCTCATCAGAACAGGATGATTTAGAAAACTCATTTGAAATCTTATTCTCATGAGAGAGCTAATCTGATTTGCAAACAAATACTTTTGATATGTTTCCAATACCCATGCACGGAGAGATCTACCAGTCCTAGAATGTGTTTGAGGGACAGATGGCATCATGTGAATAACATATTGGAAAATGACAGCTCATTCTGAGTAGGCTGTGGTAATTTTTCATATGTGCATTTTATGTTAAATGAATCTGGTATACTGCTGGGTTAGTAGAGGTTTAGGTCATATTTCAAGCAAGTACTTACATATGTGTTTGATTCTAAACATGCTTACATATCTTCTTGAACAGAAACACTTTCTTCAGCATGTCTGCGTGGTGCCACCCTTCATATTGACTCGATTTTATGTTCATTCTTTATTTCCTGTTGGTGTTTTATTTTACTTATGATTATTATTATTCCTGTAAGCCACTCATTCTCTGATGCAATTTTTCTCATTTCTGGTCCATGGAGCAACTTCCTAAAATGAGGAGGATCCAATCCAGTCTCGACTGCAATCAATAGGGAAATTCCCATCGACTTCGTAAGGCCCAATCCACTTTTCAAAGTCTGCTAAATCAACTGTCTGTACTCATTTGGTCTGTTACCTCAGTCAGAACTTCAGATTTCAGATGGTGTCTGGCTTTTATTTTGCTAGGCAACTGAAATCCCTTCAGAATTGTTCTGAACCTTTTATTGATTTCGTAATTCTCTGTGGTCATGCTCATGCCTCGTTTTTACTGAGTCCTTTTAAAATACTTAGTTGAAATAAAGCGTAATGTAGACAGAAAATATGCCTGTTTCAGAGCTGAAGTCACCGTGTTTCAAAATACTGTGGCTAACAGTTTCCAATGTGGTGAGATGATTAGACACTTTGGGCTTAATGTGGAGGAACTCAGCGTTTTGATGGGCAGTGCTGTAACACCTGAGAATTAGGTACCTGACATTACAGGAATTCAGAAGTGAGCACCTAATTCTGCATCCGCTGGAGATGCGGTGCATGGGAGGGATCTAGGTCAAACATGAGAAAGTTCACTTTGGAACAGGTCTGAAACTGTCTTTTTTGAGTCTTGATCAGTTAAATCCTAAGCTGAAACTTTACCTGTCCTCTGGTAAAGTGGGATTCAGAGCCAGACACTTTCTTCTTGCACACTGGCATCTAAATCATGCATTTATGAAGAGGAATATGAGCAGGCAATAATCTTGTGGATGCAGCGCTCACCCACACAGTGGGTGATGTGGACTTAACGTGTGGGAACATACCCTATGCACCACCTGGGCTATGCTGCAGCCGGGAGGACGAGGAATAGAGGGGGAGGCAGGCACACCAGAAATGTAACGCATCTGTAGCCCAGTGTCAGGGGCGCTCAGCTCCCTGTCCTGGGTTCTGGCCTTTGCTTCTTGAAGAGTTTACATATCTTGTTCCAGTATTATCTTATGAGGAAGGGGGTGTGTGTAAATGAGAGTAAAAACATGAGTACTGCAGCAAAGGAAAGAAGGATAAAAATGGAAGTCCCATAGTTTGGTATATGGAAGCGATACGTAAGACAATGCAGTACCTCATTTTAAAAATAATTATGCTGTAAGAGGTGAAAAAATCAGTGCAATATTGTTAATTCCAAATACTCAAAATTATGAATCAGCTATCAGAAAGCATGGAGTTAACATGGTAAGATTTAAATATATAAATTGGGGGTGGGGGGGAGTTATACTTATTCTGTTTTGTAGCTTAGTGTGTACTTGAATAACATCTTTAAGCGGTTTTAGCTCTGAAAGAGCTGCAAACTTCTTTTTATAGGGTAGGTTTTTGTTTGTTTTGTTGAATTTTCAAATTGTGCCATGACTCCATGCTCTGCCGCTTGAAGAAAATCATCAGTGATAACAGTCTTGATAAAATGCAGAGTTGTCTTGGCTACCATAATGCACCTGGATGTAATGTAAAAACTGTATCTTTTAAAAGTGATGAGAGAGGATTCGGCTATCTTCAACTGTAAGGGGCATGACTGGTAACACAAAAATTACCAGGATTTATACCACCAAAGTAAGGGAATGAAAGTTATTTGCAACAATCGAGGATCTTGAGAAATTTTCAAAAGTACCTAAAAACTCAAGAGCTCAGATCCAATTCTTTGTTCCTTCAAGTAAGTCTTCTGTGTTACTTTAAAAGACTAACAGGTAAAATAGCTATTAACAGCAGGAGATAGGTTAGAGAAAGTTAGCAAAAAGAAAAGAAAAAACAACTGACCAACTAGTGGTTACAGTTTTCAGCACTACAAACCACAGCAAGTATGGATCCCTTTCTTTCTTGGCAGAGGTTGTACAGTAAAACATAAAGATCTAGGCAAAACAGAAAACATCTGGATATGCAGATTATTCTTCACAGTTTAAACCTTGTAAGGAGAGAGCAGCAATAGACTCAGGCAATTCTGTGGAATGTATTTTTGGAAAGGCTTTTTAAAGTTACAGGGCAGCTGTATATCATTGTAAGTAAAGAATGCAATTTATGTAGTTCCTGGCCATTTCTATAATCACATCAGCCAAGTTTTCCTAGAGTGACCAGTGATTTTATGTCCCTTAGTTTTTTAATGTACAACTAGAGGAAAAGTTAAGACGTTTTTCCCAATAGTTTCCAAAAATAAGATGCCGGCTTAAGCTGCATTCATCTAGAATAGCTATACGCTTTTAGAAATCTAATCACAGAAAAAGAAAAACATTAAAGATTATCAAACTTCTAAAGAAGAAGGATACATTTCTTAGGAAATACTCTTGATAGGACAAGACCATAAAGAATAATGAACAAATAATTCACTTGTTTCTGCACAATGAATGTAATAAAAAAAAAAAAACAAAACAACAGATTAAATAATTTTAATATACCAATTAGAAATCATTTCACATGAATGATGCTCCACTGTGGTGCTTAGCTGTGTTCATCATACCAGCTGTGGGCTCTTCTGCTGGTAAGTTAGAAATCTGATGTAAGATGGGGCACACGCATCGCTCTTTTCCTTCACTATTTATATTTTGGTCCCTGGAACTGCAATGCTCTGATTAATTTCAATTTAGTTTCGTAAAATCCTAACTGTGTGCTCCTTTCCTTTGGGTTCTGTGGCTGTGTCTATGCTACTGCCTGCAAGTTAGTGCCATGATACCCCAGCTAGCTCAGAGCGCAGCAGCTGTCTAGCTGTGAAAGCACAGAGCACAGCATAAATGAGAAACAGAGAATTTCCATCCCCATGCTGAGCTTCATGCTACAATAGACTGTTGCTAGCATCCATGCTAGCTTATTTAAATGTAGCACAGGTAACTCCACACTGTAGTGCAGATCTTATGAGTTTATACCTACTTGCTTTCCCCTACTTGGAACAGGATGGTTTTCTCCCAGTATTTCTGAGAACAGGCCCTATTAGTATGATTCAAGCTGGATACCCTAAGTGAAGAAACTTAAAATGGCTCATCCCTTTTGCAGGGTTCAGTCATCAGATACTATTGACTGAGGCATCAATGCTGCTGGGTAGTTACCGTACCTAAAAATAATGCAGCTGTTAAGTTCGAATGCTTTTCCTCTGTCAATGGTGTCACAGAACAGGCAGTGCTGATACCTCGCACTGGACCAGACTTTGTAGCCCACGATTTTTGATAATTCAGTAGAGCATAGTTTCTGTCTTCAGCTGACTCTGGAGACAGTTCTCCCTTCTTGCACACAGATCAGCAGTTCCCTTTGCGTAGCTGGGATAACCATGGTGGAATTGCCCCGCTGAGTAACTCTTGTAGCTTATTCTATTCTGTGATCATTATGTGATACAATAAACTGAACACAGCCTGTGAGTTACGTACTGGATTGGCTCCCAAGAGAAGGAACAAAAATTGTATTGCTAAATTACTATCAGACTTGTCCAATGGCAATCAGGGCTTCTCTGTGTTTTATCACAAAACAGCATGTGTATCCCATATGCAAAATAATCTGTGAACGTCCAAAAGTCTTCTGTTCAGTTTTTAAGTTTGTAGTTTTCTGGCTCAGAGGCCATTCCATCTTGTCTGCAAAAGAAATCAGACTAACCTAAATAATCATCTGTATCATACTCTATCAATTTACAAACCTGGTAAATGGGTATTACAACTTACACAATCCGCACCAGTACAGAAGTAAGAAAGCATATGGCAAATCGCATGTTTGTAAAATTCATATTTTCATTGTAAGCTAGACTAATTTCTTAATTAAAAAAAAAAAAAAGC